>JASVEL010009220.1:0-207961 GCA_032618575.1 Nicotiana noctiflora | reverse complement strand
ATTTTCTTCCATGTTTCAGATCAAAGAAAACTTTGTTAGTTTAAAGCATGGTGAGTTGCCTGGGATGGTTTCTCCCTTTTTCCTTTCCCTTCCCCTGCGTTTCCAAAACTTGCTAGGAATGATATTACCTGTTTGGGATGACATTTCTGCTAGGGATGGGTTTTCCATTTATCCCTTCCCCGTTCTGTATACCTCAACTCGCTGGGGTTATTTTGTTGAAGATAAATTTTCCTTTCTTCCTTTCCCAATCTCTGTTGTCCGACCACCTTGGAGCTTGCTGGGGGATAACACTGCTAGGGGATATTCATTTCTTCAAAATTGGGGTTTCACTCTTTTGAAGGCTGCTGGGGATGACACTAGTTCAAAGATGTAACGACCCGGCCCGTCGTTACGGGAATTACCACCCCATTACCTTGCATTTACATATATTATGCTTTTAAAAACAGTATTAGAGTATATCGGGTGAGTTAGGAGTGATTTGGATTGAAAATGAAACAAATAGCATGTTCGAAGAAAGCTTGAATATGAAAAGTCAACCAAGAGTTGACTATTGAGTTAGAGTGCTCGGAACCGGATTCTGATGATTCGACTAGTTCCGGGGATCATTTATGACTTAGGAGAACAATCGGAATTGAATTCGGAGGTCCGGTGTAGTTTTAAGCTTGAATTGGCGAACGTTGAATTTTGGCGAAAACCGGATGGTAGGTGATATTTTGATCCGGGGGTCGGAATGGAATTCCGACAATTTCTGTAGCTTCGTTATGTGATTTTGGATATGTCTGCAAATTTTCAGGTCATTCGGACATCGTTTGATCGGGTTTTGGATCGAATGTTAGTTTTGAAAGTTTTGAAGAAACTTAGGCTTGAATCCGTGGATAATTGGTGATTTTGATGTTTAGGATGGTGTTTTTATGATTGGAACAAGTTCGAATAAGGAATTAGGATGTGTTGGTGTGTTTGAATGAGGTCCCGGGGCCTCGGGGTGTTTTCGGATGGTTAATCGGGAGAAAAACATGGAAATTGCAGGTTTGAGGAGTCCTGTCTCTGTTGTTTCCGCTCCTGCGGAATTATGGGCGCAGGAGCGGGTGCGCTGAAGCGGACCAGGAGCGCAGAAGCGCTGGGCACCGCAGAAGCGGAGCATTTTCCGCTGAAGCGGAATCGCGGGAGCGGACAGGGAGCCGCAGTAGCGGCCATCGCAGAAGCGGAAGGAAGCCGCTTAGGCGAGTCCGCAGAGGCGGACGCCTAGCCGCAGAAGCGGAAATATCCGCAGGAGCGATCGAACCTCCGCAGAAGCGGACGCGTAGGAGTGGAAATGCTTCCGCAGAAGCGAAAATCGCTGTAAGTTAAGTGTATCAGAAGTTAGAAAAATTTCAGAAACATTTCACACATTTGGGTCTCGGCTTTAGAGGCGATTTGGGCGATTTTGAAGAGAAACTCAAGGGAAATCATCAGGTAAGCAACTATGGACTTAAACTATGATTAGTATTGGTATTATTATGCAATTATATCATGAAAATGGAAGAATTTGGGGTGATTCATGGAAGATTTAACCCTAGGCTTGAACTTTAGAAAATCAAGGTTTTGAATGAGCAAATGGAGTCCGAATTTGGTAAAATTGATATGCTTAGACTCGTATTGAGATGAGGGTTCCGAATATGAGACTTTCGTAATTTTTCGAGAATCGTACCGAAAGTCGGGTTTTACCAACTTAGTGTAATTTTGCGAATTTCATATAAATTGAAGCGGGTTATGATTCTTTGACCCGTATTTGATATAATTATTGTTATTTGACTAGATTCTACACACGAGGCAACGAAATTCAAAGGAAAAGGCATCGCGGACGATTCTACGACCGGCTAGAGGTGAGTAGTTTGTGTATATTGTAGCCCGAGGGTTCGAAACCCCGGCTTAGCACATTGTGACGCTAATAGGGCGTGGCTCGCACACCGTGGCAGGTGCGGGATTGATTGTGATTGGGGATTGAGACTTGGTCCATCCCAGGAATGAATAATATGTTGTTAGTGTTGGAAATACACTGTATTTGCTATATTTGTGGGCTGTAAGCCTTGTTTGGGGCCTTGTGCCGATCTGTAGCGTCCTTAGAGGACAATATTTATGTGATAGCTAAAGATTGCTTAAATCACTGATCTCAGTCCTGGGAATTGTAATCACACTTTTGAAATGCTAAGTCACCGGCTTTTACAAACTTAATAAAGTTAAAGTATTTTTCATAAATTATGAATTGAGAACTCGAATTAAGGAAAATGAATTGTTTTGTGACTTAATTGCTTATTGTGGACTGAGCATGGGATCGGGCTGCACGCCGCAGTGGTTGATATGTGGATCGGGCTGCACGCCGCAGCAGTATTGCGCTTGGGTTGTAGGAGCCCCTCCGGAGTCTGTACACACCCCCAGTGAGCGCCGTCGACGTTAAATGGGATCGGGCTACACGCCGTAGCAGTTATGTGCATTGCATTGCATTTGTATTTGTTGGATTACTCTGTGGTAGCTGTATTGTATTATTGTTGCTAGTTCGTAGGAGATTCGGACTGTAGTGTAGCTTCATATTGTGGTATTTTGTGGATTTCTTACTGTCAGCTACATATATATATTTGTTACTCACTGAGTACTTAGTACTCACCCCTACTCCCTGCACCTTTTGTGTGCAGACTCAGGTACACAGGAGCAGTAGACGGACATCTCCAGCGTTTACATTGTCACATCGAGTTGCTGAGGTAGCTGCCTACGTTCGCAGAGCCTAGCTTCTCCTCTCATTCCAGTTGTTATTGTATATTTTGTATTCAGACTTGAGTACTTCTATATCGTACTCTCTATTTCCTGTCGGGTTTTGTTAGAGGCTCTAGACTTGTGACTCCGGATCTTTGGGAGTGTCAGTACTTTTGTTCAGTATTATTATTATTGGAGTTCTTAAACTCATATATTCTTCTTGGGTTGTCCATTTGGGGACTGGTATTGTGTTATAATTAAATTGTTGGTTTGGCTGGCCTAGCTTGATTGTTGGGCGCCATCACGACCGGATTTGGGTCGTGACAAGTTGGTATCAAAGCTCTAGGTTATTAGGACTCGCGAGTCATGAGCCGGTTTAGTAGGCTTTCGCAGATCGGTACGTAGACGTCCGTATCTATCTTCGAAGGGCTACAGAAACTTTAGGAAAACCTCATTTTCTTGAATTCATATCGTGCGATTTGTGTTATCATGAAATTAAATCTTTCCATATTCTATTCTCTCGCAGATGGCGAGAACACGAGCTAATCGGACGTGGCGGACGACCACCATTGGCACCCAGAGGCCGTGGTCGTGGTAGAGGTAGGGCAGCAGCACCAGACGACTCGCCGACCCACCGACCGATCGTACTCTGTAGATTCCAGGTGCATAGCTCAAGTTCAGGGACCGGCAGTGCCTATCGTGATACCGGGTCTTCAGGGAGACCTTGGCTCGGATATTATCGGCGTGCACAGGATTGGCATGCGTAGTTGCTCGCCATCGCCGCAGCATCATCTTCACAGCAGGGGAGGGAATCGCACCCCCGTGGCTCACACACCCGAGCCGGTTCGGCCCGCTGCGCCCGTTGCACCAGCTCCTCGCATATGTGGTTCCAGCTATGCCCGACGACGAGCAGCGTCGTTTGGAGAGATTTGAGAGGCTACAGCCTCCGACATTCAGTGGAGCCGAGGGCGAGGATGCCCAGGGTTTTCTTGACAGATGTCAGCGCATGCTGCGCACCGCGGGTATTCTAGAGTCCAACGGTGTTTCATTCACCACTTTTCAGTTCACAGGTGCAGCATTCCAGTGGTGGGAGGATTTTGAGAGGCGTAGGCCCGCTGGGGCAGTGCCCCTCACTTGGCAGCAGCTCTCCACGGTATTTTTGGAGAAGTACGTGCCTCAGTCTCAGAGAGAGGAGCTGCGACGTCAGTTCGAGTGGTTGAAGCAGGGAGAGATGACAGTTAATCAGTATGAGATGAGATTCACACAGCTGGCCCGTCATGCCACGTGGATGGTTCCTACCGACAGGGAGAGGATCCGGAGATTTATTGATGGTCTTATTTATCCCATCCGCATATTGATGACCCGGGAGAGAGTTTCTACAGTTACCTTTGAGGAGGTGGTTGATGCTGCCCGTCACATTGAGACAGATCGCCGCAGAGAGCGAGAGGAGAGAGAGGCTAAGAGGCCTCGTGGTACTGGCAGTTACAGTGGTGCTCCGTCTAGGGGCCAATTTCAGCATAGCAGAGGTCGCTCCTTCAGATCTCATCAGTCTGGACGTACAGAGTCCAGTGGGGTTTCATCTGATCGTGGTCGTCAAGGCCAGCAGGGTTATCAGGGTCAGCAGGGCCGCCAGCAGAGTCAGCCTGCACTGAGTGCTCTTCCAGCTCAGAGCTCTGCTCCTGTTTCCTCAGCACAGGATTCATCAGTAGCGAGGGGTCCTCAGCAGCCCCTTCTTCCATCTTCAGGCCGTTGTTTCGAGTGCGGTGATTTGGGCCATATCAGGAGAGAGTGTCCTCAGTGGCTTCGTAAGAGGTCACAGCGGAGGGATCAGCCTTCGTCTTCTACTCCTGTTTCTTCAGCGCCAGCACAGTCAGCTAGGACTGGTGGCCAGGTATCCAGAGGTCGCCCTAGGGGTGAGGATCGTACTGGTGGAGGCCAGGCTCGTTTCTATGCTCTTCCGGACAGGAAGGATGCTAGTGCTTCAGATGCGGTCATTTCAGGTATTATCTCAGTCTGCCACAGGGATGCTTCCGTCTTATTTGATCCCGGATCCACCTATTCTTATGTCTCTACTTATTTTGCACATCATTTGGGTATGACCCGTGGTATTCTTGCTTTGCCCGTACATGTGTCTACCCCAGTGGGGGATACTGTTGTTGTGGATCAGGTATATCGATCCTGTATTATTACTATTGGGGGTCTGGAGACCCGAGTTGACCTATTACTACCGGGCATGGTAGATTTCGATGTTATTCTAGGCATGGATTGGCTATCTCCTTACCATGCGATTCTGGACTGTCATGCCAAGACAGTCACACTAGCTATTCCAGGTAATCCGAGGATCGAGTGGCGTGGCTTGACTGATTATGTGTCCGACAGGGTGATTTCTTATATAAAGGCTCAACGAATGATTGGCAATGGTTGTTTGTCTTATTTGGCCTTCATTAGAAATGTTGAAGCTGAGACACCCAGTCTTGATTCGGTCCCCATTGTGAGGGAGTTTCCGGATGTATTTCCAGCAGATCTACCAGGCATGCCGCCTGACAGAGATATTGATTTTGGTATTGACTTGGTGCCGGGCACTCAGCCCATTTCTATTCCTCCTTATCGCATGGCACCAGCAGAGTTAAAAGAATTGAAAGAACAACTTCAGGAACTCTTAGATAAGGGTTTCATTCGTCCAAGTGTGTCACCTTGGGGTGCACCGGTGTTGTTCGTGAAGAAGAAAGATGGCACAATGAGAATGTGCATTGATTACAGTCAACTGAACAAGGTAACCGTAAAGAATAAGTACCCATTGCCTCATATTGAGGACCTATTTGATCAGCTCCAGGGAGCTAGTGTATTTTCTAAGATCGATCTTCGATCGGGCTATCATCAGTTGAAGATCAGGGACTCAGATATTATGAAGACAGCGTTCAGGACGCGATATGGGCACTACGAGTTCCCGGTGATGTCTTTCGGGTTGACTAATGCCCCAGCAGCATTCATGCACTTGATGAATAGTGTATTTCGGCCGTACCTTGATTCTTTTGTGATTGTGTTTATTGATGATATCCCGGTATATTCACGCAGCCAGGAGGAGCATGCACAGCATTTGAGAGTGGCATTGCAGAGGTTGAGAGAAGAGAAGCTTTATGCAAAATTCTCTAAGTGTGAGTTCTGGCTAAATACTGTGACTTTTCTGGGACATGTAGTGTCCAACGAGGGTATTCGGGTCGATCGACAAAAAGTCGAGGCAGTGCAGAATTGGCCGAGACCATCCTCCGCTAGGGAGACCCAGAGTTTCCTCGGTTTGGCAGGCTATTACCGCAGGTTTGTTCAGGGCTTTTCATCTATTGCTTGACCTTTGACGAAGTTGACACAGAAGAATGCTCCATTTGTGTGGTCAGATGAATGTGAGGAGAGCTTCCAAAAGCTCAACTCGGCCTTGACCACAGCTCCGGTACTTGTATTGCCATCAGCCTCAGGGTCTTATACTGTGTATCGTGATGCTTCGAGAGTTGGGATTGGTTGTTTATTGATGCAGGAGGGTAGAGTCATTGCATATGCTTCTCGTCAGTTAAATCTCCATGAGAAGAACTACCATGTTCATGATTTGGAGTTAGCTGCTATTGTTCATGCCTTGAAGATTTGGAGGCATTATCTATATGGTGTATCATGTGATGTATATACAGACCACCGCAGCCTTCAGCATTTGTTTAAGCAAAAAGATCTAAATTTGAGGCAGCGGAGATGGTTTGAGTTGCTTAAAGATTATGATATTACTATCTTGTATCATCCCGGGAAAGCCAATGTAGTGGCTGATGCATTGAGCCGGAAGGCTATTAGTATGGGCAGTTTGGCGTATATTCCAGTTGGGGAGAGACCCCTAGCAGTTGATGTTCAGGCGTTAGCTAATCATATGGTAAGGCTGGATATTTCTGAGCCCAGTCGGGTGATGGCTTGTGTAGTAGCTCGTTCTTCTTTATATGATCGTATTCGAGAGCGCCAGTATGATGATCCACACTTACTTGTCCTTAAGGACAGAGTTCAGCATGATGATGCAGAGATGTCACTATTGATAGTGATGGTGTATTGCGGATGCAGGGCCGGATATGCGTGCCCAATGTTGATGGCCTTCGTGAGTTGATATTGGAAGAGGCCCATAGCTCGCGGTATTCTATTCATCCAGGAGCCGCGAAGATGTATCAGGATTTGAAGCAGCATTACTGGTGGAGAAAGATGAAGAAAGATATTGCGAGCCATGTGGCTCGGTGTCTAAACTGTCAGCAGGTCAAGTATGAGCATCAGAGACCTGGTGGTGTATTCCAGCGTATTGATATTCCTGAGTGGAAGTGGGAAAGGATTACTATGGACTTTGTTAGTGGACTCCCTCGACAGCGAGGAAGTTTGATTCAGTCTGGGTGGTGGTGGATAGGTTGACCAAGTCAGCTCACTTCATCCCAGTGTGTACTATTTATTCCTCTGAGTGGTTGGCAGAGATATTCATCCGTGAGATAGTGAGATTGCATGGAGTTCCTATTTCCATTATATCGGACAGAGGTACCCAGTTCACATCTCAATTCTGGAGGACATTTCAGCGAGAGTTGGGTTCACAGGTAGAGCTGAGCACAGCATTTCATCCACAGACGGATGGGCAGTCTGAGCGTACTATTCATATATTGGAGGACATGTTGCGTGCTTGTGTCATTGATTTTGGTGGTTCATGGGCTGATTATTTGCCTTTGGCGGAGTTTGCTTACAATAATAGCTATCACTCCAGCATTCAGATGGAACCGTATGAAGCTTTATACGGGAGGCGTGTAGGTCTCCGCTGGTTGGTTCGAGCCCTGCGAGGCTAGGTTGTTAGTGACAGTAGTTAGTCCAAGATGCCTTAGACAAGGCGAAGGTGATTCAGGAGAGACTTCGCACAGCTCAGCGCGTCAGAAGAGTTATGCAGACCGAAGGTCCGAGATGTGTCTTATTCAGAGGGTGAGAAGGTGTTGCCGAAAGTTTCGCCTATGAAAGGTGTTACGAGGTTTGGAAAGAAAGTGGATTCTTCACTCGATGATTTAAAATTCGATGTTGAAAAACTGAAGCAAGAGATTAAATCTCTGAAACAGAATCAGGCAGTTCACCATCACAGAATTTCTCAGTTAGAGAGAAATGACAGCTCATCATCCGATTCTGAAGCTTCAACTTTTGTTCCTAATAAAGGAAAAGAAAAAATTCTTTTTGAAGAAAATAATTCTTCTGACACAGATTTTTTAAATAAAAAACTAGATTTTTCTAAAAAAGATATTTTTTTAGGAATGATGCAGGTTGTAACTGCGCATAAATGGCATGTTCAGTGTACAATTTTAGTTAATAGAGAATTTACTATAACTGGTACTGCTTTAATTGATAGTGGTGCTGATGTTAGTTGTTGTAACGACCCGGCCCGTCGTTACGGGAATTACCACCCCGTTACCTTGCATTTACATATATTATGCTTTTAAAACAGTATTAGAGTATATCGAGTGAGTTAGGAGTGATTTGGATTGAAAATGAAACAAATAGCATGTTTGAAGAAAGCTTGAATATGAAAAGTCAACCAAGAGTTGACTATTGAGTTAGAGTGCTCGAAACCGGATTCTGATGATTCGACTAGTTCCGGGGGATCATTTATGACTTAGGAGAACAATCGGAATTGAATTCGGAGGTCCGGTGTAGTTTTAAGCTTGAATCGGCGAATGTTGAATTTTGGCGAAAACCGGATGGTAGGTGATATTTTGATCCGGGGGTCGGAATGGAATTCCGACAATTTCTGTAGCTTCGTTATGTGATTTTGGATATGTCTGCAAATTTTCAGGTCATTCGGACATCGTTTGATCGGGTTTTGGATCGAATGTTAGTTTTGAAAGTTTTGAAGAAACTTAGGCTTGAATCCGTGGATAATTGGTGATTTTGATGTTTAGGATGGTGTTTTTATGATTGGAACAAGTTCGAATAAGGAATTAGGATGTGTTGGTGTGTTTGAATGAGGTCCCGGGGGCCTCGGGGTGTTTTCGGATGGTTAATCGGGAGAAAAATATGGAAAATTGCAGAAACTAGTGCACTGCTTCTGTTGTTTCCGCTCCTGCGGAATTATGGGCGCAGGAGCGGGTGCGCTGAAGCGGACCAGGAGCGCAGAAGCGCTGGGCACCGCAGAAGCGGAGCATTTTCCGCTGAAGCGGAATCGCGGGAGCGGACAGGGAGCCGCAGAAGCGGCCATCGCAGAAGCGGAAGGGAGCCGCTTAGGCGAGTCCGCAGAGGCGGACGCCTAGTCGCAGTAGCGGAAATATCCGCAGGAGCGATCGAGTCTCCGCAGAAGCGGACGCGTAGAAGCGGAAAATATTCCGCAGAAGCGAAAATCGCTGTAAGTAAGTGTATCAGAAGTGAGAAAAATTTCAGAACATTTCACACATTTGGGTCTCGGCTTTAGAGGCGATTTGGGCGATTTTTAAGAGAAACTCAAGGGAAATCATCATGTAAGCAACTATGGACTTAAACTATGATTAGTATTGGTATTATTATGCAATTATATCATGAAAATGGAAGAATTTGGGGTGATTCATGGAAGATTTAACCCTAGGCTTGAACTTTAGAAAATCAAGGTTTTGAATGAGCAAATGGAGTCCGAATTTGGTAAAATTGATATGCTTAGACTCGTATCGAGATGAGGGTTCCGAATATGTGACTTTCGTAATTTTTCGAGAATCGTACCGAAAGTCGGGTTTTACCAACTTAGTGTAATTTTGCGAATTTCATATAAATTGAAGTGGGTTATGATTCTTTGACCCGTAATTGATATAATTATTGTTATTTGACTAGATTCTACACACGAGGCAACGAAATTCAAAGGAAAAGGCATCGCGGACGATTCGACGACCGACTAGAGGTGAGTAGTTTGTGTATATTGTAGCCTGAGGGTTCGAAACCCCGGCTTAGCACATTGTGACGCTAATAGGCGTGGCTCGCACACCGTGGCAGGTGCGGGATTGATTGTGATTGGGGATTGAGACTTGGTCCATCCCAGGAATGAATAATATGTGGTTAGTGTTGGAAATACACCGTATTTGCTATATTTGTGGGCTGTAAGCCTTGTTTGGGGCCTTGTGCCGATCTGTAGCGTCCTTAGAGGACAATATTTATGTGATAGCTAAAGATTGCTTAAATCACTGATCTCAGTCCTGGGAATTGTAATCACACTTTTGAAATGCTAAGTCACCGACTTTTACAAACTTAATAAAGTTAAAGTATTTTTCATAAATTATGAATCGAGAACTTGGAAATAAGGAAAATGAATTGTTTTGTGACTTAATTGCTTATCGTGGACTGAGTATGGGACCTGGCCGCACGCCGCAGCGGTTGATGCGAGGATCGGGCCGCACGCCGCAAGCAGTATTGCGCTTGGGCCGCAGTGAGCCCCTCCGGAGTCCGTACACACCCCCAGCGAGCGCCGTCGACGCAAAATGGAGCGGGCTGACGCCGTAGCAGGTATGTGCATTGCATTGCATCCGTATTTGTTGGAATTACTCCGTGGTAGCCGTATTGAATTATTGTTGCTAGTTCGCAGGAGATTCTGGACCGTAGTGTAGCTTCATATTCGTGGTATTTTGTGGATTTCTTACCGTCACCTACATATATATATTTGTTACTCACCGAGTACTTAGTACTCACCCCTACTCCCCGCACCTTTGCGTGCAGATTCAGGTACACAGGAGCAGTAGACGGACATCTCCACCGTTTACATTGTCACATCGAGTTGCTGAGGTAGCTGCCTACGTTCGCAGAGCCTAGCTTCTCCTCTCATTCCAGCTGTTATTGTATATTTTGTATTCAGACTTGAGTACTTCTATATCGTACTCTCTATTTCCTATTGGGTTTTGTTAGAGGCTCTAGACTTGTGACTCCAGATCTTTGGGAGTGTCAGTATTTTTGTTCTTTACTATTATTATTGGAGTTCTTAAACTCATATATTCTCCTTGGGTTGTCCATTTGGGACTGATATCTTTGTGTTAATTAAATTGTTGGTCTGGCTGGCCTAGCTTGATTGTTGGGCGCCATCACGACCGGATTTGGGTATCCCTTCGACGAACGTCTGCATAGGACTTTTGACGACTCTGTGCTGTTTTCATTCTCTCCTGAATAACCTTGACCTTTTCCATAGCTTCGTACACCATATCTGGCCCTAGCAATTCCGCTTCACCTACCTCAAACCACCCGATTGGCGACCTACATCTTCTCCCGTACAATGCCTCAAACGGGGCCATTTGAATGCTAGCATGATAGCTGTTATTGTAAGCAAATTCTATCAGTGGCAAGTGTTCATCTCAATTACCTTTAAAATCTAAGACACAAGCCCGCAACATATCTTCAAGCGTCTAAATAGTCCGTTCGGCCTGACCATCGGTCTGTGGATGGAAAGTTGTGCTGAGATTCACCTGAGTTCCCAAACCTTGTTGAAACTTCTTCCAAAAGTTAGCTGTGAACTGAGCCCCGCGATCTGAGATGATAGAAAGTGGAGTGCCATGAAGCCTTACTATCTCCTTGATGTATAATCTTGCATATTGCTCCGCAGTATCAGTGGACTTGACAGGCAGGAAGTGAGCTGATTTGGCGAGTCGATCTACTATCACCCATATTGAATCGAACTTACGCTGAGTGCGAGGTAACCCTACCACGAAATCCATATCGATCATCTCCCATTTCCACCTTGGTATTTCTATAAGCTGAGTTAATCCACCGGGCCGTTGATGCTCGGCCTTCACTTGTTGACAGTTCGGACATTTAGTTACAAAGCTTGCTACATCCCTCTTCATACCGTTCCACCAATAAATCTCCTTAAGGTCATGATACATTTTCGTGGAACCTGGGTGTACCGAATACTTGGAAATATGAGCCTCTGCCATTACCCTTTCCCGAAGCTCGTCCACATCCGGAACACATAGCCTATCTCGACACCGCAATACACCATCTTCGCTGCTGAGTACAAATGCTGAGGTCTTGTTATTTATGACCGCTTCCTTTACTCGAACCAATGCTGGAACCATGAACTGTTTTTCCTTGATTTCCGCGACCAATGATGATTCTGCTCCATTATGCACCAAAATATCCCCCTCGGCTGACGCCGAGATACGAACCCCCAAACTGGCTAATTGGTAAACCTCTCGAGCCAGGTGTCTCTGATCCACACCCAAATGAGCCAAACTACCCATGGATTTTCGACTAAGAGCGTCGGCTACCACATTTGCCTTTCCTGGATGGTACAATATGTTCATATCATAGTCCTTGAGCAATTCTAACCACCGCCGCCGTCTCAGATTTAGCTCCTTCTGCTTGAACAAATACTGGAGGCTCTTGTGATCTGAAAACACATCTACATGAACTCCATAAAGATAGTGCCGCCATATTTTCAAAGCAAACACAACGACTGCAAGCTCCAAATCATGCGTCGGATAATTCTTCTCGTGATTCTTGAGTTGCCTGGAAGCGTAAGATATGACTTTCCCGTGCTGCATCAATACACATCCCAAACCAACCCTGGAGGCATAACTATCACCTTAACACTTTACATCATTAGTGGAACATCTTTATTATATTCCTCTTACATAAGACCTTCCTCGAATTGAGTTCCACTATAATTTCCTTGATGTGGTTACGATCCCATGTGAACAATTGCTACTAACTCTTCATAATTCTTAACCAAAGGCATTGTTGAATGAGTTTTCTCATATGACCTCCTGTCTCAAATGAATAGCACTGGCTAACTTGCACAAGTACCCTGAATAACACTAACTTGCACGCCATTGCATCGAAGGTAAGGTAACATTGTGCTCTAACTTTTCTTAACCAACCTCTTCTCCCCATATGTGCATTATAGAATTTAAGAAATTGCACTACTTCCGCTGTGAAAATTCCTAGCATCCCTCCTTACGGTTAAACACCTCTCAAACGTATATCAACAACCTTTATATGCATATGACTTAGGAAGGGTCACTATCCCGAGAAGGGTATTCTCTGAAACTTTAAATCCTCCTCAATCCTTCAACAACAACTTTTGGTTTTACTCTTAAGTGTAAGGCTTAGTCCCCCTAATTCTATCTCCGACGAGTAACTCGCCTCATTCCCCATGTTATAGTTATCAATGAAGTTCCCTGAGATTGCGGCTTAAGAGTTATCATGCTAAGCACGTCTAGTCCGTCACGAGTGTTCATCCTCTTTCAATCTATTCTGAACCTTTCATTCCCATCTTGATTTGCGGATAGTGCATAATTAATAGCTTTCTTGTTCCACACATTTGTCCGCCTCCTGTGAACTTGAAAAATCATTATGTCTTGTTTAATCATTTTACAGTACCACAACCTCACCAACGATAACCTCGCTTCCCATTGTGTGTAGACATGAACTATCTCTAGACCCCTTTTAGTCGATATTCAGTGTCACCCATGTCGGTTGAATTGCGGTTAATCCCTTATAACTTTTATTAACACTTGTGCCCTAAGTGAGTCCACCATTCTGATGCAAACAAATTGTTTTAAATAACCATGACCATCTCAATTTAAAGGTTTTCTCCCCATTTCTTCTCACCTCATTCTTCCTAGTTAGTGAATAGCCACGCACTCTTCCATATATTACGTGGTCTCTTACCTTAGGTATTCCATCCGGCTCACCTCTTAACTCTTATTGGGACATATGTAGCAAGGAGTGTTCGTCTGAACATCATTTAACACTTATCTATTTGTAAGGCTCTTTAGAGGCTCTCTATCAAGCCCCAATTACCATCTTGGGTTGTCGTGGCAACACATTCATTTCTCCCACTCGTTTTGGCTTTCTTAGTATCCCGAAACTTTGTTTAAATCACAAATCTATGATTAGCCCATTCTAGGAACTCACAATCTTTCACATTTGACATATGGTACCTCCTCGGGTCCCATTTCTCCCGACCTTATGACAAGTAAAAGTCTCTTTACAAACATACTCTTATTTTCTAGAATCGTTGACCCTATCAGTCACATTGCCATGCGTGAAGAATTTACATTCCTTAATCTCTTTTCTAGACCATACATGTCTTCACCAAAATATTCAAATATCATAGCTACATGGTCTCGCTCTTGTTTCATTGTATTTAAGTGGCCTCACGATGGTCCTCCCTCTCCCACATGGGGAAAATGTCCTGGATCTCGACACAAGTCTTGAGTTTAGAAACTTTAGGGACAAATGCCTCATATATCTATCCCTCTTATATGTATACTCGACTATTAGGAAAGTTTAAGTCACCATAGTAATGATCTCATAAGTTCCCTTCTCCTATTCAGCCACGCAGGTATGGGATTCCAAGTCCCCACGTATATCCTTTATGTACATTTCTAGGTCCTTATAAAGTTCGTAAGGCAAGGGTCTTCTCGGCTAGGGTCCAATTGAGTCTCATTTCGTAACTTTTTTAACCTCCCGTGAGACACTTACACTCTCACCATTAATCTCATAGTCTTTCTCTCATATATCACGTGCTTATATAACCAATATTCTTTCACACCTTACAATCAATTATATACTTCTTGCACTAACCACGCGTGCTATTTAAGCTTACATATCAATCATCAAATCAATGCCTCTTCGTGCGGGTAATCACTTCTAATCCTTTCCCCAAATAAAGTATACTTGTAGTACTATGTACTTATACTATATATATTCATACAGTTTATTCAACAAGATACATGTGCAATCTCCATAATACCCATGTATTTTCCCATTGGTCATGACATATGACAACACTACATGAAATAGACGAAAGAGCATTTAAACTTACCTTGAATCTCAACGCACGAGTTACAAAACAATCTTATAGTCAAGCTTTATCGCACGATTTGGAGTGTTGAAGAAGGGTAATATTCCTAAATGTCCGTGCAGCCCCCTACTTATATGATGTGGTCGACAACACATCTATAAGAAGGGCACTACTAGACACGGCTCCGAGACATCCTAGGACACTTTAAAACCTTAAGCTCTGATACCAAGTTTGTCACGCCCCAAATCGAGGGACATGACCGGCGCCTGACCGGGTTGCCCCAGTCAAGCGGACCTGGGTGCCTTTCATTCCCACGCGTTAACCCCGTGTTGATTGTTTCTCATTAACCAAATATTTTACCAATAATGACTGATTTCATAATGCATAAACATAACCATGTGATTGATTCACTAACAAGTTCATAATTTATATTTACAACGCCCAATACATATACATAGGCCACAATCCCACAGTTTACATGTCTACGGAGCCTCTAGGATACAAAAAGGGAAATACAATACTTGCCGGTAACAAGGCTCCCGCTATACCTTACAAAACCAAAATGAAATCTAAACCGAGTGGCATGAACCACACAAGGCCCCGAGGAAGAAAGGGCTCACCAAAACGGGCAGTGGAAGGAGAAGGATACTACTGCCGATGAGCTGAAGTGCCTGCTACTGATCCACCTACAATCATGACACGAATGTAGCGCCCCCGGCAAAAGGGACGTCAGTACACTTGAATTGTACCGGTATGTATGGACAAACTTTGTCCCAAGTAAACTCAAGCCATTAAATTACATCAACAATTAATTAAGCCACCCAACCATGTTTCCACATTTTTCCTCATTTCAAATAATTCTCACACAAAGCACTTTCTACGATCAACCAATTTAACAATAACCAATCAATCACGTAAAGCACAAGTAGTCAAACAAAGGGGCACTCAGTGCCCCACAGGTTGCAAACTCTCCTGCTGTCTCCTTTCACAATTTCACATTATTGATTTTTGTATCAATTTTCAATAGCGATTTCGATCGCTTTCCATCCTTATTGCCCCCGACCACCCTTATTACCTCGGCCACCCTTATCACCCCAACCCACACCTTATTTCACCACGTTGCGGCGCGCAACACGACCCCGCCTTACAGTTTAAAACACAACAATTTCAAACAGCAGATAAGGTACTACACACAATTTCAACAAGTTCAAATAAGCAACTTGCACATTGTTTCATGTTCTCAATTACTTATCAAGCCAATATCACAACCAAGTTACAATATTTCCATAATCAAGAATATTCACACAAGTATGTTCAACAATTTTCCACAATTCAAGTGTTTCATCTCTTTCCACAATAAACCAATTCTCGAGTGTTTCGTTTCCTTTCCACAAAGTGCCATATAGGCCATCATAAGTATTATTCACATATTCTTTACCCAATTCAACTCTCATTTAACTTTCGGTTCATATTCTATACCACATCACTCATATTTCAACAACAACTTTGAGAATTTCACACAATTTGTCAAATTAACATTAACCAAACAATTTTCACACATATAGGCGATTTCACAAGAATCAAAATTAGCCATACATACCTGGTGATGAATTTTCTTCCTACTTTATGCTTACCCAAGCTATCTTACTCTTGCCAACCTTGTTCTTGAAGACTCTTACTTCTACTCACTTCTTTTTACTAGAAATCAAGTTCAATAATCATGCATGAGTGTGAAAATTCTATTTTCAAAAGCTATTATATGCAAACCTCTCTTTACCCAATTTAAAACTGAAAATCAAAGAAAATGGTTAGGGTTTTTACCTTGAAAAGATTGGGGAAGTTGAATCCTTGCCCTAGGATCCCTTGGAATTAAATGGTTGGAACAATCTTTGAAGATGAAAGATTTCTCTCTCTAAAAACCCTCTCTTCTCTCTCTAATTTTGGTGAGATGATATGATAAAATGAAGAAGAAAGGTGTTATATTAAAGAAGAGATCGGGTCAAAATGTTACAAAAATCTGGGCCGGGGTCGAATATGCGGTGCACTTTGCGACCGCAGAATCAACATGCGGTCCGCATAGTGACCGCAGAATGGCCTCAAAATTACTCCAGCTCTGTTACGGAATGCGACCATTATGCGGTCCGCATTCCTGATCTGCGGTCGCAAAGTGGACCGCAGATTCACTATGCGATCGCAATTTCGACCGCATTATTGACACGATTTTGGGCAACTCTCTGGAACGTTTTGCGGCAAGAATGCGGTCCGCATGACAGGTTTGCGGTCGCATTCTTGACCGCATATTTGACACTTTTCGGAAAAATTAATTCTCTACATTTTGAAACTTAAATCACTACCAAGGGTCCGAACCGCGGCGAGCAAGCTCGCCGCGAAGAATTCTACGTATGTACATTTTGAAGAAAAATTTTAAAGGAGATTTGGAAAAGTTCATCAAAGGAATAAAGAAATTTGCATCAGCCACAACATCACAGAGCAATAAGATTGATGAAGAACTATGGCATAAAAGGCTAGGACATGCCTCGGTTAGTGCAATGAGAAAACTGAACTTAGTTCATGATAATTCTGTAGCAGTAATGGTGAATGATAACTGTACTATGTGTCTATTAGCAAAACAGACTAGACTAACATTTCCGAGAAGTCAAAGTAGAAGTGAAGATCCTATTTCTCTTTTGCATATGTATGTTTGGGGATCATATAAATTTCCCACATATGATAAGAAGTATTACTTTCTGACAGTAGTGGATGATAATACAAGATATACTTGGGTGCACTTACTTCATCTGAAAAGTGATGTTGTTGTAGTATTGAAAATATTTCTCACAATGTTGCACACTCAATTTCAGTATAGAGTGAAAATTATTAGAACTGATAATGGCACTGAATTCTTCAATAAACACATGAATGAATTGTTTGAGGCATATGGTATAGTTCATCATAGTAGCTGTGTTTATTCTCCACAACAGAATGGAATAGTAGAAAGGAAGCATAGACACATTTTGGATACAGCTAGAGCACTAAAGTTCCAATCAAATACTCCTACAAGGTTCTGGGGTGAGTGTATTAAGGGTGCAGTATATGTTTATAAACAGATTGCCCACTGATCTGTTAAATGGAAAATCACCATATGAATTGCTCTACAATAAGGTACCTTCATTATTTCATCTTAGAGTGTTTGGCTCCCTCTGCTATGCAACTAATTTAGTAAAGGAGGATAAATTTTCACCAAGGGCAATAACAGCTATGTTCCTTGGCTATGAAGAAACACAAAAAGGCTACAAGTTGATGGATTTAAATACTAACAAAATTTTTGTATGCAGAGATGTTATCTTTAAAGAAGCTATATTTCCTTTTCAGAACACAAAAGAACAAGTATCTGTTGATCATAATGCATTTGATTCTTCCATAGCTGCAACAAGGAATCTGGGAAGATCTTGTGAAGAAAGGAATGTTGATAGCATTTCTGAATTGCCTACTAAAGAGCATGAAGTTGTTGATGTTGATCTTACATTAGAAGGAGGAGAATCTACTACTGTAGATGCAAATGCAGGAGCTGAAACAAATGACTTAAGGGTAGAGGAAACTGAGATTTTACCAACAATTGATCAACCAGATGTCATTGAGACAAGAAAGTCCAAGAGAACCATTAATGAACCTATATGGTTACAAGACTATGTGACTAAACCAAAAAGAGGTTCTTCTTCCTATCCACTATCTATCTATCTTTCTTACAGCAAATTATCAGATAAATGTAGAAGTTTTGTTGCAAGAATTTTAGAACGGACAAAGCCAAAAACATTCAGAGAAGCCTGCAAAGACAAGAGATGGGTTGAAGCTATGGAAGCAGAAATTAAAGCCTTGGAGAGTAATCAAACTTGGGAGGTAGTTGATCTTCCAAAAGGAATGAAAGCCATTGGTTCAAAAAGGGTGTATAAGATCAAATATAAAACAAATGGTGATGTAGAAAGGTTCAAAGCTAGGTTGGTAGCTAAAGGATATAATCAAAGGGAAGGATTTGATTATAATGAAACCTTTTCTCCAGTTGCTAAAATGGTGACAGTAAGGTCAGTTATTGCCTTGGCTGCTTCTAAAGGATGGAATATTTCACAGATGGATGTATACAATGCATTTCTTCAAGGGAATTTATATGAAGAAGTATATATGGAACTTCCTGAAGGCTTTAGGAGACAGGGGAAGACCAAAGTATGTAAGCTCCTAAAGTCTCTATATGGGCTCAAACAAGCATCTCGACAGTGGAATATTAAACTTTCTGAAGCACTGATAGAAGCAGGATACATTCAAAGCATGTATGACTATTCACTTTTCACTAAAAGGAAAGGGAATAGCTTTGTAGCAGTTTTAATATATGTAGATGATCTGTTGATCACTGGAGACTGTGAAGATCTCATTAGTGAGA
The DNA here is from genome assembly GCA_032618575.1 of Nicotiana noctiflora. Classification (NCBI taxonomy): domain Eukaryota; kingdom Viridiplantae; phylum Streptophyta; class Magnoliopsida; order Solanales; family Solanaceae; genus Nicotiana; species Nicotiana noctiflora. The sequence continues at coordinate 189,011 of JASVEL010009220.1, read as the reverse complement.
CTAAAAGTGTTCTTCATCAGAAGTTCAAAGTAAAAGATCTTGGTGAGCTTAAATACTTTCTAGGTATTGAAGTCATGAGGTCAAAGAAAGGGATATTGTTGAACCAAAGAAAATATTATCTTCAGCTCATTTCTAATTTGGGATTAAGTGGTGCAAAACCAGTGTCTACTCCATTGATCTTGATCAGAAGTTTACTTCTGCTGAGTATGACAGACATACTGGAACTACAGGAGATGAAGTTTTAACATATGCAGGTGAATATCAAAGACTAGTTGGAAGATTGATTTACTTGACTGTCACACGACCAGACATAGTGTTTGCAGTTCAAACACTTAGCCAATTTATGCAGAAACCAAAATTATCTCACTGGGATGCAGCTGTGAGAGTAGTCAAGTATTTGAAACATGAACCAGGCATGGGAATACTCTTAAGCATTACTGAAGCTGACAGTTTAACTTGTTTTTGTGATGCAGATTGGGCAAGCTGTCCAAATACAAGGAGATTTGTAACAGGTTACTTGGTGAAATTTGGAAACTCACTCATCTCTTGGAAATCTAAGAAACATCATACAGTGTCAAGAAGTTCTGCAGAAGCAGAATATCGAAGCTTGGCAGCTGTGGGTGCAGAAGTTGTTTGGTTGTTAGGATTGTTTGCTGAACTTTGAGTGTTCATTAAGCAACCTGTTGTAGTGTTTTGTGATAGTAAAGCTGCACTTCAAATTGCAGCTAATCCAATTTTCTATGAACGAACCAAGCATATTGAGATCGATTGCTATTTCATTCGAGACAAGATTAAACAAGGCATTCTTTGCACGCAGTATGTGGGAACCAAAGATCAACCAGCTGACTTGCTCACTAAAGGTCTTGGACACTCACAACATGCATTTTTGCTTGGCAAGCTTGGAGTCCTCAACATTTTACACCCTCCAGCTTGAGGGGGAGTGTGGAAGACTGTGTAATTAGTAGTTAGTGGAGTAGTTAGCATTAATACATTTTAGTTAGTACATTAGTTGATTAATTAGTTGGCTAATGATATGTGGGGTCCAATAGTTAAATTAACTACTCTGTTTTTCTTGTATATATCGACAAAAGAGGCAATAGAACAGTGCTCTTTCTCCATCTTCATAACTGCCAGTTTTCTCTTCTCTTCATCTGCGATTTTTTCTTTGTTACTTGATGAATCTGAAATCCAAATGCAGATTCATCAAGCTCACACTTTTCAACAAAAGATGACTCTTCGTACTCTTTGGAATGAATCGTAATACGAAGAGATTAGAAGGATGATTCACTCAGATGTGGCACTTCCAAGAAAGTGCGTTTCAATGGATTGCAACGTTAACAACTCGGTAAAATTTTATTAGTGGAATCTGTGGAGGGTAATATGTACACAAACTTTATCCTACTTGAGTAATAGAAAAGTTATTTCCAAAAAAGAGAGACAAACATAGCAAAAAATAACAGTATCACAAAAACATAGATAAAAACGAATCTCAATGAATTAGAATACAATAAATAATCGTAATAATGATGTTTCATAACATAATATAAATATAACAAAAATCTTATGGCCGTCAACTAAGTTGTTGGTATAAACATCAAAGAATATGGAGGGTCAGTTAGAAAACCTCCATCTTTAACTAGAGATTTTGTATTTGGGTCTTAAAAAACGAGAATTTCTTGGTGCGAAACACTCTATCCTCAAGCTGATCCAACGCGAATCTTAATATCATTTAGTTAAAGAAAAAAAGTTGTTGGTAATAATAAGAGGCAGATACAATGTGAGAGTTACGGGTTCAATTGAGCCCATAACATTCGACGTAAAAATTTATATGTAAAAATTTATTAAAATTGCAAAAATAATAGATTTGAACTCATAACTTTAAATATATAATTGATTCAATATTGCAAATCTTAAAAATTGAACCCATAAAATTTAAATCTTGGATCCTCCTCTAATAATGTTGGAAAAATTGGATGATTATGGAGAATAAACGGTTTAGCTTGAGGCGTGTCAAGGACACTGTCCTTAAGGATATTTCGCCTACACCGAGATAAATAATATTAGGCGTATCCCCCAGGATTCAACAAGCTCTTCTAGTATAACTAGGAGCAGAAACAACAAAGATTTATAAGAAAAAAACCGAGCACAAAAGAAAGAAGAAGAGAAGTTTTTACTATTTTTTCACACTTTAGAAAATAAAAACACAAACTATTTATAGTCCAAAAACAATTGAACTATCTAATAAGAAACTAACGTCCAAATGGACCATCTGATAAAGTAACGTAAAATGCAAAACGTTAAAAGACCAAAACGTTAATAATGTAATTATTATTTTCAAAAGTTAATGAAAGTTAATCACATTTAACATGAGAAAACGGTTATGCATACAAGACCATTCTTTGGTCAATTTCAAAGTTATAAAACCATAACTGATTTCTTTTATACCCATTAAAAATATTCAAATTAATTTGTCTAATAAAGACCCATTAAATGAATGAATCTAGACACCAATTTAAATATTCTTTTTGAGATATTAAAACAATTATTATTTTTCAACAATCCCCCACATAACTCAAAAAGAATATCATAATTAAATAATAATAAAATAATTTTGTTGGGTTTCACAAAAGAGCATAATGCGTCGAATCTGGTGTCTCTTAGACTATGAACCAGACCTAGACAAAATAAGATTAAACTTACAGAACAAATGGTGAAGTTTAGAACTTCTATGAACCAAGAATTCTTTTGTAAGTTTAGTGTCTTATCTATCACATTATACCCGCACATACTTTGTTGTTTATCGCGGTTTTGCGCTAATAGGCCATGCGCGCGCCTGGTTTTCATGAGTGCTCTAGAAATTTCGCCACAAATTTCATAGGAGCGGCCTCACTCCACACTCATATAGGTCCATCCATCAAGTGTATTCTGCAGCACAATACACCACCTATAAAGGCTATGGATTATTAGATTAAGAGTTTAATAACTCAACCTCTCATTCCTTGCAGTCTTGCACTATTTACACATAGACACCATAGGAAGGGATATAGTTTAATAGTGCACATTTGATCAACTAATGACTTGTTATTACCCATATGAACCTACTTCATGGGATCTCCAATCACATAGGTTGGGTTACCATCATAGTTGATATAACTCAAATTGGCAAAAGTCCCATTCCCCTCGATGTTTCGGATATTAATTTTCTTCCCAAAGGTTTAGTCAGAGGATCGGCCAAATTCACTTCTGAATTCACATAATCTATGGAAATAATTCCATCTTTCAGCAGTTGCTTTATCACATTATGTCTCAACCGGATATGTCTACTCTTCCCATTAAAGGATTTATTTTTGGCAATGGCTATTGCAGCTTGGCAATCACAATGCATCGACACAGAAGGTGTCGGTTTTATTCCTAGCGGAATACTCGCCAAAAGGTTCTTTAACCACTCGGCCTCATTGCCAGCTAATTCCAATGCCACAAACTCAGATTCCATGGTAGATCTAGCTATTATAGTTTGTTTAGCTGATTTCCATGCCACAACACCCCCACCGAGGGTGAACACATAACCACTAGTGGATTTTGTCTCATCTGAATCAGAGATCCAGTTAGCATCACTGTATCCTTCTAGTACAGTGGGAAATCCACTATATTTAATACCATAGTTCATGGTACCTCTCAAATATTTCATTATTCTTACTAATGCATTCCAATGATCATGACTCGGGTTTTGAGTATATCTACTCAATCTACACACAGCATATGCAATATCAAGTCTAGTAAAATTCATCAAATGCATTAGACTACCAATAACTTGAGCATATTTATTTTGATCTACAACATCTCCCTTATTCTTTTTTAATTGACTACTAGCATCATAAGGAGTGCTTACAGATACCACATCAAAATTATCAAATTTTTTAAGTATTCTTTCTACATAATGTTCTTGAGTCAATATCAAACTATTGCCATCCCTTATAATTTTCATGCCTAAAATAACATTAGCTTCTCCCATGTCTTTCATCTCAAAATTAGAAGACAAGAAAAATTTGGTTTTATGTACCAAATCAAGGCTAGAACTAAAAATAAGCATGTCATCTACATAAAGGCAAATAATAACACATGCACCATCCATACATTTTGTATAAACACATTTATCTACTTCAATTGATGAAAAACCATCATTAATCAATACTTGATCAAATTTTTCATGCCACTGTTTAGGCGCTTGTTTTAGACCATACAAAGATTTTAGCAATTTACATACTCTATTTTCTTGGCCAGACACTACACAACCCTCAGGTTGCTCCATGTAAATTTCCTCCTCCAAATCACCATTTAAAAAAGCAGTTTTAACATCCATTTGGTGAATATAAAGCTTATAAATAGAAGCCAAGGCAAGTAAAACACGAATCGAGGAAATTCTAGTTACAGGAGCATAAGTATCAAAATAATCAATATTTTGCTTTTGAGTAAAACCTTTTGCAACAAGTCTAGCTTTGTATTTATCAATGGAACCATCCGGATTAAGTTTCTTCTTAAAAATCCATTTACAACCAATGGGTTTAGCTCCCGGAGGTAAATCAACTAAAATCCAAGTTTTATTTTGTAAAATTGAATTTAATTCTACATCAATAGCTTCTTTCCAAAATGATGCATCAGAAGAAGAAATAGCTTCGAATATGTTAAAGGATCATTATCCACAAGATAAGTATAAAAATCATTACCAAAAGATTTTTCTTTCCTTGGTCTTTTGCTTCTTCTTAAATCCTCACTTTCAAGATTATTTTGAATAATTGGAACATGTGAAATATTATCACTTGGAATAATAGGAGCATCATTATTTTTCTCAAATTTTAAAGGAAAAATATTTTCAAAAAATTCGGCATTTTTTGTTTCAACAATAGTATTATTTTCAAGTACATCACTTTTAACTACTAAAAATCTATATGCTACACTGCTTTCAGCATACCCAATAAACATACAATCAGATGTTTTAGATCCTATTTTCCTTTTCTTAGGATCAGGCAACATAACTTTAGCAAGGCACCCCCACACTTTCAAATATTTCAAATTAGGTGGATACCCTTTCCATAACTCATAAGGAGTTATACCGGTTTTCTTATAAGGAATTCTATTTTGTAAATGACAAGCAGATAAAATGGTTTCACCCCAAAGATTATTCGGAGCACCAGAACTAACAAGCATGCTATTCATCATTTCCTTTAAAGTCCTATTTTTCCTTTCCGCTACACCATTTGATTGTGGAGAATATGGCGGAGTTATCTCGTGAATTATGCCTTCTTTCTCACAATAATCATTCAACAAAATAAATTCACCACCTCTATCAGATCTAACTCTTTTGATTTTCATATCCAATTGATTTTCTACTTCAGCTTTATAAATTAAAAACTTATCAAAAGCTTCATCTTTATTTCTCAACAAATAAACTTTTGTATATCTAGAAAAATCGTCTATAAACGTCACATAATATTTTTTCCCTCCTCTAGTCATAGTTTGTTTCAAGTCTCCTAAATCAGTATGTATTAAACTTAACAATTCAGATTCTCTAAATACTGAAGCACATGATTTCTTAGTTTGTTTAGCTTCTGCACAAACTTCACACTTATCAATATTCAAAAAATTAATATTTATTTATAAGAAGAAAACCCAGCACAAAAGAAAGAAGAAGAGAAGTTTTTACTATTTTTTCACACTTTAGAAAATAAAAACACAAACTATTTATAGTCCAAAAACAATTGAACTATCTAATAAGAAACTAACGTCCAAATGGACCATCTGATAAAGTAACGTAAAATGCAAAACGTTAAAAGACCAAAACGTTAATAATGTAATTATTATTTTCAAAAGTTAATGAAAGTTAATCACATTTAACATGAGAAAACGGTTATGCATACAAGACCATTCTTTGGTCAATTTCAAAGTTATAAAACCATAACTGATTTCTTTTATACCCATTAAAAATATTCAAATTAATTTGTCTAATAAAGACCCATTAAATGAATGAATCTAGACACCAATTTAAATATTCTTTTTGAGATATTAAAACAATTATTATTTTTCAACAAATAATAATGCTTCTTGCTCGCCACCAAGTTCTTTAAACTAGAAAATAAAATTAGAAGAGATTAGAAGGATGATTCACTGAGATGTGACACTCTCAAGAAAGTGTCTCGATGGATTATAACAATAGCGACACAATGAAATCTCACTAATAGAATATGAGGAGGGAAGTGTGTATGCATATCTTACCGTACCCCAAAAGATAAAAAAGTTATTTACGAAACAAAAAAAAAAGATAATATATCAGTATCATCAATAAACACTATAGCAAGAAATAACAGTATCACAAGAGCCTAGATTAAAAATAAATCTCAATGGATTAGAATACAATAAATAATAATAATAATAATAATAATAATAATAATAATAATAATAATGTTATATAAAATATATTGAACCAACATAGATAATACATTAGTTTAGGAGTTAAACTGTATAAAGAGAATCTTGTAACTTAATCTCAATTAGTCGATTGGTTAGTTATCAGTATATATAGATGCTAGCCTCTTCACTTAGATAAATATGTACATTTTTCTTCTTTGCATATATATGAAAATGGCTCCACTTTGAGCTCATCTCTCTCTCTCATCTGTTCTTCTAGAATCATCCAATTACCTGCATGTACTCTTACTTTCATTAGTGAACTGCTCATTATGATATCAGAACTTTCCGATTGAGCTTCGACGGCTGATTTCGATCTCTGATTTAGTGTATTATCCATTGACATACTCAATTTCAGAGCTAGGGTTTGCTATTTTTCTCAATTCAGAGTATAATGGTGACTGAAGAAGCAACAAGTGGTGATACAGTACTAAGTCACAATCAACCTCTGTATTTGCGACCTTCGGATTCTCCAAGTAAGCATTTGTTTGAATTCAAACTATTAGGCACTGAGAATTACAATTTTTGTTGTCGATCCATGAGAATTCGACTTTATTCGAAGAACAAAATCGGATTTATTGACGTGTTGCTAGGAGAAATTTGGGACAAATATTCATGATCAATGGGAGAGGTGCAATGCCTTTTTTTTGTCGTGGGTTATGAATGCAATAACAAAAGAGTTGTATAGCAGTGTGGTTTATGAATCCTCTGCACACAATATGTGGAAAGATTTGAAGGAGAGATTCAATAAAAGGAATATATCGCGTATTTACAATTTACTTCAGAAAATTGGTGCCTTAAAACAAGGATTATCATATGTATCAACCTATTATTCTAAGCTCAAGAATATGTAGGATGAGTATAATGCTATGACCCCTATTCCATCATGTCCATGTCCAGAGTCAAAGGTGTTTCTAGAGCACATTCAATTACAATATTTGGTGAAGTTTCTAAGTGGATTGAATAAGTTATTTGCCCAAGAAAAAGGCCAAATCATGCTTATGATTCATACACTAACTATCAATGAAGCCTATGGGATGGTAGTTTAGGATGGGAGTCAATGAGAAAAGACAGTGAATATTAGTGGCCTAGAGATAGGAGCAGCAGCTATGACACACAACTCATGACAAGGTTTTTTTGATGGCTAGAAGCAGAAAGCTCAAGTGTTTTGTGATTATTGCAAATTAAAAGGATACACTAAAAATATTTGTTACAAGTTGGTAGGTTATCCACTTGATTACAAGCCAAAGAAGAAAACCTTTAGAAGAAACATGGCAAGAGCACATAATGCACAGATTGACTATTTGAAAGGACAACAGATCAAGGAAGTTCTAGGATAGCAACTATAGGGAACTTCTTCACAGAGGAGCTGTATACACAACTACTTCAAATACTAAACCAAAAAATAACACCTGTTGAAACAGCAGCTCATGCCAAGGTCACAAGTATACCATTATCACTCCTAAGCAAAGCTTAGAAGGATAGATAGATCATAGAATTAGGTGCCACTAACCATATGATATCGAGTTTGGATTTCTTTACTGATTTAATGGAGATACCTAAAGGAGAATGCAGGAAAGTGCAGCTGCCAACTGGTGAAACTAGTAGGATTAAGCACCTGGGATCCTCTAGTATTCTCAATGGTTTATTCTTGCTCAGAGAACACCAACTCTATATTGGCTTGTTTTAGTTTTAAAAGTTATTTCTTTTATTGTAGATTATTATTTTTCTTCTTTATTTTTTTCATAATGGAGTAATTTTCTTTAGTTGAGATACTAGATGAAGCTATAAAAATGTTATAATAATTAACGTAATTTTATTATCATCTTATGTTGAGATTTTCTCTTTATCATCTTTATACACCAAGGTATTTGATATTAATTATATCGATATAATTATATTCACTTACTAAAATCTTTATCTTGTTATTTTATTTCTTATTGAGGAGAAGAGAAAGATGTGAACAAGTTTATTGAATTAACAAAGGCTAATCGAAAGAGGCTTTTTCTCACTTGGTGTACTTAACTAAGATAATTCTTGTTTGAAGTCATTACTTTAATTGTTTAACTACACTTATCGAAAGAGGTGTTATTAATCAATTATTTTTTAATGTCACTAACTGTCAGTAAATTGATAATACTAAGCACAAGCGGTGCTATTTATGTATTGTTGTTATGTGGAGTGATTTTCTTAGAAATAAGTGATCACTCTTTAAACAAGGTCTATATTTAACTATTAATCAATCAACTACACTATCCGAAAGAGGTGTTATTAATTGGATACTTGTAAGTGATTTGGTTGAATAAGAATAAGCGATCGTTTCATTAAACAGAGTAATAAATAATAAAAATTTGACTTTATTATAATGGTTTTATATTGCTGAAACAATATCCCAACCTCCATCTTTTAGTATAAAATTATTAAAATATGTATTACTTTTATTTTTTTATTTTTTTAACAACTCTCTCTTCACCAATCTGATTCTCTCAAATAGTGACGTAGACAATACAAATATGTAGTGTAGCTGGTTGTAATCTTTATGAAAGGATATCTTAAACTTTACTATAATTTGATAGAGTACGAGCAAAAATATTATATACGCCCAGAGCTCATCAAGTTCCTTCTAGAATTTCGTATGGTAAATCACTTTTTGAGCTGGTATTTCACAAGAATGTCACCTTAGATCATTTCAGGGTGTCTGGCTTCCTGGCCTATGCTGCAAATCTTAAAACATAACACAAGTTTTCACCTAGGGCAGTACCAACAATATTTTTAGGGTACTCATTGGTGCAAAAAGGGTTACAAACTCTATAACTTGCATAATAACTGCCTTTTGTGAGTGGGGATGTTGTCTTCAAGGAAAATGTATGGCCTTCTCTCCAATACATGAACATCCCTATGAAGGATCAACAACTTCCTCTTATAACTCCGGCCTATGATTCTGACTCTGATGATGTTATGTTGCCTCTGCCTCAGTATAACATCACATCATAAGACATTTTATCATCTGATTGGCTCACTAAGATGATTCTTTTGCTGTTACTCCACCACATATTCCACTCACTGAAGATCTCCAAGGAAGTTCTACAAGTCCTAATGATCTTCCATATCCAGGTGATTTTCAAATAGTCCTGCTCATCACACTATTGCAGTCCCACTTCCTAAGGTTCTTCTTTCATCTATTGCAAGTGACTTATCAGATTCTGGGATCAAAAAACTCTACTAGGCTTTCTGGATCTCCTATATGGATGCATGACTATGTGGTTGGCAAAATGCTGGAAAGAGCAATCCTTACAATTATCCTATTGCCAATTCTATTAGTTATCTAGCATTGAAGTCTGCCTACAGTTAATGTCCTGCAGCTTATTCAGTAGATATTGAACCTAGTTCATTCTCAGAAGCAGCTAAGGATCCTAAATGGGTGTCAACAATGCATCAAGAACTTTTAGCCTTAAAAGACAATGACACTTGGAGCGTAGTTCCTTTACCTCCTGGAAAGAAACCCATTGGATGTAAATGGGTGTTCAAGATCAAACATAAAGCTAATGGAGAGGTTAAAAAATATAAAACCCGGCTTGGGGCTAAGGAATACACAACAATAGAGGATGTATTATACATGTACTTTTTCACCTGTAGCAAAAATGATCACATTCAGGACCATTATTGCCCTAGTTGGTTATCATGGTTGGGCTTATCTACCAAATGGATGTTCATAATGCCTTCCTTCAGGGTGATTTCTTGGAAGAAGTCTACATAATCATTCCTCCTGGCTTTCTCATACCACTGCAAGGCAGGTGTAGTCTTCATAATTTGCAAGCTTCCACATAACAAAATCTTAAGCTCACAGATGCCTTGTATAAAATGGGGTTCACACAAAGTCATTATGATTACTCTCTTTTCAACAAAAGAGAAGGTTGTAGTCATGTGCTAGTTCTCATCTATGTAGATGACTTGTTAGTCATTGGTAGTGTTGTTAATTTGATTGACAAAACTAGAGCAAATTTACATAAATTCTTCAAAATGAAAGACTTGGAGGAGCTGAAGTTCTTCCTTGAGATTAAATTTGCAAGATCCTCTAAAGGCATATATATGGGTCAAAGAAAATATGCTTTAGAGTTGATAGTTGAACTTGGCCTAGCAGGATAAAAACCAGCTAGTACTCCTCCAGAAGTCAATCAGAAGTAAAATACTGTGGATTTTGACAAAGGAACGACACCTGATGCTGATAATAATCTAGTTTTCAGAGATGCAAGTATGTATCAAAGGCTTGTTGGCAGAGTGTTGTACCTGACTCGACCTGGTATCTCTTATATTATACAATCACTTATATGCATGCTCCTAAACAATCACATATAGATGCTACACCAGAGTGGTGAGGTATATTAAGACTGCTCCAGGCCAAGATCTATTATTACCAGCAGAAGGAGATAGACAACTATTAACATATTGTGATGCAGACTGGGGTGCATGCTTGCACACAAGAAAGTTTGTTACAGACTATCTAGTATTCTATGGTGATGTCTTGATTTCTTGGAAGTTGAAGAAATAAGAAATTGTTGCAAGAAGCTTAGCAGAAGCAGATTTTCGAAGCATGGCTTCAGCATCGGCACATATAGTATGGCTGATAGGCTTGTTCAATGAAATGGGCTTTGAGATTAAGAGACCAGTCACCTTGCTGTGTGATAGTAAGGCAACAATACAAATTGCAGATAATCCTATATTCCATGTTCGTACAAAACACATAGACATTGATTGTTATTTTATTAGGGAAAAGGTGAATGCTGGATCTATCAAAACTGTGCATGTCAACACTAAGTAGCAGGTTGCAGTTATTTTAACAAAAGGGATAGGCACTCAACACGATCATCTCCTTGGCAAGCTATGAGTGAAGAATATTTTTTCTCCTCTCTAGCTTGAGGGGGAGTATTGAACCAACATAGATAATATATTAGTTTAGGGGTTAAAGTATACAAAGAGAATCTTGTAACTAAATCTTAATTAGTCGGTTAGTTAGTTATCAGTACAGATGTTAGCCTCTTAAGTTAGATAGATCTGTACATTTTTCTTCTTTGCATATATGTGAAAATGGCTCTACTTTGAGCTATCATCTCTTTATCTCTCTCACATGTTCTTCTAGAATCATCCAATTAAGGCGATATGTTAAACATAGTTAGGGTTAGTTTGGTACGAGATACAAGGATAATTAAAAGATTAATCTAAGAAGAGTTTATGCCACGTTTGGTTGGGATAAAATCTCTTTATAACTTATCCGAGAATAGTAAGAGAAGTTTTATTATGTGTGTCACACAACTGACATTAGTTGTATGAGGATCGTTTTGGTCTCACAAATATATGGACCCCACTCTTACACTTTTGGATCAACAAAAATTTGAGTCCACGAAATTGTGAGACAAAAAGGATATCTCATACAACTAGCATCAGTTGTGTGAGGCACAAAATAAAAATGTTCGCCCTTGCATGCCACCACCACTCAAACTGAATGTAGGCTTTGAGATTTTCTTTTTCTAAAAACCTAAATTAACTCCTTATAGATTGCTTAGATTAATCATCCATTCCGATGTCAAATAATGCATCTTCATCTTGTGTTTTAGGATGTAAATAACAATGACGACGATCCAGTAAAATTTCACTAGTGATGTCTGGGGATAATGGTATGTATACAAATCTTATCTTTAACTCGATGGATAGAGTGGCTGTTTCCGAAAAAAACCAATAGGCTCAAGAAGACAAATTAGAATGTAGATAAAAGAATAAAAATTCTTTTGAACAAACCCAAACACCATTGCGTAGTTCGACTGATTTGGATTACTACAAGACAAAGGTGGCGAATTCTTATTTTTGTATAAAATAACATACCGAAAGAAAGGAAATATAAATAATAAATAACACTATATTTTCCAATATTCTTGTATAAGTTCCTCCACTACCAAATCCACTAATCTTTTTCACCCAAGGATTCTTTAGTGTCTCGTTAGTATGGAGGGAAAAGGAAATCTTGTGTTTTAGGATGTACATAACAATGACGACGATTCGGTGAAATTTCACTAATGAAGTCTGGGGATGCTAGTATGTATACAAATCTTATCTTTAACTCGATGGATAGAGTGGCTGTTTCCGAAAAAATCAATAGGCTCAAGAAGACAAATTAGAATGTAGATAAAAGAATAAAAATTCTTTTGAAAAAACCCAAACACCATTGCGTAGTTCGACTGATTTGGATTACTAGAAGACAAAGGTGGCGAATTCTTCTTTTTGTATAAAATAACATACCGAAAGAAAGGAAATATAAATAACAAATAATACTATATTTTCCAATATTCTTGTATAAGTCCCTCCACTACCAAATCCACTAATCTTTTTCACCCAAGGATTCTTTAGTGTCTCGTTAGTGTGGAGGTCAAAGGAAATAAATTGAACAAAACTAAACTACTCGGCTATCAAATTGTCTTAATAGTTACTATTATCTTAAATCCATCATCTCACGGACATGAACCACTAATTTATACATAGTAAATTATTAGAAAATTTTTTAAGTGGTGGAAACTAATTAATTATCAAGGTGGAGTACGGTAGGGACAGAGAGAATTTTTGATGGAGCGGTGAAATGCATGGAGATCGAAAGAATATCAACGGCAAAAGAATTATGTTGGATCGACACTGACACTAAAAGACGAAGCTAAAAGAGCGAATAGATTAGTGTTAGGACCCGACCTTTGAACATCGGGCATGGCACGGCTGTGGCAAGGATTCTGGGCGTGATAGCATTGCCATTGGCCTATGTGTGGGCAAAACGATCATGCGGGCTGTTATGGGCAAGTATTGGCCAAGGCCTTGGCATGGGAAAAGCACGCATGGCAAATGCTTGATGAGGCAGCATGGGAAATGTTAGGGTGGCATGGCATGGCATGGTATGCACGCTAAAGTCGATGGCATGGCACTTTTAGGTTGTGGCAGTAATATGTTGGTTAAGCTAAGGCAAAGCAAAAAGGCGGGATGATAGCAAAGGCTTTCAATAGCTAAGGAAAGGCTATTGGAAAGAAAATACAAGCAATGGCATGAGGGAAATGAAGGTTGGCACGGACAAGGCAGAAACAAGGCTAAGGCAGTGCATGGGCGGCAGCAGCACCGGGCGTGTGCGGGAAAATCATGGCAGCGGATTGCGGGCAAGATATTGGCGCGGAGAAATGTCAAAAGTGAGCTAAGTCATGGCACAAAGCATGCCTTGGTCGAAATACAACTGGCCAAGGAAAAATGGCACATGTCATGCACATGAAAAATGGTTGGCGGTTACCTTTGTTTTTAGCCACGATCTCTCATGATTGGATTATGCTTGTATTTTGTCCCATTTCATGATTATTGTATCATAAATAATTGGGGATGTCAACTACAGGTTAGGAACAAGATTTAAGCTTAGTTTGACAAGTGGAAAAGCTGTAGACAACAAGTGTCATGTGATGTCCAGTCTAAGGGCTGCCTATGATTTATAAATAGGGCCTTTGTGACTTAGGCAGAATAGGGTGTGCAATTTCATGCATTTTAAAGTGGGAAACACGAGTGAAACGTGAGGGTTTCAAGTGTTTCAAAAAGTGGCTAAGGCTAGGCAAGGGCAGGTCTTAGTGTTGGCCAAGAACGACTTGTGTTCTTGCCAAAAGTGGGATGTGAGCGGACTGTGTTCATAGCAAGAGAGGGTCCTTTGTATATTTTCCAAATTAATGCAAAGATTGGGAATTTTTCACGTATATGCTTGTGTTCTTAAATTTCTGTTTGTTGCCTAAGTTTTTCGTTTAAGCCAAACTTGCTAAAAAATTGGCTAAACGGCTAAGGGAAGGCTAAGTCACGCGGGGGACTTGAGTGTCGTGCGGGTGTGACATTTGGTTGATTAGAAATGCTCCTGTAATAACTGGTATCCGGGCTAGGTTGGCCAAGAAGGTTTGGGCAAGTTTGTGGCAGTGGCAAGACGATCAGTGGCAGATTTTGTGGGCATATTTGAGAACATGACTGGTGGCACAAATGCGGAACTGCGTCAAAAAGTTGAGCAGTTGGGCAGGCTCTTGATGTTGAAGGTGATTATTCTGTTCTTGCTAGAATGACATATTTAAAGGCAGATTATGCATCGAGACATGAGACAACGCTGACAGAAATGGCCTTGGTACGCCAAGAGAAATAAGTATTACGCGGGGAAGTGGCTGAACTTCGAAGGGCATTGAAAAATTCTGCCCCTCGATGTGATGAGCGCACTAAGTTGAGGATTCCGAAGCCAAAGGCTTATGGTGGTGCTTGAAGTGCCAAAGAGTTGGAAAATTTCTTGTGGGATATGGAGCAGTATTTCCAAGTTGCACGTGTGCCGGATGATGAAAAAGTAGTGATCACACCAATGTACTTGACGGATGATGCAAAGGTGTGGTGGCGTACACGAGTTGCGGATGGGGAAAGTGCTGGACTGCCCAAGATTGAAACTTGGAAGATGCTGAAGAAGGAATTGAAATCCCAATTCCTTCCTACAAATTCATCGTAGATGGCATGAGATGGATTGTTTCGCTTGAAACAAAGTGGCACGGTGAGGGAGTATGTCAAGGAGTTTTCATCCTTGATGCTAAATGTAAGTAATATGGCAGAAGAAGACAAGCTGCATTATTTCATGAGTGGATTGAAGGGTTGGGAGCAATTAGAGTTGAGAAGGCAAAATGTGCAAAGCCTCTCTACTGCCATTGTTGTAGCAGATGCATTGGCGGACCTGAATATAGGTGATGAACCTACTGAATCTTCGCATTCAAAGTCTGACCGGAAAGACAAAGGAAGGGAATGGAATAAGAATAGGAAGGGCCAAGTTGCTGAAAATGATGAACTTGTCAAAACTGTGAGATAGTAAATTCACAATAGCAAGGAAAGAAGCAGCAAGTTCAAAGGCTGTTTTACTTGTGGTGGACCGCACTTGAAGAAGGACTGTCCAGTGCAGGCTAAGGTAAATGCAATGCTAGCTGCGGAGAAACAGAAACAAGTGGCGGAGGCAAATGCCATAGTGGCAGATGTGAAGGGAGCACCCGGGGTGTTGTTTGTCAACAACCCCTTGGGGTTGATTAATTGATTTGGCCCAATGAGGATGACACTTTCAAAGGGCACGGGTGGATTTTTAGGACCCGACCTTTGAACATTGGGCGTGGCAAGGATTTGGGCGTGATGTCCTTGCCATTGGCCTATGTGTGGGTAAAACGATCATGCAGGCTGTTGTGGGAAAGTATTGGCCAAGGCCATGGCATGGGCAAGGCTGTAACAACCAGGCTGGTCATTTTTGAAATTTACGTCCCGATCCTCAATTTAGTTGTTCCCCTAAGTTCATTTCTGCTATTGTGGTTTGCCGAGAGGGTCAGTTCTAGAATTTGGAGTGTTTTGGGATACTTAGTCCCTAAATGTGAGCCTTGTAGTTAAAAAATAGTGTGTTTTTGGAACAATGTTAAGACGACCTCGGAACGGAGATCCGATGGTTTCATTAGCTCCGTTAGCTGATTTCAGGGTTTGGAGCGCGTTTGGAATGTATTTTGGAGGTCTGAAGCTCAATTAGGCTTGAAATGCCGAAGTTTGAAATTTTGGCGAAATCCGGTCCATAGGTGAGATTTTGATCCAGGCGTCAGAATGTAATTCCAACAATTTCAGTAGCTTCGTTACGTGATTTTGGATATGTTTGCAAATTTTCAGGTCATTCGGATATCGTTTGGTCGGGTATTCGATCGAATGCGCATTTCAAAAGTTATGAAAAAACTTAAGCTTGAATCTGATGTAATTTGATGGTTTTAGTGTTGTTGGATGTATTTTTGTGATTGGAACAAGTTTGAATCATGTATTAGAATGTATCTGTGCTTTTGGTTAATGTCCCGGGGGCCTCGGATGTGTTTTGAATGAGTTTTGATCAAGTACGGACACCCCGAAACTTAGAAAAATGGAGGTGGCAGCAGTGGAGGCGCGAACCATGTTGTTTTTCGTGCTGGGCGCACAGCCGCACACGGAAGATCAACAGGCTGCTGGTTCTACTTCGAAAGCTCATATCGTTTTATCTACATGTAATTTTGAGGTGATTCACAAACTAAAGTGGTCGAGCTTTGAATCTAGTTTTCAGAAACATATTATAATAGGCATTTGGAAGTCTGTAGCGAAAGTTATGGCCAAAATAGTGAAGCTTGTCAGTGCAATCAAATTGTTGCGCGGCCGCGACCATTTTTGTGCGGTCAGCACTCCCTGGGCACGGACCACGGTCATTTTTGTGCGGTCAGCACTGTCGGAATCTGAGGGGTACTTCTATAAATCCGAGGTTTTGGATTTTATTTGATATTTTGACCTACAGAGCTCGGATTTTGGCATTGTTTCGAAGGTTTTTCAAGAAATTCATTGGGGTAAGTAATTCCAACTCGGATTTGGCTAGATTACATGAATATATCATTGAATCCATCATTTAATTTGTGATTTAGCATGGAATTTGGGAAGAAAATTGGTAAAATCTCCTAAAATGTAAAATGATGATTTGAAGGACCAAACGATATAAGAATTGGAAGTTTTTGGTCTGTACAGACTCGTGTTGAGATAAAGAACCCGAATATATAACTTTCGTAATTTTTTGAGAAGCGTACTGAAAGTCCGGTTTTGGCAACTTGTGGTTTTTGGTGTATTTCGAATTATTTCGATTGTGTAATGCCCAATTGGCCTATTTTGATGTATTTCTATTGATTTTGATCAGATACTACACTTGTGGATGCCGATATTCATGGCAAGAGAGTTTTCTATTAGCGGTTTCATACCGGAGTCAAGGTAAGTTTGTTGTCTAACCTCGTGTGGGGGAACCTTCACTTCTAGGATATTTTGTGTTAATTTAAATGCCTTGTACGCGAGGTGACGGGCGTGTACATGCGCAGATTGATGGAACCCACCTTACTTGAATTGTCCAATTTGTGATATTTCTATTCTTAGTTGATTAAATTGTGACATTTACCTGATATTCATTAGGAAAGCATGATTAGATAGGATTTATCTGTCTAAATGCCTAATTGTCTTACTTGAACTTCTTGATAATTGTTGGCATTGGTTTTGGTGACGTTGTAGTTATGCATATCATATTTCGCAGTGCGTTCCTTTTTATTGTTTGTGTTGGTGGACTGCGGGTTCAATTCCCGGAGATCCAAGGGCTATGGGTTCGATTCCCAAAGACCCGGAGTGGTATTGTTTGTGGACTGCAGGTTCGATTCCCGGAGATCCAAGGGCTGCGGGTTCGATTTCCGGAGACCCAACGTTTATTGATTTATTTATTGAGATACGAAATGCGGGTTCTATTTTAGGAGATCCTGAGATATTGAGATACGATCTAGGGGTTCGATTCCCGGAGATCCTGAGATATTGAGATACGAGCTGCGGGTTCGATTCCCGGAGACCCGGAGATACAGATATTGGGACTGCGGGTTAAATTCCCGGAGATCCTGAGTTGTTGGATATAGAGAGGGACTGTAGGTTCAATTCCCATGGGTCCTGGACTTGTTGAATTGATTTTATGTTGTGTTGGTTACTTGTAGTTAGCTAATCGTAATCGGTTGCAGTAATTACTTTATTGTTGTTATTTCAGATTCATTCTTACTTATTCCTGCTTATTACTATTTTGATCATTATGTTATTGTTTTCTCGGTAGGGCCCTTACCTTGCTCGTCACTAATCCATCGGGGTTAGGCTTGGCACTTACTGAGTATCGTCGTGGTGTACTCATGCTACTCTTCTGCACACTTTTGTTGTGCAGATCTAGGTACATCAGGTCAGGCTCATCTCGGGTGATTTAGCAGCACTTCAGGAGACTTGAGGTATGATCTGCTACGTCCGCGGATCCGGAGGGTCTCCTTCTATTCTCATTAGTGATAGTAGTTAATTTCCCTTGTTCTTGTTGTTTAGACATTCTTGATATATAGTGCCACAATTGTACTCTTCTTTTAGTCTGTGTTGCTCGTGGGTTTTCGGGTCTTGGTAATATGTTATTTAGTGTATTTTGGCGAAGTGTATGTGCCGAGCGGCACTTATTACATTTCCTTTATATTACTTTGTGGTTAACTTATCCTTTTGTTCATGAAATTGTATATTCCGCATCGTGTTAGGCTTACCTAGTCGCGAAGACTGGGTGCCGTCATGACAGGTTCACGATTGGTGAACTAGGGTCGTGACACTTGTGCTCTTAATTCTATGGAGGAGTCACGGGACACATACCGGTTACTTAGATTCTCGCTAATCGATACGGAGACGTCTATATTTATCTACGAGGGGCTATGTAACTGTTTAGGAAACTCTTCAATTCTTTGAATTCCTTATCGTGCGCCATTTATTCAGCTGGATCCTATATCATATGTTCTTTTGCATCCACTCATGTATTAAAATTGCGTACTCGGTATCAAGTATGCGCCGATGGTTCGTGATGCTGCAGAGGGATTACAAGGGAGTCAAGAAATTACTCAACTGTTGTTACCGCGTGTCATCCATATCGATAATGCAAGTGAATTGATATATCTTCAATTGTGCACATGGGGGTGCACTAGGTTCTGACATTCGGTTGATAAGTACGGACTTGAGAAGGTTTATTTAATTGCCAAATCGTCACTATAATGGCAAAATCACAAGGTGGATGTAGATCTAAAGATAGTTGGTGGTAATAAAGACTATATGGTTCATATGTGTCACGACCCTAGTTCACCAATCGTGAACATGTCGTGATGGCACCCAGTCCCCACGACTAGGTAAGCCTAACACGTTGCGGAATATACAAGTTATGAACGTTAAAGATATGATAACAACGAAATAATATAAATAAAGTGTAATCCGTGCCGCTTGGCACATACACCCGTCAAGAACACACTGTATATAACACCACCAAGACCCGGAATCCCACGGATAACACAGACTAAAAGAGAAATACAATTGTGGCTCTATGTGTAAAGAGTATCTAAACAACGAAAGGAAGGAGAAACATCTACCAAAACTATCAGAATAGAAGGAGAGCCTCCGGATCCGCGGACGTAGCAGATCGTACCTCGAGGTCTCCAAATGTGCTGCCGATATCACTTAGTATGAGCCTGTCCTGATGTACCTGGATCTGCACAACAAAAGTGTGCATAAGAGTAGCATGAGTACACCACGGCGGTACTCGGTAAGTGCCAAGCCTAACCTCGATGGAGTAGTGACGAGGAAGGTCAGGGCCCTACCGAGAGAAGCATTAATATAGTGATAATAACAATAATAAACAGTTTAAATAATAATAATCTTTAAATAACAACAATAAGGTGATTACTGCAACCATCTACAAGTAAACTAACAACAAGTAACAACTCAATTAACAAGTCCAGGACTTGTGGGAATTGAACCCACAATTCCATTAACAGCAACCCTGGGTCTCCGGGAATCGAACCCGCAGCCCATGTCTCAATAAATAATCAATAACTCAGGATCTCCGGGAATCGAACCCGCAGTCCCTACCAATAACTCAAGATCTCGGGAATCGAACCCGTAGCCCCTACCAATAACTCAGGATCTCGGGAATCGAACCCGTAGTCCCTACCAAATAATCTCAGGATCTCGGGAATCGAACCCGTAGTCCGTATTTCAATAATCTCAGGATCTCGGGAATCGAACCCGTAGTCCATATTTCAATAATCTCAGGATCTCGGGAATCGAACCCGTAGTCCACATTTTAATAATCTCAGGATCTCCGGGAATCGAACCCGCAGTCCATATTTCAATAAATCTCAGGATCTCCGGGAATCGAACCCGCAGTCCACAACCACAGCAAGTAAAGGAATACACAGAGAGAAGTATAATATGCTTAACGATAACTTCGCCGATAAACAGCGCCGGCGATTACCAAGAAAACTCAAGTAAGACAATTAGGCAACTAGACAGTTAAATACTATCTAATCATGCTTTTCTAACTACTACCGGGTAGGAATATCGAATTTAACAACTAAAAACAGGAATATCGCTCATTGAACATTTTGAGTAATGTATGTGTTCAACAACCAGCGCATGTACACGCCCGTCACCTCGCGTACAAGGCATTTAAAGTATCACATAATATCCTAGGGGTGAAAGTCCCCCACACGAGGTTAGACAAGCCACTTACCTCAATTCCGGTACAAAACCGCTAATAAATAACCCTCTTGCCGCGAATGTCGGCCTCCACAAGTGTAGTATCTGATAAAAATCAATAGAATCACATCAAAATAGGCCAATTGGGCATTACCCAATCAAAATAACTCAAAATACACCAAAACCCACAAGTTGCCAAAACCCGACTTTCGGTACGCTTATCGAAAAATCACGAAAATTATATATTCGGGTTCCTTATCTCAATACGAGTCCGTGCATATAAAATTTATCAAAATCGGACTCCGTTTGCCCATTCAAATCAAAGATTTTCTAACATTTAGGCCTAGGGCTCAAACCCACCTTTAATCCCCCATTTTCAGTGAAATAATCACGGATTTCATGATAAACCAACGAATTAAGGTCAAGAAACTTACCCCCGATGATTTCCCGATGATATCCCAGCGTTTCCCCTTCAATTTCCTCTCTTGGAGCTCAACAATGGCGGTTTTGGTGTGTTAGGCCGCGACTGAAATGTTCTGGACTTAAAGTCACTGCCAGGCCATTTTACTCTACGCGATCGCGTGATCCTGGACGCGATCGCAGTGAACAACTCAGCGACCCTACGCGATCGCAATGACATGAACGCGATCGCGAAGAACAAACTCGTCCGACTCCCCAAACTACCCTACGCGATCGCGACACTCGCCACGCGATCGTACTGCTTCCGACCAAATACCCTACGCGATCGCATAAAACCTCACGCGACCGAAATGCCTCAACCTCCAGACTTACGCGATCGCACACCCCACCTTGCGATCGCAGAGCTCCGGGTTTTTCCCTTACGCGATCGCATCCTAGGCATCGCGATCGCGATGCATTACCACCACACCTTACGCGATCGCGTGGCCATCTCCGCGATCGCGGAGAGCAAAATTTCTCTGCAATAATTGCAGCAGAAACAGCAGTGCCTTTTGGCACAAATTGGTCCGTTTGGACCCCCGAATTCATCCCGAGGCTCCCGGGACCCCAACGAAAACCACCAACATACTCCAAAACACGATACGAACTCATTCAAATCATAAAAACACGTCTAACAACATCAAAACCCATAATTCACATCGAATTCAAGCCTAAATTTCTTAAAACTTTCCGAATTGCACATTCGATCTAAAACCCGACCAAACGACGTCCGAATGACTTGAAAATTTGCGGACATATCCAAAATCACATAACGAAGCTACAGAAATTGTCGGAATTCCATTCCGACCCCCGGATCAAAATCTCACCTATCGTTCGGATTCGCCAAAATTTCAAACTTCGGCATTTCAAGCCTAATTGAGCTAAGGACCTCCAAAATACAATCCGAACGCGCTCCCAACCCCGAAATCACCCAACGGAGCTAACGGCACCATCGGATTTCCGTTCCGAGGTCGTCTTAACACTGTTTCGGCTACGGACCATTTTCCAACTTTAAAGCTCTCATTTAGAGACTAAGTGTCCCAAAATGCTCTAAATTTCAGAACCGACTCTCCCGGCAAACCACAATAGCAGAAATGAACTTAGGGGAACAGTTAAATTGGGGATTGGGGCGAAATTTTCTAAAACGACCGGCCGGGTCGTTACATCTTCCCACCCTTAAAAGATTCGTTCGTCCTCGAACGAGCATAGAAAACATACCCGGAGTAGTGAAAAGATGAGGGTACTGGCTGCGCATATCCTGCTCGGTCTCCCAAGTCGCCTCCTCGACCGGCTGGCCCCGCCACCGAACCTTTACCGAAGCGATGTTCTTTGACCTTAGCTTTCTGACCTGCCTGTCTAGAATGGCTACTGGCTCCCCAACATAAGACATATCCTTGTCTAGCTGAACAGAAGTGAAATCCAACACATGCGACGGGACACCATGGTACTTCCGGAGCATAGAGACATGAAATACGGGATGGACTCCGGCTAGGCTGGGAGGTAAGGCCAACTCATAAGCAACCTCCCCAACATGCCTCAAAATCTCAAAAGGGCCAATAAATCTAGGACTCAGCTGGCACATTAGCCTGATATAATCTGAAGATATTCCCTCTTGTTCAAACAATTAAGTCTTAGAGCCTAATTCCAACATCCGGAAATTCTGTGTCAGGCTTGTTTTCATCAAGAGATCACTCAATATTCCTCAAATGCCGTCCCCAAACATGACTGCATAACCTTGCTGGATTCTTACCTTACAACACAAAATCCACAGGACCACGATAATATTTTATGATCAAATTAGCCAAAAATTCAACGAATCAGATGTTCCTATTGCACCTCATTATCTACATAGGTCTCGTTCTAACTTTTACAATACTGACACGATGGAAGACATGTTCCGATATTCATAATCAACTACTGAACCAACAATTCATTGGGTCCATACTCCCGACAAGATCCATTACCTTGTCCAAACCCAGAGAATGATCTTTTTCTCTATAATATACTTCATATAATCAGTTTGCACTGATCCCGAATCCCATAACCTCATCTCGCCCAGTACGAACTGCTCAGGCGATAAGCCACCTCATACATAATCAAAAGTCCCACAAGATGACACAATGTGCTAGTAGGCTATTAATTCGTACGTGGTACAAAAGGAAGGCGAACACTAGAGAGAACTATTCAACTCTCACACTATCATGGACCTCCTCAGAAAAATAGGAAACAGAACAAATAAAAGCAATTATAGACAGTGAAATAGACATCACATTGTTGCGGCGTGCAACCCGATCCCAACAATATGACCATGGTGGCGTGCCACCCGATCCCAGCAATATGACCTTGGCGGCGTGCCACCCGATCCCATCAATATAACCATGGCGGCGTGCCACCCGATCCCAACAATATAACCATGGCGGTGGGCCACCTGATCCCAACAATATGACCATGGCGGCGTGCCACCCGATCCCAACAATATAAAACTCACACAAGAGTCATATGTCGAGCTGAATAGCTCGTCACATCAAAATACTGAATATCGATCATAAGCACACTAAGGTGCATGATATCAGACACAATGAAACATATAGCGCTATAGGCTACAAACTCAAGCACAACTGAGGTGCGATATAAGATCCGAGTCTCAAGAGCCATCATGCTCATATAACATCACCGCTGAGCGGAACCCCAACACATAAGGAACTTACCAAGCCGTCTCACACTCATACGGTGAAATATATCTTTACATGAGTTAACTAACCGCGAAAATAAGACCGCGACTATCCCTCCATAAAGGGCGCATTGCTGGAAGAAACATAACTGGCCTGACGCAAGGCTCACTTCCACATCTAAATCTACCCACCGACCTTAAGTCTATCCTGGTCGTGCCAAGCTAAGTCAATAATATTTCACAGGTCTATAACCCAATAAGCAGAGTGCCCTCCAGACATAAGTTCTTAAATGGATGATATCACCAAAATCCTCATTCTTGGTTTAAATTTCTAACCAATCAAGTGACTACAAGCCACACCTATACAATCTTCTTGTGGGTCAAGCTCCCACCATCTTTCGAATAATTAAACGGGCCTGCACATTCAACCCACCGGCTGCACTAACACCGAAAAGCGATCAGGAGTCCCTAACCGGGATGCAAAGCCTTTCTCACAGAACACCGATCTCACATGATACTGATGTTAATACCCATCTTACTCAAAACACTGAAACTCCTTTCCCGCTCATCCGAGCTCTTTATATCACATTCATTGACCAAACTGTGACCTTGGTCCTTACTTCAAATTTCATACTACTCACTGCACATTACGTGCCGATATACCATAGACACAATTTCCATCATAGCTCTAGAACTGACGATAGGCTAATACTTCATCACATAATACTTCCCATTTAACTCATTTCAGGAGAACTATAGCAACACACAGGCGAGTTCCCATTACCGTTGTAAATGCCAATCTCTAAGTAGTGGTCCAAGTCACCATACCCCTTTCCGAGATCTGCCTACTCATAACAGGCCCTAACAGAAGAATACTTCAGAATACCATCAAACACTGCGGCCGACAAGCCTCAAATGCACCGCCACAAATCACATGCATAATTCGATCACATTACATGAACCGATCATTGGCACCAATATGCCAACTCAACTTTGGCTAATCAATCTACTTTCTTCCAGTTTATCCTGGATTGCCCTATAATGTAGATATCTCCCTTCAATACCTAACTTATTTCAACCACACTCACCCCGAATGACCTGAAATCATGAGGTCATGCTATCTCAAGAACGACGACCATTTCACGCCTCTCAAATGCTACACCACAAGTCAAAACATCATAGATTGTTTTTTTGTACTTTCTTCCTAAGTTGCTTTAAAGGCTTGATCCTCAACTGTACTTATATGATTCAAAATTATCAAGCACCACACTTTACCTCTTGAATTCACTAGGACCGCTATTGAGAATCATCCAGCCCTGACATGTCCCAATATGCAACCAACTCTACTCAATTTTATAACATATGAATACCCTCTCAATAAAGCACCCAACGGGATCACTTCCCGTGAAGCCTGCACCTATACGAGGCATAAATCATAAATTTTCCCTCAAGTTTGAACCTGGGCGAGTAAGGCTAACCATAACATGCATTCAACAATTCATATACTCAAATTACCACTCGTGGTCTTTTTCCGTAGCTGCAATAACCCATTAATACGCTAATATCCAGAATTCACACAGGTAATTAACCATGCAACCCAATATTAAGCGGTGGGACTCTCCCACTTAGCCCAAAGCCACTATTACACGACTCTCGAACACATTAGAACCATTCTCTCGAGTCATTTACCATTATTCAACTGCAACTCACTTGATCCAACGAATATAACCACATGTGCTCTATTAGCACTCTAACATCATAGGGTATGACCTCATCCCAATACAACCAAACATCTTCTCACTCCATGCACCGAGCATTCTCTACCAACAACATCTTAAAACATACTATGATTCACACACGCCTACGAAGCACCATGTAGCCTTTGTCAAATATTTCCCTCCTAATAATAAAATGCAGAGTTTATTAGGGACACAGGAACATCTAAAGTCCCAACATTATACCATACGAGCCTCAACTCTTACCCATCCGCAAGTTTTCAAGAACTTTTTGAATAGCACCTAAATACATCGCAGGCCAAATATGATACGACACATGACCCATAATTACATCGTTGATAGTGAAATCCTTTCACTTGACACGAAGCCTTAAGATACATCTTGTTAATCCATGACAATGGCCTTTATCATTTGTACATCTTCATCATAGGACAGTCCAAGACATTCGTTTGGTACATGTCCTTCTTAAGACAGTTAAACTCATTTCCCACCAGTATCTCTGCTGTCTGAATCCTTCGCTAAATAGATACCTCATGTGAACCATATAGTCTTTATTACCACCAACTATCTTTAGATCTACATCCACCTTGTGATTTTTACCATTGTTGTGACGATTAGGCAGTTAAGTAAACCTTCTCAAGACCGTACTTATCAATCGAATGTCAGAACCTAGTGCACCCCCATGTGCACAATTGAAGATCTCTCTATTCTCTTGCATTATCGATATGGATGACACGCGGTAACAATGGTTGAGTAAATTATTGACTCCCTTTGAGATCTCTCTGCAGCGTCACGAACCATCGGCGCATACTTGATACCGAGCGCGAAATTTCAATACACGAGTGGATGCAAAAGAACATATGACATAGGCTCCAACTGAATAAATGGCGCACGATAAGGAATTCAAAGAATTGAAGAGTTTCCTAAACAGTTACGTAGCCCTTCGTAGATAAATACAGACGTCTCCGTATCGATCAGCGAGAATCTAAGTAACAGGTCTGCGTCCCGTGACTCCTATGAACCTAGAGCTCTGATACCAACTTGTCACGACCCTAGTTCACCAATCGTGAACCTGTCATAACGGCACGTGATGTGCAGTGAGTAGTAGGGTCATGACAAGTTGGTATCAGAGCTCTAGGTTCGTATGAGTCGCGGGACACATACCGGTTACTTAGATTCTCGCTAATCGATACAGAGACTACTGTATTTATCTACGAGGGGCTATGTAGCTATTTAGGAAACTCTTCAATTCTTTGAATTCCTTATCGTGCGCCATTTATTCAACTGGATCCTATATCATATGTTCTTTTGCATCCATTCATGTATTAAAATTGCGTACTCGATATCAAGTATGCGCCGATGGTTCGTGATGCTGCAGAGGGATTACAAGGGAGTCAAGAAATTACTCAACTGTTGTTACCGCGTGTCATCCATATCGATAATGCAAGTGAATTGATATATCTTCAATTGTGCACATGGGGGTGCACTAGGTTCTGACATTCGGTTGATAAGTACGGACTTGAGAAGGTTTATTTAACTGCCAAATCGTCACTGTAATGGCAGAATCACAATGTGGATGTAGATCTAAAGATAGTTGGTGGTAATAAAGACTATATGGTTCATATGTGTCACGACCCTAGTTCACCAATCGTGAACATGTCATAATGGCACCCAGTCCCCACAACTAGGTAAGCCTAACACATTGCGGAATATACAAGTTATGAACGTTAAAGATAAGATAACAGCGGAATAATATAAATAAAGTGTAATTCGTGCCGCTTGGCACATACACCCGTCAAGAACACACTGTATATAACACCACCAAGACCCGGAATCCCACGGGCAACACAGACTAAAAGAGAGTATACAATTGTGGCTCTATGTGTAAAGAGTATCTAAACAACGAAAGGAAGGAGAAACATCTACCAAAACTATCAGAATAGAAGGAAAGCCTCCGGATCCGCGGACGTAGCAGATCGTACCTCGAGGTCTCCAAATTTGCTGCTGATATCACTTAGTATGAGCCTGTCCTAATGTACCTGGATCTGCACAACAAAAGTGTGCAGAAGAGTAGCATGAGTACACCACGGCGATACTCAGTAAGTGCCAAGCCTAACCTCGATGGAGTAGTGACGAGGAAGGTCAGGGCCCTACTGAGAAGCAATAATATAGTGATAATAACAATAATAAACAGTTTAAATAATAATAATCTTTAAATAACAACAATAAGGTGATTACTGCAACCATCTACAAGTAAACTAACAACAAGTAACAACTCAATTAACAAGTCCAGGACCTGTGGGAATTGAACCCACAGTCCCATTAACAGCACCCCTGGGTCTCCCGGAATCGAACCCGCAACCCATGTCTCAATAATATCTCAATGACTCAGGATCTCCGGGAATCGAACCCGCAGTCCCTACCAATAACTCGAGATCTCGGGAATCGAACCCGTAGTCCCTACCAATAACTCGAGATCTCGGGAATCGAACCCATAGTCCCTACAAATAACTCGGGATCTCGGGAATCGAACCCGCAGTCAACATTTCAATAATTCTCGGGATCTCCGGAATCGAACCCGCGATCCATATTTCAATAAATCTCGAGATCTCCGGAATCGAACCCACAGATCCATATTTAAATAAATCTCAAGATCTCCCGGAATCGAACCCGCAGTCCATATTTCAATAAATCTCGGGATCTCCGGGAACGAACCCGCAATCCACAACCACAGCAAGTAAAGGAATACACAGAGAGAAGTATAATATGCTTAACGATAACTTCGCCGATAAACAGCGCCAGCGATTACCAAAAAAAAACTCAAGTAAGACAATTAGGCAACTAGACAGTTAAATACTATCTAATCATGCTTTTCTAACTACTACCGGGTAGGAATATCGAATTTAACAACTAAAAACAGGAATATCACTCATTGAACATTTTGAGTAAAGTATGTGTTCAACAACCAACGCATGTACACGCCCGTCACCTCGCGTACAAGGCATTTAAAGTATCACAATAATATCCTAGGGGTGAAAGTCCCCCACACGAGGTTAGACAAGCCACTTACCTCAATTCCGGTACAAAATCGCTAAGAAATAACCCTCTTGCCGCGAATGTCGGCCTCCACAAGTGTATTATCTGATAAAAATCAATAGAATCACATCAAAATAGA
Source organism: Nicotiana noctiflora (assembly GCA_032618575.1). Classification (NCBI taxonomy): domain Eukaryota; kingdom Viridiplantae; phylum Streptophyta; class Magnoliopsida; order Solanales; family Solanaceae; genus Nicotiana; species Nicotiana noctiflora. Next base: position 160,390 of record JASVEL010009220.1, on the reverse strand, counting down.
CCAATTGGGCATTACCCAATCAAAATAACTCAAAATACACCAAAACCCACAAGTTGCCAAAACCCGACTTTCGGTACGCTTATCAAAAAATCACGAAAATTATATATTCGGGTTCCTTATCTCAATACGAGTCCGTGCATATAAAATTTATCGAAATCGGACTCCGTTTGCCCATTCAAATCAAAGATTTTCTAACATTTAGGCCTAGGGCTCAAACCCACCTTTAATCTTCCAATTTCAGTGAAATAATCACGGATTTCATGATAAACTAACGAATTAAGGTCAAGAAACTTACCCCCGATGATTTCCCGATGATATCCCGGCGTTTCCCCTTCAAAATCCTCTCTTGGAGCTCACGCGATCGCAGCACTGGGCTTGCGATCGCGATGCACAAAATATGGGCGGCCTAATTTTCCTCTACGCGATCGCGTGATCCTGGACGCGATCACAGTGAACAACTCAGCCGACCCTACGCGATCGCAATGACACGAACGCGATCGCGAAGAACAAACTCGTCCGGCTCCCCAAACTACCCTACGCGATCGCATACTACCTCACGCGATCGCGATGCTTACTCTCCCAGACTTATGCGATTGCACGCTTTACTTAGCGATCGCAGAGCTCAGGATTTCTCCCTTACGCGATCGCATGGCCATCTCCGCGATCGCAGAGCTCCGGGTTTTTCCCTTACGCGATCGCATCCTAGGCATCGCGATCGCGATGCATTACCACCATACCTTACGCGATCGCGTGGCCATCTCCGCTGATCGCGGAGAGCAAAATTGCTCTGCAATTATTGCAGCAGAACAGCAGTGCCTTTTGGCACAAATTGGTCCGTTTGGACCCCCGAATTCATCCCGAGGCTCACGGGACCCCAACGAAAACCACCAACATACTCCAAAACACGATATGAACTCGTTCAAATCATAAAAACACGTCTAACAACATCAAAACCCATAATTCACATCGAATTCAAGCCTAAATTTCTTAAAACTTTTCGAATTGCACATTCGATCTAAAACCCGACCAAACGACGTCCGAATGACCTGAAAATTTGCGGACATATCCAAAATCACGTAACGAAGCTACAGAAATTGTCGGAATTCCATTCCGACCCCCGGATCAAAATCTCACCTATCGTTCGGATTCGCCAAAATTTCAACCTTCGACATTTCAAGCCTAATTGAGCTAAGGACCTCCAAAATACATTCCGAACGCGCTCCCAACCCCGAAATCACCCAACGGAGCTAATGGGACCATCGGATTTCCGTTCCGAGATCGTCTTAACACTGTTCCGGCTACGGACCATTTTCCAACTTTAAAGCTCTCATTTAGGGACTAAGTGTCCCAAAATGCTCTAAATTTCAGAACCGACTCTCCCGGCAAACCACAATAGCAGAAAAGAACTTAGGGAAACAGTTAAATTGGGGATTGGGGCAAAATTTTCTGAAACGACCGGCCGGGTCGTTACAATATGAGATATCTGTTTAGCGAAGGATTCAGCCAGCAGAGATACTGGGGGAAATGAGTTTAACTGTCTTAAGAAGGACATGTACCAAACGAATGCCTTGGGCTGTCTTATGATGAAGACGTACAAATGATAAAAGCTAGTATCATGGATTAGCAAGATGTATCTTATGGCTTCGTGCCAAGTGAGAGAATTTCACTATCAACGATCAAATATGGGTCACGTGTCATATCAGATTTGGCCTGCGATGTATTTAGGCGCTATTCAAAAGTTCTTTGAAACTTGCGGATGGTAAGAGTTGAGACTCGTATGGTATGATGTTAGGACTTTTGATGTTCCTGTGTCCATAATAATTCTACATTTCATTACCAGTAGGGAAGACTTTGGCGAAGGCTACATGGTGCTTCGTAGGTGTGAGAATCACAGTATATCTTAAGCTGTCGTGGTAAAGAATGCTCGATGCATGGAGCGGGAAGAAGTTTGGTTGTATTGGGATAAGGTCATACCCTATGGTGTTAGAGTGCTAATAGAGCACAGGTGGTTATGTTAGTTGGATCAAATGAATTGCAGTTGAATAAGAGCAAATGATTTGAGAGAATGGTTTTAATGTGTTCGAGAGCCGTGTAATAGTGGCTTTGGGCTAAGTGGGAGAGTCCCACCGCTTACGATTGGGTCACATGGTTAATTACCTGCGTGAATTCTGGATACTACCATATTAATGGGTTATTGCAGCCACAGGAAAGGACCATGAGTGGTAATTTGAGTATATGTATTGTTGAATGCATGTTATGGTTAGCCTTACTGGCTTATGTTCAAACTTGAGGGAAGATTCATGATTTATGCCTCGTATAGGTGCAGGCTTCGGGGGAAGTGATCCCGATGGGTGCTTTATCGAGAGGGTATTCATATGTTATAAAAAAAAATTAAGTAGAGTTGGTCGCATACTAGGACAAGTCAGGGCCGGATGACTCTCAATAGCGGTCCTAGCAAATTCAAGAGTTAAAGTGTGGTGCCTGATGATTCTGAGTCTATAGGTGTGAGCACGTGATTTTTGCCCTATAAGAGAAATACTCCCAAAGATTCAAAATAAAATAATTTTAGTTTTCTTGCAATTGTTGTGAATTTTGTGTTATTTTTCTTGTATTATTTGCATTTTTATCTATGCATATTTGCTTGTTTAAATAAATAAAATATACAAAAAATATGTTGCATATGTATATAAAATTCAAGTTTACAATTAAGTTTATTTTACAGAAATGAAAAGTCATAAAAAATATGTATTTTTTGCATTTTTTAAGCATTTAATGTCCAAATCGTGCAATTTTATTTTTATTAATGTTTAATTTTGTGTGATAATTATTATTATGAGTTAATTAGTATTTCAAGATAATTTTTAGTTTTTATAAATTAATCTTAGTATTTTTGGGTTTTATTAATTAGGATGTTGAATAATGGAGAAGAACAAAATAGAAAAAATTTGGATTGGGCCATCTTGCAAATTAAGTTACAAGCCCAATCCTAAGCACCCTTACCCAACCCAAAACCCCTTGGCCCAAAAAGAAAATTTCAGATTTTTTAGCCAAAAAATAATCATAATCACATAACATAAAGTAGTGGGGGCAAGGAAATCAAGGAAGAAAACATAGAGAGAAAAAAGAGAGAAAAAATCGGAAGAGAAGAAAAAATAAAAAAAATTCCCTGCTGTGGTATACACTCGATATACACTCGAGATACAGAAGTATACACGAAAGAAAATGCAATTTTTGAGAGTTTCTTTTGAGAAGTGAAAAGAGTTCAAAGCTAGAAAGCCAAAACAAAGAGAAAATCTGGAATATATTTTTCTTTTCTATTTTTTACTGGTTGTTTTTTATTTTTCTCCGTATTGCTGGGATTTTCGGGATTGAGGTGTTGAAGCTACTGCTGGTTGTTACTGTTGTTGTTGCCGTATTTTCACCGCCCTGTTGATTTGCCATTTTCCCATTCCTTTCAAAACCAGGTACACATTCTAAAAACCATGTGTTGATGTAAGCTCGAATCGGAAGTTGAAGTTTTGAAATGAAATAGAAAAGCAAGTTGTTGATCAATATTTGTTGTTATTTTCTATTTTATTAGTTTTTTTGTCAAATTGTAGTTAGCTTTATAATTTGAAGAATAAATTTGTCATTCAAGGGAACACCTTTTGGATTAATATAGAGTAGTCTTTTAAGCATGTAATTGTTTAGGACTTTTCTTTTCTTTTAGAGACAAACTAAATAGAAAAAATGTAGTCACTTTAGGATTATCTTTTTTTTAAATAAAAAATGTTACGAGCCTAGCTAAATAGAAGAAATAAAATTGCGGGGCCCCTCAATAACAATGTTCATTTTTTTTCTTTCTTAAAAATAACCAAACGCGGTAAATAATTTAAAATTGCATTATAGTATTGAACATTTTTTAAAAATCAGATATTTAGCCATTACAATAATTTAAGCGACCGTGCTAGAACCACGGGATCCGGGGGTGCCTAACACCTTCCCTCGGGTCAACAGAATTCCTTACTTAGAATTTCTGGTTCGCATACTTCATTTGGAAAGTCGAAAATTTCCTCGATTTGGGATTTAAATAAATTGGTGACTTGGGACACCATAATTTATTCCAAGTGGCGACTCTGAAATAAATAAAATAATCCCGTTTCGAATATTGTCACTTAAATTGGAAAAACTCCTTGTACGTTTATCCCTCGGGGTAAGCGCGCCAAAAGGAGGTGTGACATTTGGTACAGTTGGGAGTCAAGCTTTTGAAGCAACTTATGAAGAAAGGCACAAAATGTTCTATGATGTTTTTGACTTGTGGTGTAGCATTTGAGAGACATTAAATGGTCGTCGTTTTTGAGACAGCATGGTCTCATGATTTAAGGTCACTCGGGGTGAGTGCAGTTGGAATAAGTTAGGTATTGAAGGGAGATATTAACATTTCTAAGGCAGGCAATGATGAACTGGAAGGAAGTAGATTGATTAGCCATAGTCGAGTTGGCATATCGGTGTCAGTGATCGGTTCACGCAGCGTGATCGAGTTATGCATGTGATTGTGGTGGTGCATTTGAGGCTTGTCGGCCGCAGTGATTGATGGCATTCTTATGTATTCTTCTGTTAGGGCCTGTTTTGAGTAGGCAGACCTCGTAAAGGGTTATGGTGGCTTGGACAACTACTTAGAGATTTGCATATTTAACGGTTATGAGAACTTGCCTGTGTGTTGCTATTGTTCTCCTGAAGTGATTTAAATGGGAAGTCTTATTTGATGAAGTATTAGCCTATCGTCAGTTCTAGAGTTTTGATGGAAATTGTGGTTATCCTATATCGGCACGTGAGGTGCAGTAAGTGGTATGGAATTTGAAGTAATGACCAAGGTCGTAGTTTTGTCAATGAATGTGATATAAAGAGCTCGGATGAGCAGGAAAGGAGTTACAGTGTTTTGAGTAAGATGTGTTTTAACATCAGTATCACTTGAGATCGGTGTTCTATGAGAAAGGCTTTGCATCCCGGTTAGGAACTCCTGATCGCTTTCCAGCGTTAGTGCAGCTGGTGGTTTGAATGTGTAGGCCCGTTAATTATTCGGAAGATGGAGGGAGCTTGTCCCACAAGAATATTGTGTAGGTGTGACATGTGGTCACTTGATTAATTAGAAATTTAAACCAAGTATGAGGATCTTGGTAATATCATCCATTTAAGAATTTATGCCCGAAGAACACGTTGCTTATTGGGTTATAGACCTGTGAAATATTATTGGCTTAGCTTGGCACGATCAGGATAGACCTAAGATTGATGGACAGATTTAAATGTGGAAGTTAACCTTGTAGATGCGTGATTTTGCCCCTGCGCTCCTTATGGAGGGATAGTCGCAGTCTTATTTCGTGGTTAGTTAATTCATGTAAAGATATATTACGCCGTACGAGTTGTGAGACGGCTTGTTAAATTCCTTATGTGTTGAGGTTCCGCTCAACGGTGATGATATTTGAGCATGAAGGCTCTTGAGACTTAGATTATGTATCGCACCTCAGTTGTGCTTGAGTTTGTAGCCTATAGAGCTATATATGTTTCCTTGTGAATGATATCATGAACCTTAGTGTGCTTATGATCGATATTCAGTATTTTGATGTGATGAGCTATTCAGCTCGACGTATGGCTCCTTGTGTGAGTTTTATATTTAGATCGGGTGGCACGCCGCCATGGGTGTATTGTTGGGATTGGGTTACACGCCGAAACAATGTGATGTTTTTTTCAGGGTCCATATTTTCTTTTATGTGTTCTGTTTCCTATTTTTCTGAGGAAGTCCATGTTAGTGTGAGAGTTGAATGGTTCTCTCTAATGTTCGCCTTCCTTTTGTATTACGTACGAATTAGAAGCCTACTGGCACATTGTGTCATCTTGCAGGACTTTTGAGTATGTCTGAGGTGGCTTATTGCCTGAGCAGTTCGTACTGGGTGAGATGAGGTTATGGGATTTGGGGTTAGTGCAAACTGATTATATGAAGTATATTATAGAGAAAAAGATCATTCTCTGGTTTAGGACAAGGTAATGGATCTTGTGAGGAGTATAGACCCAATGAATTGTTGATTCAGTAGTTGGTTATGGATTTCGACACATCTCTTCCGTCGTGTCAGTATTGTAAAAAGTTAGAACAAGACCTATGTAGATCATGAGGTGCAAAGGGAGCATCTAATTCGTTAAATTTTTGCTGATTTGGTCATAAAGTATTATCGTGGTCCTGTGGATTTTGTATTGCAAGGTAAGAATCCAGCAAAGTTATGCAGTCATGTTTGAGGACGGCATGTAAGGAATAATTGAGTGATCTCTTGATGAAAACAATCCTGACACAGAATTCTGGATGATGGAACTAGGCTTTAAGACTTATTTATTTGAACAAAAGGGAATATCTTTAGATTATATCAGACTAATGTGCTCAGCTGAGTCCGAGATTCATTGTCCATTTGAGATTTTGAGGCATGTTGGGGAGGTTGCTTATGAGCCGGCCTTACCTCCTAGCCTAGTCGGAGCCATCCCGTATTTCATGTCCCTATGCTCCGGAGATACCATGGTAACCGTCGCACATGTTTGGTTTCACTTCTGTTCAGCTATACGAGGATCTGCTTTATGTTGAGGAGCTAGTGGCACAAATCAGGAAGCTAAGGTCAAATATCATCGCTTCAGTAAAGGTCCAGTGGCGGGGTCAACCGGCCGAGGAGGCGACTTGGGAGACCGAGAAGGATATGCGCAACCAGTACCCTCATCTCTTCACGACTCCAGGTATGTTTTCTATACTCGTTCGAGGACGAACGAATCTTTTAAGTGTGGAAAAATGTAACGACCCGGCCGGTCGTTTTTGAAATTTACGTCTCGATCCCCAATTTAACTGTTCCCCTAAGTTCATCTCTGCTATAGTGGTTTACCGGGAGGGTCGGTTCTGGAATTTGTACTGTTTTGGGATACTTAGTCCCTAAATGAGAGCCTTGTAGTTGAAAAATGGCCTGTATTCGGAACTGTGTTAAGACGACCTCAGAACGGAGATCTGATGGTTCCATTAGCTCCGTTAGGTGATTTCGGGGTTGGGAGCGCGTTCCGAATGTATTTTGGAGGTCTGTAGCTCAATTAAGCTTGAAATGCCGAAGTTTGAAATTTTGGCGAAATCCGGTCGATAGGTGCGATTTTGATCCGGACATTAGAATGGAATTCCGACAATTTTAGTAGCTTCGTTAGGTGATTTTGGATATGTCTGCAAAGTTTCAGGTTATTCGGATATCGTTTGGTCGGGTATTCGATCGAATGCGCATTTCAAAAGTTATGAAGAAACTTAGGCTTGAATCTAATGTTATTTGATGATTTTAGTGTTGTTGGATGTATTTTTGTGATTGGAACAAGTTTGAATGAAGTATTAGAATGTATCTATGCTTTTGGTTGATGTCCCGGGGCCTCGGTGTGTTTTGAATGAGTTTTGATCACGTACGGACACCCCGGAACTTAGAAAAATGGAGGTGGCAGCAGTGGAGGCGCGACCGCGCTGTTTTTCGCGCTAGGCGCTCGGCTGCACACGGAAGATCTACAGGCTGCTGGTTCTACTTCGAAGATCATATCTTTTTATCTACACGGAATTTTGAGGTGATTCAACAACTAAAGTTGTCGCGCTTTGAATCTAGTTTTCAGAAACGTATTATAATAGGCATTTGGAAATCTGTAGCAAAAGTTATGGCCAAAATGGTGAAGCCTGTCAGTGCAGTCAAATTGTTGCGCAGCCGCGACCATTTTTGTGCGGTCAGCACTCCCTGGGCGCGGACCACAGTCATTTTTGTGCGATCAGCACTGTCGGAATCTGAGGGGTACTTCTATAAATCCGAGGTTTTGGATTTTATTTGATATTTTGACCTACAGAGCTCGGATTTTGGCGATTTTTCGAAGGTTTTTCAAGAAATTCATTGGGGTAAGTAATTCTAACTCGGATTTGGCTAGATTACATGAATATATAATTGAATCCATCATTTAATTTGTGATTTGGGATGGAATTTGGGAAGAAAATTGGTAAAATCTCCCAAAATGTAAAATGATGATTTGAAGGACCAAACGATATCAGAATTTGGAAGTTCTTGGTATGTACGGACTCGTGTTGAGATAAGGAACCCGAATATATAAATTTCATAATTTTTCAAGAGGCGTACCGAAAGTCGGGTTTTGGCAACTTGTGGTTTTTGGCGTATTTCGAATTGTTTCGATTGGGTAATGCCCAATTGGCCTATTTTGATGTATTTCTATTGATTTTGATCGGATACTACACCCGTGGAGGCCGATATTCGTGGAAAAAGAGTTGTCTCTTAGCGGTTTCGTACCGGAGTCGAGGTAAGTGGCTTGTCTAACCTCGTGTGAGGGAACCTTCACCCCTAGGATATTATGTGTTAATTTAAATGCCTTGTATGCGAGGTGACGGACGTGTACATGTGCAGACCGTTGGAATCCACCTTACTTGAATTGTCCAATTCGAGATATTTCTGTTCTTAGCCGATTAAATTGTGACATTACCTGATATTCGTTAGAAAAGCATGATTAGATAGGATTTATCTGTCTAAATGCCTAATTGTCTTACTTGAACTTCTTGATAATTGTTGGCACTGGTTTTGGTGATGTTGTAGTTATGCATATCATATTTCTCTGTGCGTTACTTTTTATTGTTTGTGTTGGTGGAATGCGGGTTCAATTCCCGAAGATCCAAGGGCTGTGGGTTCGATTCCCGGAGACCCGGAGACCTTGAGTTTATTGATATATTTATAAGATACGGACTGCAGGTTCGATTCCCGGAGACCCGGAGTTTATTGATATATTTATCGAGATACGGACTGCGGATTTGATTCTCGAAGATCATGAGATATTGAGATACGGGTTGCGGGTTCAATTCCCGGAGACCCCGAGATACTGATATACGGGCTGCAGGTTTGATTCCCGGAGACCCAGAGATACTGATATTGCGACTGCGGGTTAAATTCCTGGAGATCCTGAGTTGTTGGATATAGAGTGGGAATGTGGGTTCAATTCTCATGGGTCCTAGATTTGTTGATTTGAGTTTATGTTGTGTTGGTTACTTGTAGTTAGCTAATTGTAATCGGTTGGAGTAATTACTTCATTGTTGTTATTTAAGCTTCATTCTTACTTATTCCTGCTTATTACTGTTTTGATCATTATGTTATTATTTTCTCGGTAGGGCCCTGACCTTCCTCGTCACTACTCCATCGAGGTTAGGCTTGGCACTTACTGAGTACCGCCGTGGTGTACTCATGCTACTCTTCTGCAAACTTTTGTTGTGCAGATCCAGGTACATCAGGTCAGGCTCAGCTCGGGTGATTTAGCAGTACTTCAGGAGACTTGAGGTATGATCTGCTACGTCCACGGATCCGGAGGGTCTCCTTCTATTCTCATTAGTGATAGCAGTTAATTTCCCTTGTTCTCGTTGTTTAGACATTCTTGATGTATAGAGCCACACTTGTACTCTTCTTTTAGTCTGTGTTGCCTGTGGGTTTCCAGGTCTTGGTAGTATGTCATTTAGTGTATTTTGGCGAAGTGTATATGCCGAGCGGCACTTATTACATTTACTTTATATTACTTTGTGGTTAACTTATCCTTTTGTTCATGAAATTGTATATTCCGCATCGTGTTAGGCTTACCTAGTCGCGAAGACTGGGTGCCATCATGACAGGTTCACGATTGGTGAACTAGGGTCGTGACAAAGGCACAGTTGGCAAAGGCTTGATGAGGCAGCATGGAAAATGTTAGGGCGGCATGGTATGGCATGCGCGCCAAAATCGATAGCATAGCACTTTTGGGATGTGGCAGCAATATGCGGGTTATGCTAAGGAAAAGCGGAAACGCGAGATGATGGCAATGGCTTTCAATAGCTAAGGCAAGGCTATTAGAAAGAAAATACAAGCAATCACATGAGGGAAATGAAGGATGGCACGGACAAGGCATAAACAGGGTCAAGACAGTGCATGGGCGGCAGCAGCACCGGGCGTGTGCGGAAAAATCATGGCAGCGGATTGCGGGCAAGACATTGGCGCGGAGCAATGTCAAAAGTGAGCTTAGGTATGGCACACAACATGCCTTGGTCGAAATTCAGCTGGCTAAGGATAAATGGCACATGCCATGCACATGAAAAGCGGTTGGCGGTTACCTTGTTTTTAGCCATGATCTCCCATGATCAGATTATGCTTGTATATTGTCCCATTTCGTAATTATTGTGTCCTAAGTAGTTGGGGATGTCAACTACATATTAGGAACAAGATTTAAGCTTAGTTTGACAAGTGAAAAAGCTATAGTCAACAAGTGTCATGTGCTGTCAAGTCTAAGGGCTGCCTATGATTTATAGATAGGCCCTTTGTGACTTAGGCAGATTAGGGTGTGCAATTTCGTGCATTGTAAAAGTGGAAAACAAGAGTGAAACGTGAGGGTTTCAAGTGTTTCAAAAAGGGGTTAAGGTTGGGCAAGGGCGAGTCTTAGTGTTGGCCAAGAACGACTTGTGTTCTTGCCAAAAGTGGGCTGTGAGCGGACCGTGTTTATAGCAAGAGAGGGTCCTTTGTATATTTTCCAAATTAATACAAAGGTTGGGAACTTTTCCCGTATATGCTTGTGTTCTTAAATTTCTGCTTGTTGCCTAAAATTTTCGTTTAAGCCAAACATGCTGAACAATTGGCTAAGCAGCTAAGGGAAGGCTGAGTAAAGCGGGAGACTTAACTGCCGCACGAGTGTGACTTTTGGTTATCAAAAATGCTCCGGTGACAATTAGATACCTTAGAAGTCCGAGGCGCCGTGCATCACCTCACGCGGTGCTGTAGCTAACGCAACCTAGCTTAAATTGGATATTTATGCTATATATATCAACAAAACATGACTATTCATATACTTTAGGATGATTTAAAATGCGAAGAGACTACAATAAAATTCACCGATTCTACCACCGAAAGCACTAGAGTATAATCCTATTGCGCAAGCACCGTCTGCTTCATAAGGACGGTAATGAAGACAAAAGAAATTCCATTCTGATTAGATTAATTAACTAAGTATATTGGGTGTGTTTGGTAGGAAGAAAAATAATTTTTGAAAACTATTTTTTAATTTTTTTTATGTTTGGTTGGCATAAATGATTTGAAAAATATTTATTTTCATAAATTTAGTTTCCTTCAATTAAAGAAAAATATTTTCCATTCTCTTATAAGGGAAAATCTTTTTCAATCTTCTGCACTTTATTTCCCATTCCATTCAACCCATCTCATACCCCAACCAACCCACCCTACCCCTACCCCCCACCTTCGCTCCCCACTCTCACCCTAAATAAATATGTTATTAATAGTGTACTTCTTTTCATGTTATAGATAATTTCTTTTTCATTTCTACAAATGAGTATTTTCTTTTCATGGTATAAAAAAGTTTTTATTTTTATTTTAACAAAAAGAAAAGTATTTTCTTATTATAATGTAGAAAAAATATTTTTATTTCATTTCAAAAAAAAGTATTTATTTTCTTTTCGTGATGTATAAAAAGTATTTTTTTCATTTCAATAAAATGAGTATTTTTTTTTATGATATAGAAAAAGTATTTTCTTTCTTTTTTTCAATAAAATGATTACTTTATTTTCATATTGTAGAAAGAGCACTTTCTTTTTCAACCAAAAAAGAATATTTTCTTTATAGTTGTGAAGTATTTATGTGAATTTTTAGATGAATAATTAAAATGTTGAACAAAATAAAGTCCTGAAAATGTTGGTTATTTAGGGAGGGATGTGGGTGCAAGGAAACATGGGGGCTTCGGGAATGGGGGTGAGGAGAGTAGCATAAACAATATTTTCTACTCTCTAATGAAACACTAGAAACTATTTTTTAAAATATTTTTTTCATTCACCAATCAAATAAGGAAAAATAAGTGATAAAACCACTTATTTTTTATAAAATCATTTTCTAGAAAAATATTTTGTTTCGTACCAAATACACACATTATCTTTAAACATTTACTCTGAAATACGAACAAATGATCTCTATCTGATAGTTTAGTAGAAGCAAATTAATTAAGGATCAAATGATTGTCAATTTGACAGGTACAACAAACACATAATCAAGCAAGAATAGCTAAGAAACAATTATTTTAACACTAATTAAATAGCCTTTTACAACTTGTAAGTTTTTAATTATAAGTTCTAGATTACTAAAGGATGTGGTGATGATTGTATGGGTCGGAATCCGACCCTACAACAATTAATGAAGATAATTGTATCTTGAACTAATCCATAATTAACAAAAGATATGACTACTAGCTTATAACATGATTCGACTCTCGCTCAGTGAGGTGAACAAAGGTACGGCCTATCTGCCTCCCTATGGGGATGAAATCTCGACGTGGTCACGGCCACTCATTTCCTGCTCATGGGGATCACAACTATAAATACTAGAAGAATGAACCCCAGAAGGTGGGCTTCTTCTTCATCACTATTCTCCAGAAAGAGAGAGAACATACAAGAAATACTCATCTCATGGGAAGATAAGATACGATTGTAAGGCTCTGAACCTCTTCATGGAGAGACAGACCAAATCAATATCATCAATAAAAGTTGTCAATATTTCTTATCCTAATCTTGAGTGTTTGTTATCATTTCTTTCGCGTGATTCATTGATTATTACGATTTGCTATGATTGACCCGTAACTCATATATATTATTTTGTATTCATAAAGTGTATGATAATTTTTTAGCAAACAATTTGGCATCTTCTGTGGGGATTTTCTAGCAAAATCGCGTAGTTTTTCGAGGACAAAAAGGAAAGAAACAAAAAAAGAAAAGAACAACTCCGCTCGAGCAAGCCAAAGCAGCATCTCAGACAAGGGGAACTCAAAAATCTCAAATCAAGATTCAAGTCCTCTCACTCTCTCCGATCCTCGATAGTGCGAACAAGAAAAAGAAGCCCCCCCCCCCAGGGAGGATCCCTGTGAGGCACCTCCCATATCCTCGGTACGGGCCCCGGTCAGGAACAGGCACCGAGTTATCTCGATCCGAGAGCCACCTCAAAACAACCTACTTTCCCCGATTGGGAGGACAATGCATAAACTATACAAGGACTCAAATAAAAACTGAGCACCACACTTAATACCCACAACGGGAGGATCCAGGCTATGCGCCTTCGCCAATAAGTTCAACTACAGTTGAACCAAGATTCAGGCTATGCGCCTTCGCCTACAAAATTGACAAAGTTAAAAAACAGTAGAACTAGGACTCAAGCCATGCGCCTTTGCCAATAAGTTCAACTACGATTGAACCAAGACTCAAGCTATGCGTCTTCGCCTCCAAAATTGACAAAGTTCAACAATACTTGAATTGGGACTCAGGCTATGCGCCTTCGCCAATAAGTTCAACTACGGTTGAACAAAGACTCAGGCTACGTGCCTTCGCCTCCAAAATTGACAAAGTTCAACAACAGTTGAACTGGGACTCAGGCCACGCACCTTCGCCAATAAGTTCAACTACGGTCGAACCAAGACTCAAGCTATGCGCCTTCATGAATAAGTTGAACTACGGTTGAACCAAGACTCAGGCTACACGTCTTCACCCCCAAAATTGACAAAGTTCAACAACAGTTAAACTGGGACTCAAGCCATGCAGCTTCACCAATAAGTTCAACTACGGTTGAACCAAGACTCAGGCTACGAGCCTTCGCCTCCAAAATTGACAAAGTTCAACAATAGTTGAACTAGGACAGGTCATGCGCCTTTGCTAATATGTTCAAATACGGTTGAACCAAGTCTCAGACTATGCATTTTCGCCTCTAAAATTGACAAAGTTCAACAACAGTTGAACTGGGACTCATGCCATGTGCCTTCGCCAATAAGTTCAACTACGGTTGAACCAAGACTGAGGTTACGCGTCTTCACCTCCAAAATTGACAAAGTTCAACAAGAGTTGAATTGGGGCTCAGGATATGCTCCTTCGCCAATAAGTTCAACTACGGTTGAACCAAGACTCAGACTACGCGCCTTCGCCTCCAAAATGTACAAAGTTCAAAAATAGTTGAACTGGGACTCAGGCTATGTGCCTTTGCTAATAAGTTCAAACTATGGTTGAACCAATACTCAGGCTACGCGCCTTCGCCTCCAAAATTGACAAAGTTCAACAACACTTGAACAGGGACTCAGGCTATGCACTTTTGCCAATAAGTTCAAATTACGGTTGAACTAAGACTCAGGCTATGCGCCTTCGCCTCCAAAATTGACAAAGTTCAACAATAGTTGAACTGGGACTCAAGCTATGCGCCTTCGCTAATAAGTTCCAACTACGGTTGAACCAAGACTCAGAGTACGCGCCTTCGCCTCCAAAATTGTCAAAGTTGAACAACAGTTGAATTGGGACTCAGGCTATGTGCCTTCGCCAATAAGTTAATACTACGATTGAACCAAGACTCAGACTACACTCCTTCGCCTCCAAAATTGACAAAGTTCAACAACAGTTGAGTTGGGACTCAGGCTATGCGCCTTCGTGAATAGGTTCAAACTACTGTTGAATCAAGTCTCAGACTACGCGCCTTCGCCTCCAAAATTGACAAATTTCAACAACAGTTGAACTGGGACTCAGACGATTCACCTTCGCCAATAAATTTAAGTGCGGTCGAACCAAGACTCAGGCTATGCACCTTCGGCAATAAGTTGAACTACGGTCAAAACAACACTCAGGCTATGCGCCTTCGCCAATAAGTTCAACTACGGCCGAACCAAGACTAAGGCTATGCATCTTCACCAATAAGTTCAACTATGGTTAAACCAAAGCTCAGCTACGCACATTCACCATTTAATTCAGCGATTTCGACCATGCTTGAACCATAAATCTAGGTGTTTTCGCTATCAAATTTAACAAGTCCAACCATAGCTGAACCCGAACTAGAACGGAGCTCCTTCACCACCGAACTTAGCAAAACTCAATCTCCAATGAATCTAGGCACAGGGTGTCACCCCCACCGTTCAAGTAAGTACGCCCAACTCGAACTAAGATTAGAGGCACGTAAAGTTCGGCCCCGGTTCAGACTATAAGGCCGCACTCTTTCTCATCACGACTAGTAGTCCAACCACGATCGAACTGGACTAAGTCTAAGAGACACTACCACCAAGCAACCGTTCCAACTCTATCACCCCGAGTCGAAGAAGCAAAGTTGCCAACAATGAAAAAATAACTTGCCAACTGAAGTCAAACTCAAAGGCAAATCACCCATTCAGATGCATGCAAGAAAAACCCAAAAATTGAAAAAGGGGGAGGTACAAAACATATACAAGGAAAATAACAGAAAGTTGATTTCATTTATTCATAAAAATGATTGCGGGTCATTCACCCTTACACCCGGCCAAGGCCGATTAATAAAAAAAAAGAAAAAATAAAAACACTTCTTTTTACTCTGCGCCATCTGCGCCCCCATCTGCACCGTCATCAGCCTTTGGCGTCGCCATATCAAAACCACAATCAATACAGGCCTCCCGAGCCTTTTGACGCACCCCCTCGGAAGTAGCTTCGGTCACGATGCCGGCCTCCCACAGATTTTTATACACGTCTTGTTGGGCCTCAGCATAAACCCAAAGTTCAGGAGCATGGCTAGAGGAAGCGGCCTAGTCCCGTAAATGCTGATTTTCTTCCTCCAGGGTCGTAACCCGATCTGCCATAACTTGGACATCCTGCTCGAAAGTACATATCCGCTTCTCGAGTCTCGCCTCCCTATAGGCAGCAACAGCCCTCACTAGCGACAACTGGGACTCGCCGTCGCTGACAACCTCCTACAACGCCTCAGCCCTTGACAAGGCGTCGTTCACCTGATGGTTCAAGGCTGCAACTTCTCCCTCCAGTACAGCCATTTTCCCGCTCCATGCCGATGTAGCCTCAGCTACCTTGGCCAGGCCCTGGCATTCGGACTCGGCTATGGCCCTCCTTCCGGCCTTGAGCTCCTCATCCTTCCGACGGAGCTGCTCCTCAAGGGCACCTATCCTACCAAGTGTTTGCTGCATCTGGAGCTCCCGCCTCGCCAATCCTTAACTAGGTCCCAACTACGGGGATCATTTCTCAATCACACACTCATCTCCCGACATTTATCCGGCTGGCCGTGGTACTTGTCCAACACCCGCTAAAACACCACCGAGCGGACGTTAGCTTGATGAATTCTCTCCACCTCCAGCAAATAGGAATGCAAAACAAAGGCGATAGTTAGAATGGAAAATAAAACAAGGCAAAGAAGAAGCAACCAATATTCGATTATGTAACCTCAATCCCATCAAGACCACTTCATCCATCAACCTGATGTCCTTGACGTCCCTCATTGATGCGTGCTCGGTTTCCGAGCGTAGCAGCCCGAACTGCGGCACCAAACTCGAGCCTTGGAGCAATAAGTTTAAATCCATGGGGACCACGATGAGGCGAGACCTCCTCTCTGCGCGCACGATCGAATTTGTGAAACCTTCCTGGAACGTGCAGACGTCCTCGGTGTTCAAATCCAATTCAAATTTGGACTCTTCTCCTACATCATCGCCTCCTCCCCCTGCCACAACCGCCCACGCGGCACTTGGCTTACCATTCTCAGCTACCGCTGAAGTACTTCCCGTCGTCTTAGCGACGGGAGTAACTAATTGAGTCGCCGGTATCTTCACGGCCTAAGCCAGTCGGGGCAACTCCCACTCTTTGTTCGCCCTCGAGGCGTCACAGTTGTACCCTCCTCTACATTCGCTGGAGGGGAGTCTAAGTTAATCACCATAGAAGGAGCCGGCTTAATTACTGCGGGAGGAGCCTACATGAACATGACCCTACATCTGATCAGCGGCCTCTCCTCATCCTCCTCGTCTGAGGGTGATTTCATCCCTAGGGCATACAGTCCCCAACGGCCCCTCATCTAGAAACACGGTCCTTGGCAGGGAAGGACCCGCCGAAGACTCAACTGACGTTGCCCTTGGCACGCGGCACGGAATTGGTGCTGCAAGAAGCTGAGGACCGTACCCGGCTGCCGGAAGACCAACTGAGGAGCCCTGCCATGACTTGCCCTCCCTATCACAAAAAAGCAAGGTTGGTAAACAAAGACAAATCAAAACAGAGCGAAGGTAGAAACGGATTTCTTACTTGTAGCAGGCCTGTGACCATGTCTCTCCTAGAAAGACACCCACATATGTATCCTCTCGGTTAGAGGGAGCACGACCTAAACCTATCCGTGTATCTCGGCCAACTGAGCCGATGGCGACCTCTCGGCTACAAAAGTGACAATGAGTCAGCACTCACGAATGCGAGACATAAAGAAAAAAGAAAAGGAAGAAAAAAGATTATGGCAACAAAATAACTTACGTGCATGGTTCCAAGCCTCCAAGAACTTGGTGGGGCACGCCACTAAATGCTCGGTCCTGATATAAAAGAAGTTCTCAAAAGGGCGGGGGTTGACCTCATCGTCCAACACCATATTAAGGCCTCTCGATCAACGAGGGCATACTCGCAGGATGGTGCCACATACTCTCTAGGGAGCGTAAAGGGTGAGCACATGTTGTAGCGTGACCACCCTACCGGCCAGTTCCCCATACTTCAGGAACATCGCCATTAGTTTGTAGAGTGTAGGAGTGAGCTGACCCGGGCACACCCCATAGTGGCGACAAAAATCCACTACAACATTGGGAGTGGTATCTTGAATCCCAACCTGAATGGATATGCATAAAAGATGCAATATCCCCTACGGTCGGTGTGGACCCTCTCCTTGCTTCTAGTGAGGATAATGTCTTTATGGGTCGGAATGACCCCCTGTTCCCCTTATCGAACCATTCCAAACTCTCCCATTATGGGGCTTCATCCACATGATCCTCTCTATCATCGACTGTAAAATCAATCATCAGGACCTCTGTGCCGGGGAATTATCTCGTCAACTGACGGAGCTCCTTCGGCTCTGCTTGCTCAGCACCTCCCATTGCCGGAGGTGGCTCTTCAACTGCTAGAGAATTGACCGGCAATACTATCGGAAGAGCATCACGCGAAGTACTACCTGCCATTGCTGATTTTTTGAAGATAAAATAACCGAATTTGCTGGGCAAGATGATGGTTTTCGCAATCGATTAAAGAAAAGAGAAGGTGAATTAGCAGAATGAAAGAATTTCCTCAGAAGCACTCTTAGATGAACAATGAAGTAATGAGAAATGAATGCCTCAGCCCACCTTTACAGGCGACGTAAATGGATTTCGAGAAACCGAATAGCCACCATTAATTGCATGACAAATTGTAAATTGTTTGATTCTACCAAAATGTACACCATTATGATGAGTACCACGAAGTGACCCCTTGGCCTTCTGCCGATGCCTCGTCGTAAAATAATCGAAATAGCCTACGAACACTGGAGGAATGCACAGTGTATCTTCAAAACTCCAAATGCTATGAAAAGAGCACCCGGCACATAATTATTTCCCTCGGTCACATTGCACACGGCCTGTCCCCCTTTGTTAACAATTACGGACCCAAACAAATGAGAGGACCAGAACATGAAGAAGTTCAGTCTCGCTCAAATTGTGCTACAAATATGATATGTCTTC
The DNA here is from genome assembly GCA_032618575.1 of Nicotiana noctiflora. Classification (NCBI taxonomy): domain Eukaryota; kingdom Viridiplantae; phylum Streptophyta; class Magnoliopsida; order Solanales; family Solanaceae; genus Nicotiana; species Nicotiana noctiflora. The sequence continues at coordinate 141,847 of JASVEL010009220.1, read as the reverse complement.
ACCGAGAAGAGGTGCTCTGTCTTGATTATATGATAACTTGATAATATGATAACATGACGCCAAAAATTCCACAAAAATTGGGCCGTCTCTAAAAAAGAATGCGGTCTCGGCTAGAGCAATGACCGCCCCCTTATCTGAGTTTTTCATATCATAATTGATGTAGTTCATTGAGCTCGGCCATAGCGCGACCCCAATAAACAGAGGGACAAACTGTATGGGTCGGAATCCAACCCCACGATAATTAATGAAGATAATTGTATCTTGAAATAATCCATAATTAACAAAAGATATGACTACTAGCTTATAACATGATTCGACTCTTGTTCAGTGGGGTGGACAAAGGTACGTCCTGCCGGCCTCTCTATGGGGACGAAATCTCGACGTGGTCACTGTCACACCTCCCTTTTTACAACTTTTCAGATAAAGTATACCCCACTTTTACTAATACATCCCAAGAAGGGATATAATAATAACAATAGGGAAGGATTTTTCCACTTTAAGGACAATTAGAACGTGATTTATATAAATTTCAAAGTCGCCTCTTGGGAAGATAATGGTGTCCCAAGTCACCGGTTTAATCCCGAATTTGAGGAAATTATGATTTTGTTTTAACAGTCCGTGAAACTATAAAATCCGGATAAGGAATTCTGTTAACCCGGGAGAAGGTGTTAGGCACTCCCGGATTGCGTGGTTCTAGCACGGTCGCTCAGCTGTTGTATTTCTCTTATTTGATTTCTTTATATGCTTCAATTTTAAAAGTTTTTTTAATGTCCCGCTTTATTTTTTAAAGACTTGCAACGTCACAAAAATGCATCTCGAGTCACACCGCAATCAGCTTTGCCGGAATTTGAGATTTGAGTCACATGAACGATTATTATTCAGCATTACTACTTAATAATTTTCAGACGATACCAATTGACATTTGATCACTACTAATTTCAAAATTTAATAGCTAATTAAAATTCTATCACAGTAATTTGTATCAGTGTCATTATACTATATGGTAAGTTCTGATATTCAGGTAATTACTTGTAATAGTAGCATGCAGGATTGTTTTGTCACTTATTTAACTAAAAGGATGACGGTATTGACGAAACAAGCTTGAGTTGATAACAATTACAAACGTATAAAAAGAAAATCTGTATATTAATCAATTTGAAGGTAGGCGATAATACAATCTGAACTACTGGACTACTTATCCCTTTTAGATTAAATCGATTCTGATTTAGAGTTTTAACTATCAAAAGTAACTAGATTCTAGTTCATACGTTCAATTTCAGATTATATCTATTTATCTAAGTGTATTGGTTTTGTATTAAGCTATTTTAGTTTTGATTTAGGTTTTAACTATATTTAATTATTAATTTATATCTAACTATAACATTATACTCTTACTCTAATCTAGGTCAGATCCACAGAGTTGTTAGTTATTACAACCATTCCGAAATGAATTACAAATGAATCTAAAAACTCCAAAACACGATACGAAGTTGTTCCAATCATAAAAACATGTCCTTAAACACGGAAAACATCGAATTATAGCGGATTCAAGCCTAAGTTTTCATCTAAACATTCGAAATCAACATTCAATCAAAAACCCGACCAAACGACATCCGAATGACCTGAAAATTTGCACAAATTTTCAAAATCACATGACGAAGCTACAGAAATTGTCGGAATTCCATTCCAACCCCCGGATCAAAATCTCACCTATCGTTCGGATTCGCCAAAATTTCAAACTTCGGCATTTCAAGCCTAATTGACCTACAGACTTCAAAATACATTCCGAACGTGCTCCCAACCCCAAAATCACCTAGCGGAGCTAATGGAACCATCGAATTTCCGTTCCGAGGTCGTCTTAACACTGTTCCAACTACGGGCCATTTTCCAACTATAAAGCTCTCATTTAGGGACTAAGTGTCCCAAAACACTCCAAATTCTATAACCGACCCTCCCGGCAAACCACAATAGAAAAAATGAACTTAGGGGAACAGTTAAATGGGGGATCGGGGCGTAAATTTCAAAAATGACCGACCGGATCATTACATGTTGCCTACATATCCTAGGCTAAACAAGATTCGGGTCAGTGTAGTTCGGGAAAGTCTGGTTGTTTGAAACTACCAAGACTTACTGCTACTGCTATTATTGCTATAATCGTTGACTAACTCCTTGTTACACCGGGATAAAATGAAAAATAAAGAAGCTATTCTATGCTATGATCTTATGAATTACAATAATTCCTATCTATTATGCTTCTCTTTTATTTGCATCCTCCCTTTTGTATATTTTTTTGATTTTCTTATTTATGACATACTGCTTCCATCCCTTTGGTGTGACTTCCCATTGTGTTTCTTATCTCCAGGTTGATACTTGTTAAAAACAAAACAAAAACAAAGAAAACTTTTTCCTCTACCCCAGTGTGGGGTTTTTCATATGTCATGGTGTTACTCATGTTAGATAAAACAATTAAAAATGCATAAATGTATTCCCTTGTTATGCAGGTGGGCGCCTGAACAGAAATTAAAAATGCTGAAATGTATTCCCTTGTTATACAGGTGGGCGCCTGAACAGAAATTAAAAATACTGAAATCTATTCCTTTGTTATATAGGTGGGCACCTGAACAGAAAATAAAAAATGCTGAAATGTATTCCCTTGTTATATAGGTGGGCGCCCGAACAGAAATTATAAATGCTGAAATGTATTCCCTTGTTATACAGGTGGGCGCCTGAACAGAAATTAAAAATGCTGAAATGTATTCCGTTGTTATACAGGTGGGCGCCTGATGCATGAAAATAAAAATGCAGAAAATATTCCCTTGTTATCCAGGTGGGTACTTGATGCATGAAATGAAAATACTGAAAATATTCCCTTGTTATCCAGGTGGGCGCCTGATGCATGAAAAATGAAAATGCAGAAAATATTCCCTTGTTATCCAGGTGGGCGCCTGATGCATGAAATGAAAATGCAGAAAATATTCACTTGTTATGCAGGTGGGCGCCTGATGCATGAAATAAAAATGCTGAAAATATTCCATTGTTATCCCGGTGGGCGCCTGATGCATGAAAAATAAAAATACAGAAAATATTCCCTCAGTTTAATAACTGGGGTGTGAGTTTTGAAAAGATAATACCTTGCTTGCTATTTTTTGGTAGGTTTCTTGATGACTAAATGAGTCCTCCTCTGCGGATTCCTCCTCTTATTGCTGTATTTCTTTTTGTGTTTTTCTTCTTCCACATTGGTCACATTCACTTTAAAGTGATTAGTGAGAATTTGAATCTTTTTGTTCCTGTCTAAATCAGTGAACGATTTTATTAGTTATAAAATGTTGGCAACTGCCATTTTTGTTGACTTTGCTTCCATTGCCTGCCTCTTCTTGCTTTATTCTTGCTTTGTAGCTCATTGCCAGATTTTTCAACTTTTCCAATGCAATCCTCTTTCTGCTTTCCCTTTTGTCTCTTTTCTTTTCATTTTCTTTGGCTTTGATTGCCATCCTCTCTTTTGTTTTTATTTTGTTTTCTCTTCGACCCAGTGTTATTATGCTTCTTAACATGAGAAGCTGGTAGTTAGCTTTCAATGGGAAACTGGTTTTGATCAATGAAATGCAGAAAATATGAATTTGTAGGGGTAAGGGTATTTTGGAGTAGAGACAGAACTTATCTAGGTATGACGGCTGATTCTTCTAACCATGCCATGTATTTAAATTCCAACCCAGTCTGTCCAATCGATTTGTCGTTATCTTAACTTCTATCTTTTCCTTCGACCCAAACCAATCTTGTTTTGCTATTTTCTTCTTTCAACAGAATCTTCCTCACTTTCTCCTTATGGTGCCGGTTAAGGTTTTCACCAATAAGACTTTCTCATTTATTCTCTCTCATCTGACTTTTGCCTTATGGTGCTAGTTAAGATTTTCACCGATAAGACTCTCTCATTTTAATTCCCTCAATCTCACAATCACCTTATGGTACCGGTTAAGGTTTTCACCAATAAGACTCTCTCATTTTTTTTATTTTTCTTTTTGTTCTTTTGTTTTCCAAACCACCGGGTGCTGTCCATGCCATGTTTCTCCTTATTCTCATTGTATCATCATTTTCTTGAAATTGATTAGAATGTCTTTCTTTGGGCTGTAATGTGGCTTTTGGATGGTTTCAAAAAGAAGGGTATAAAGGCTCAAAATTTAACGAGGGTTCAAAAATATTTACAACTCTCGGAATCATAAGCATAACTTCTACCCCAGTTTCAATGTTTGGGGAATCTTGGATTTCATTTCTATCATGACTGAACCTCATTGAGGGTGCCTACGTACCCTTTTGGGATCAAGTCAGACGTAGTTCAGACTACGTTCATATTCATTGTTGCGTCCTGACTTTTCCCGATTTTCTTTTGTCTTTTGTATGCATTTTTCTTTTGTTTGCATTTTTTTTTGTCTTTTTTCTTTTTGTCTTTTTTTAAATAATTTTTTCATTTTTCTTTTTCTTGCATCATTTCCTTTTGTTCATGATCGATTCCGAGAGGGGGATATAATAGAATAAAACAAATAAGGCTCAATGGGTATGTCAATGGATAAAGTGTTTGGATAGAGAATAAAATGCCTTCATCATTTCAATTCCAAAATTATGACAAATACAATTGTACGAATGAAAAGGAATCATACATAATATCTATTGACTGCATCTGAGTAGATAGCAGTCTCTACATATTTTCCTTCAACATCTGTCAGATATAGAGCTCTATTGGACAATACCCGTGATACCATGAACGGTCCTTACCAATTCGGTGCAAATTTTCCTTTCGCTTCAGCCCAATGAGGCAAAATACGTCTCAGCACCAACTGTCCCACTTCAAATTTCCGCGGTCGTACTTTCTTATTGTCTGCTCTGGACATCCTCCGTTGATATAATTGTCCATGATAAACTGCCGCTAACCTCTTTTCATATATCAAACTCAATTGTTCTAGCCGGGCTTTTACCCATTCATCATCATCGATTTCAGCCTCTTCTATGATCCGAAGAGAAGGTATCTCAATTTCTGCGGGTATGACTGCCTCTGTTCCTTACACCAATGAGTAAGGTGTTGCACCGATTGTAGTACATACAGTTGTACGATAACCCATGAGAGCGAACGGTAGTTTTTCATGCTATTGCCTTGACTCTTCCACCATTTTTTTTGAGAATCTTGTTTATATTCATATTCACAGCCTCTACTTATCCATTCGCTTTAGGCCTGTAAGGTGTAGAGTTACGACGCAAGACTTTGAACCTTTGACATGCTTCTGCCATGAGGTGACTGTTCAGATTTGCACCATTGTCTGTGATGATCATTTTAGGAATTCCAAAGCACAAATGATATTTTTATGCACGAAATCTACCACCGCCTTCTTTGTCACTGCCTTAAATGTCTTCGCCTCCACCCATTTGGTCAAATAATCAATTGCGACCTAGATAAGTCTGTCCCCATTAGATGTTGTGGGCTCTATTTGTCCGATGACATCCATGCCCAGGCAACGAATAGCCACGGTGCAGACATTGTATGCAACTCAATGGGTGGAGAGAATCAAATCTCCATGTATTTGATATTGATGGCATTTCCTCACATACCTAGTACAATCATGCTCCATGGTGAGCCAATAATATCCTGCTCTCATCATTTTCTTGGCTAAAATGTCTCCGCTCATATGAGGTCCGCAGGCTCCCGCATGCACCTCAGCCATAATTGTGTCAGCTTGCTGCGCACTCCTCCACTGAGGTAAAATCCATTTGCTAATCGCCTTATAGCCCTTTTCTAGTCTCAAATGGCTTGTTCTGGGTACCCTCCTGTCCTCAAATATTCTTTGATATCATGATACCACGGCTCACCATCAAGTTCTTCTTCCACGGCGAAACAATAAGCAGTTTGATCGCGAACTTGTATCTATAATAGATCTACATAAGCTTTATCTGGATGGTGCAACATGGAGGATAATGTGGCCAAAGCATATGATACTTCATTGTGCATTCTTGGGATGTGTTTGAACTCTATAGATAGAAATCTCTCGGAAAATTCATGCAGACATTGTCGATAAGGTATCAACTTCATATCTCTTGTCTCCCATTCTCCTTGAATCTGATGTATCAAGAGATCCGAGTCACCCATGACCAAAATCTCTTGAACACTCATATCTATCGCCATCCTCAATCCCAATATGCATGCTTCATATTCAGCCATGTTATTAGTGCAGAAAAATCAAAGTTGAGCGGTAACGGGATAATGCTGACCTGTTTCTGAAATAAGCACTGCTCCAATTCCAACTCCCTTACTATTGGCCGCTCCATCGAAGTACATTCTCCAGCCTGGCTTATCTTCTTGCTCTACTTCTTCAACATTCATTGCCTCATCGTCCGAAAAATATGTTTTTAACGGCTCATAATCATCATCAACTGGGTTTTCTGCTAAATGATCTGCAACTGCTTGCGCCTTCATTGCCCTACATGTTACATAGATGATGTCAAACTATGTGAGTAGAATTTGGCATTTAGCAAGTCTTCCTGTAGGCATAGGCTTCTAAAATATGTACTTCAATGGATCCAACCGTGATACCTAATATGTGGTATAAGCTGACAGGTAATGCTTCAGGGTTTTAGCAACCCACGTTAGAGCACAACACGTTCTCTCCAATTGAGTGTATTTTACCTCGTAAGATATGAACTTTTTACTGATGTAATATATCGCTTGCTCTTTCTTTCCTGTCTCGTCATGCTGCCCCAGCATGCAGCTAAAAGAATTATCTAGCACAGTCAAATACAACATTAGAGGTCTTCCCAGTTCTGGTGGAACTAATACTGGAGGATTGGCCAAATATTCCTTAATCTTGTCAAAGCCTTATTGGCATTCATTAGTCCAATTTACCGCATCATCTTTCTTCAACAATTTAAAAATGGGCTCACACGTTGACGTCAACTGAGCAATAAACATGATGATATAATTCAACCTGCCAATAAACTCATTACTTCTTTCTTATTCTTCGGCAGAGGAAAATTCTGGATTGCTTTTATCTTTGACGGATCCAATTCAATAGCACGCCGGCTTACTATAAACCCTAGTAACTTTCCTGAAGGCACCCCGAAAACACACTTTGCTGGATTGAGCTTGAGATTATATCTTCGTAGCCTCTGGAAAAACTTTCTCAAATCTTTGACATGGTCATATTGCTTTTTGGACTTATTGATGATATCGTCCACATATGCTTCGATCTCTTGGTGCATCATGTCATGAAACATAGTGGTCATCGCCCTCATATATGTAGCCCCGGCATTCTTTAACCCAAACGGCATCACCCTATAACAATATGTTCCCCAAGGCGTGATAAAGGCTGTCTTTTTTGCATCTTCTTCGTCAATCAGGATCTGGTGATAACCCGCATAACAATCCACAAAAGAGCCAATTTCATGCTTGGCACAATTGTCGATCAATATATGGATATTTGGTAATGGAAAATCATCCTTTGGACTAGCTTTATTAAGGTCCCTGTAATCAACGCACACCCTAGTTTTTCCGTCCTTCTTCAGAACTGGCACAACATTAGCTAACCAGGTGGGATATTTGGTAACCCGTATGACCTTTGCCTCAAATTGTTATTAACTTCTTCTTTTATTTTCACACTGATGTCCATTTAAAACTTTCTTAGCTTCTGTTTTACTGGCCTACATTCCGGATAAATAGGCAATTTATGTACCACTAGATCAGTACTGAGTTCGGGCATGTCATCATAGGACCAAGCAAATATGTCCTTGTACTCATGTAACAACTTGATTAAATCTTCTCTGAGGTAAGCCTCTAAATGCACACTGATCTTTGTTTCTCGGACATTCTCCTCACTTCCCAAGTTAATGGATTCTGTCTCATTTAAGTTCGGTTTGGGTTTTCCTCATAATGATTCAAATCTTTACTGATTTCCTCCAGTATTTCCTCATCCTCATATTCTACTTCATGTTCACTTTCAATTTCCTGTATAACTATTTGATTATCAAGACTGGACCGGGAATCTTTCATGCATGACATATCATTGGAATCAGCAAATATTGAACTGTACAAAAGAAGTAAAATAAAATAAGGCAAAAATGGAAAAAGTAAAGAAATTGCATTTCATTGATTTTTCAAAAAGGTAACAAGCATTGGATATATTTGTTTAATTGATGGGGTGTGGGATTACAAAACAAGACAACTTTTAGGGAAGTGAAATATTTAAAGCTAACTACCACAACTCCCTCCTGATCGGAAGAGGAGTAGCTTCCCAGTTATTAAGCGTAATGCAGGGTCCCGCGAACTGAACATCCATTTTACTTGTTCATTCACCCATCTCCAACATATTCACATCTTCAAATAGCCTCTCAAACCTTGCTAGGAGTTCCGCATCCGGTTTTATTTCAGCGCGACTTGGCATAACAGTCGCCAGATGTCTCCGTGTACCAGGCCTGGTAAAGGAATTAGATAATTTTGAAATATCCTTTTGGAGGGACCAACTTTTTTTCTTCATTTTCTTGGCTGTTTGGATATTGGCAACTGTTGGCTCGAAACCCAAACCAAAAGTGTCGTTACTGCCCGGAAGGTGGATTGGCTGTATTATACCTTGTAAAGTTACTCCTAAGCCTTTCCCCGGTGAAAACTCATTTCTTATTATTTCCTTGGCAACCATCACTGCTATAGGAGCCACTATGGGAATCGGCATGTTTTCCCCCTCGGATGTTTTATTCACCACCACAGTGTTCATGACTTGATATACCCACGGGCCTTTATCTCCTTCAGTTTCTTCGAATGGTGTGATAGCATTGCAGACATCATCTTCTCCATGCACTATGATCTCCTATTGTTCCCACTCAAATTTTACCATCTGATGCAAAGAGGATGGTACATCTTTCGCCGCGTGGATCCACGGACGTCCCAATAAAAGATTGTAAGATACAACAACATCTAACACCTGGAACACCACAGTGAAGTCCACAGGTCCAATAGTATTCTCCAATATAATATCCCCTACAGTATTCTTGCCCCTTCATCAAAACCCCATACACATACACTGTTCCAAAGAATTCTATTAGGATTAACGTTTAATATCCCCAAGGTTGAGAATGGGCAAATATTGGCACTTGACCCGTTGTCCGCCAGAACACGGGTTACTACAGTTTCTTCACACTTGACTGTGAGGTATAGTACTTTGTTATGCTCCGTTCCTTCAAGCGGCAACTCATTATCTAAAAATGTTATTTTATTTGTCTCAAAGATCTTGTTCGTGATTTTCTCCAAATAGCATACTGAAATCTTCTTAGGCACATGATCTTCATTCAAAATTTTCATCAACGCCTTTCTATGCTCATCAAAATGAATTAGCAATGATAACAATGAAATCTGTGCATGCATTTTTCACAATTGCTCCACTATTGAATAGTCCTAAGCCTTCATCTTTTTCAAGAACTCTTCCGCTTCCTCTTCAGTAACTGCCTTCTTCACATGAGTTGGGTTCTTCTTTACCACTTTTGTCTTCCTCAGTTCTTCCGGAGCAAAGCTTCACCCTGAGCGAATTAAAATATGTGTTTCGTTGATTTCTCCTTTAACTTTTTTCCCCTTATACATCACTGTAACTTTATCATAGTTCCATGGTATGGCCCTGGTGTTCACGACTGGCATCTGCACCACTGGTTTGATAAGCACAGGCTCCACATAAGCTCTCTTCACAGTCAACAAAGGCTTAGCTCCAAGCACTACTACCTTCACGAGCTCAATCATTGATGGTTTCTTCATTGGTAACTCAGCTGATGCTTTCTCCTTTTCAACTTCCCCTTCCACCTTGTTGTTAGCTTTAATTATCATCACTGATTGAGAAGGTTTCCTAATGCTCTCTCCCCGCTCCAAATCTATCATATGCGTCTCATGATGTGCTGGCAATGGGTTTTGTATGATATTGGGAGTCTTATGAGCTTGCACTTCAATCCTCCTGGTATCAATAAGTTCCTGTAAGGCGTACTTTAAATGCTAACACTTTTCTGTATCTTGTCTCGGTGCCCCGGAACAATACTCACATCGGACTGATTGGTCTAGATTTCTGGGTGGTGGGTTTGGAATTTTTGGTTCAATAGAACTCAACATCCCTAACTCTCTCAAGAGGAGAAAAAGACTGGTATATGACTTCCCTAACGAAGTAGATGTTTTCTTTCTTTGGGCTGTATCTCCTCTTACTTCTGGATCTGGATGGAAATTGGGTCGATTTGGATTTCAGTATGTTTTGGAAGGCGGGTAGGCATTTTGTACGTGGAAGACATTTTGTGGAGCTGGGGTACGCCAGGCATGTGGAGGCGATGGGTAAGGTTGAGCATGTGGGACGGAAAAATGTGGATTGGATGGAGGATAATATGGTGGAGGTGGGTTATATGGTGCTGGTGGATATGGTTGGTATGGGCGAGGTGGATGATGATATGTATTGGGGGCCCGGGACCATGTTCTACATTCAATGACCGCAACTTCATCCTTCTTCTTCTTGCCAATCGATCCTCCAGTTCCAGTCTCTATTGCTTGTTTAGTGGCCTTAATAGCCGAATAAGTCATGATCTTATTTGTCTTTAGCCCTTCATCTACAAAGCTTCCCATCTTGACCACCTCGTTAAAGGTTTTTCCAATTGCCGATACTAAGTGGCCATAGTAGGTTGGCTTCAAAGCCTATAGAAAACTATCCACCATTTCTACTTCTTTCATGGGAGGGTCTACTCGTGCAGCCTGCTCCCTCTACCTGAATCCGTATTCCCGGAAACTTTCCTCGGGTTTCTTCTCCATTTTAGTCAACGATATCCTATCAGGGATAATCTCTAGATTGTATTGGAAATGGTTGGCAAACGATTGAGCTAGGTCATCCCAGATGAACCACCTGGTATGATCCTGTAGAGTATACCATTCCAACACTAAACCACTTAAGCTCTGGCTAAAATAAGCTATAAGTAACTCGTCCCTTCCTCCTGCTCCGCGCATTTTACTACAGTAACCCCTCAAATGGGCTATTGGATCCCCGTGACCATCATACATATCAAACTTGGGTAACTTAAACCTGGCCGGGAGCTGTACCTCCGGAAACAAGCATAAGTCTTTATACGCAACACTCACTTGGCCTCCTAGCCCTTGTATGCTACAAAATGACCGTTCAAGACTTTTCATCTTACGGGCCATCTCTTCCTGTTCCAAACTTTTGACAGGTTTTTCCTCTTCTGTCATGTCTATGAGCGGTGTGTAGGAGTCATGTTGCCTGAAACTTGGTTCTGGTGGATAATAATGAGTGTCCAGAACATGGAACACAGGTTTGCTGGAAGATTTGTGTAGAGCAGCAGGTGGCGGTGCCACATATACTGGAGCGACCTGAGGTGGTGGTGGTGGAACTTGTTTAGACAATGGGGGAGGTGCTTGTGAAGTTGTAGCATAGTAATGTGGGTAAGTTGGGTATATGGAGGATGCATTCATAGTGGGTGGCTCAGGATTTGGGTTTGTAAGAGAGATGTATGTTGGGTTGGCTGGATAGGAAGACAAAGTTTGACCCCTAGACCAGGCCTGGTACATCTCTGACATCTGCTATTTTAATTTGTACATCTCTTCTTTCATACTAGCCAGGTCCACAACTTCTTCCTTATGTACCGGATCCATAATAGTGGGCTCGATTTCCTAAGTCACTGCTTTGGTCATAGCTTTTGAACGTGTATTGTAGCTAAGATGTGCCAGAATGCCAATTGCCAACTAAAAATCTGATACTCATCAACAACAAAACTCGTTAGCTCATAATAGTTAGCTCATAAGGGGAAAATATCACAATTAAGAATCACAACTTTTGCCTTAGTCATTATGCATCATCCCGGCATTATTCCTCTTTGAACAACCAATTTTCTTTTTCACCTATGTTTTTCATTGTTTTTCTATTTGTTTCTTTTTCTTGTTTTCGTCTTTTCCATTTCTCTTTTTTTTTTCATTTTTGTATTTTCGTTCCTACATGTTTGCCGATCGCCCAAACAGTTTGCATAAAAAGGAAAAAAATAACAATTTCTTTTGAATTTTTCATTGATACTCAAATATCAGTTACAAATGATGTTGTATTAAAAATGCAAAAACAAAATACAAAATGCATGCCCTATGAATACATTAAAGCTCCTATTGCCCGCGAGACATCGTTCGGTCTTGCCGCAGGCCTATATGCTAATCCACTTTGGAGTTTGTCCAGGTCGGTCATTACTTGCTTTACAAAAAACTTTACTACTGATGTGAATATTGACTGGGACATATCTTCACACAATTGGCATTTCCTTATGATGTACTGAGCAATGTTGACGATTCTTTCCCTAATGACCCATTTTTCCTGAAGCAACCTACCAATCTGTTTGGCACGAGCGTCTAAGGTTTGCTGGTTTTCCTTTTGTAGTTGTTGTAGCTCCAACTCTAACTGATCCATAGCCATGTAGCAATCTTCTCTCTCTACTTCGAACTCTTTGGTTTGTTTGCTACTTTTGACTTTGGCTGTAATGATGTTCTTTCTCAATCGGGCTACCTCAACATTATGTTCATCTTGTAATCGCTGAACCATTCGAACTCTTTCCTCAGCATTACTAGCTAGTTGTTTCCGAACCCCGACTAACTCCTCTTTAGCTTTATCTAGATCCAATCTATAGTCATCCACTTTGCGCTGAAGATTTTCAATCAATTTCTCATATCGGGCTAGGCGAACTGGTGTTTCGGTTGCTGTCTTCATCTTTGCAATTTGAGCTTCAATATTTCGTTCTCTTTTCTCATCTATTTCTTTTCTCCCTCTTCGGATGCCGCTTGTAAGCTGCTCTCAAATTTGAGGTCTTGGAATTGTTTCTCTAACGAGCTGATTCTGGCCCGGTACTCATTTTCTTTGGCCACCCAATCTTTGTGTTCCTTATACTGCTTGGCCAACTCTTGAATGTGAGGCCTCTTCATTGGTCTATCATGCTCGACATCCCGGTGATACCATGCGGCATACCCTGGGGATACTTCCCCTGGAGCTCTGTTTCCCACACAAGTGTCTACTTTCAAACATTGGCATTCATTCCAGATCTGTCGAATCTTTGCTTCAGGAAATTGTCCGTCAGGACTGATTTCTACAGCTTGTAGGTTGAGGTCCCCATCATTTGGTATGACCTGATATCTCCCGAGCTGCCGTAGTACCATGTACGGCGCATAAGGCTGAATTCTTTTAAGACCCATTATCAGAAAATGCGACCCTTCTGTTGGCATGTATATCACCTCGTTGATGGGCAACCATCCGTATGCCCAATCAATTTGGCTAGCAATCAACAATCGCAAGTATGTAATCCAACCTTTTGATCCTTCCGACAGCTTAACTTCTTTTGTTCTCATATAAAACTCTTCAATGCATGTCTTTTCAGACAACCCGTAACTCGAGAACTGAGGGTGACGACATAAATGTTCTATCAATGACATCCGGAGAAGCAAATTGCATCCCTCGAAGAAGTCATGCCCTGCTTTACAGGATGTGAGGGCACGGAAGACATCAGCTACAATCATTGGTGCAAGTGTGCTATTATCTTGCACAAGAAGAGTACTGGGCAACCCCGACGACCCTTATATACATATTTCCATCTTTCCTCGGGAATATGACTAATCCCAGAAATGCCACTATAAAGACGAATCGCCTATGCTCTTCCCACTTGACTCGGTTAGATTTACTGTAGAGTTTGTTCGTAGGGTCATTAAATCCCCCAATATGACCATATCTGCTGTAGATAAAACTCAATGTACAAAATCCATGAGGCAAGTCTTCATTATGAACGTTCCTGGCAATTTTTAGAGAATCGAGGAATTTGTGCACTGTAATTGCCCTCGGAGCCACCGGGTATTTATCCTTCAGGGGAACCTCACATTTCCTGATGTAATAAGCAATTTCTTCTAATGTAGGAGTGAGCTCAAAATCTAAGAAGTGTAGAACATTATGCGCAGGATCCCAACAAGCAACGAGAGCCCGAATGATATCACCACAGGGTATTATATCCATCAACCCAGTAAGATCTTTCAGATATCGGTTGAACCAAACTTGTCCCACTTGGCCCAGATCATTCCACCATAACCTCACCTCCAAAGGGATTTTGTTCATTAAAGCAAAGGGTTCATTTAATACTGTGCTCATCCTGCACATTTATTAAAGGCAATTTTATTCAGAAACAAGGAAAAATATTTTCAAAGACAATTTTGCATTATTTTGAAAGAATTAGCCTTTCCGGGCTATTTATTTAAAAAGAAAAAGACTTGACTTCAAAGTGGCCATTTTTGCAAAAATAGCCTTCCAGCGTCCTTTCGGAACATTCGACTATTTCCAAAAATAGCAATCACTTTGATTTATTGAAAACTAAAATTCAATATTTTTTGGTCATTTTCTAAAAGGGTGGTTGGACCCGTCAAGGGTTGCCTACGTATCCCACCTAATGGCGAGAATCAAACCTGCGTAGTTCGGTTAGATTATTTTGTGACCAATTATTTAAACAACATTGTTCCAATTTCTTCTCAAGTTCCGAGAGAGTTTCGATATTTTCTATTCTAAAATTTTTCTTTCTTTTTGTTTTTCAGGAATTTAGCCGGTCCGCATAATAATCCAGCACAAATAAATGTAACATATAATATGCTCGGTCTTTAATATTCCGAGTCACCTGTCCTAGACGCACCCAACCCCTGTGTTGAGTCCCCTAAGTCAGATATGATGCAAATAATCATCCTAGATCTAGGTTCAAAATCCTGATGTTTCATGTGGTGCTAGACCGTGTACCCGAGTGGACAACTCGGATCGAGGAGGGGGCTACATACCGAGGACCCGCGGGGTCGTTCGACCTTTGTAACTTATCCGGCCTCTATTTCTTATTTAGGTGTGACATTAACAGAAAGGGGAGTCTCAACAGTAAGCACATCCCCGGAGGTAAGAAGAGAAGGTTTTTCGGCATAATTTTATATATACAATCCACGTAATATCAAAGCGGTAAACACGTAACACATTGATCAAAGCATATAATGAAGTCAAATAATGTCAAGAACGACAATTCAATCGAGCTCGAATTCTTAAACCCTGAACCAAAGTTCTGGGTTACTTGTCGTAGAACAGAGGAAGGTGATTGTCACACCTCCCTTTTTAATACCACTTTTTCCCTGAAAGGGAATTAGGGATACCTCACTCATTACTAATACACCCCGAGAAAGGATATAATAATAATCAACGAGGAAGGAGTTTTTCCTCTTTAAGGACAATCGGAACGGGATTTTTATTTAGCGTTTTAGAGTCGCCACTTGGGAAGATAATGTTGTCCCAAGTCACCGATTTATCCCGAATTCGAGGAAATTGACTCTGTTTAGACAGTCCACACAACTAGAAATCCGAATAAGGAATTCTGTTAATCCGGGAGAAGGTGTTAGGCACTCCCGGATTCTATGGTTTTAGCACGGTCGCTCAACTGTCTTTTTTGACTTTATTATTTTGTTATATGTTTTTATAAAATGTGAATGTTTCGTTTTTTATATTTTAACAACTTGCGACATCGCGAAAATGTATTTCGAGTCACACCGCAACCACTACGCCTGCAACTTTAATATGTTTCAGCTTCGTCGGGATTTAAGATTTGAGTCACATTAGATGTGCTCTCGTATTAAGGAATGTATATTTTAAAATCATGCCTATAACGACTAACGGCTTATTATCCTTTAGGAAAGACCGTGAAATTCACTAAACGGTCTTCACGAGTCTATCATTTATTAACGTTCATATGGGGGTGTCGCGTATTTTGTTCTTATACGAGGCTCATCCCGTTATTTTAGGAGTCCAATCCAAATAAATGCTATATTCTCTATTTTTGGTTTTTCCCTAACTATTTTGGTTCTTTTGTATTTTTCAAAATTGTGTCTAGGCCTATTATTCCATTTCCAGGCCTGGAGATTTGTGGATTGAATTTAATAGTCCAGTTTACACAACTGGGTTTCAGAAACCCAGTATATGTTAAAGTCGTTATTCAGAGGCCCAGAGATGAATCCAATTGGATCTGGGCCCATACTATTGATTATGCCCAAATCAAACGAGAAGAGTACAAAATAAAATTGATATTTCATAACCAAAATACAAACATTCATCAAAAATGACATTTTATTTCATAAGGAACTGGAGTACAGGTTTAAAAATACTAATTCTAAATTCTAATTACCAATTACTAATAGAACTTAAACAATAAACTACTATTTCCACTATTTTGAACAATGATACGTTACTTAAGAGTGCCAATTTGCTTTGTTATTAGTTGTTGATTCTAACCTATACTATTCTGGATTGTTATTAGGTTAATCTAAGTGACAGAACATACTATAACTTGATTACTCCTTTTCGAATTATCATTATCTAATTAAGCGAGTTGAATTAAATTATTGTTTTTAGATTGTTAAGCCTGTTTACTAAGTGAGTTAAGCTCATATATCAGCCTGTTTCTTTTTTAACCTAATTTAACGATAATTATAACTATATCTACTCTACTTCTACACTATCTATCATATCGTTCCAGTATCATACATATTTAGCAATTACACATATTCCAATCAAATTATAGAAGGTCTAACACACAATAAACATAAAAAATCTATAAAATACAGCAGGAAATTTCTTCTCAACAACTCATGGAATTTTCATTTCTTCAATTAGCTGGCAATTACATTTCTAGATAGGGAATTTGTACCTGATTCAGCAAATGAAACTTATAAGTCTAAGAAGCAATGAGATGAAGAATAGTCAACGATTACAACAGCAGAATAGTAGAAGAACAAATCACAGCAAAGCAGCAATAACAGCCAAGTATAATCTTCAAACCCAGCAATTAAGCAAGCCGGTAAACAGAATTAAGAAATCCAATTGAGTCCAGTAATATAGAACAGAAGACTCTAGTTGAACTCCAGAATTTGCACCACCCGACTTACTCAAAATTTTACTCTCTATCTATAGTGTACAACCCTAAGTTTTGTACTACAGAATGTTCAACCTCTGAATTTCTAGAATTCAGCCCTTTTTTTCGGGCTAAGTGACAGTCTATTTATTGGTGATTTGGGTGAAATTTTGAGGGGGAAATTCAAAATTCTTATTCTTAGTTCCCTCCTCTTAATTCTCTTATTAGTTACAGTTCGGTACCTTTATTTTAAGCTCGAAATGCCTTCCAGCCCTTGCTGGAAGGTTCTAGGGAATTGTTTTTATTCTATTAAGGGCATATTACTATGGTGCCCTCACTTGCTAAAGGGTATCACAGTTATACCTTTTTACTAGGCCTATTTTACCCTTTGTTTTATGTCAAATTACAGAAATACCAAGCCTTAAAGTCTGTTTTGTCCTTATAGGCTCAATTAAATTCACAATTATACAATTTCTTATTCCCTTTGTACCCTTATTGTTACTTGTTATTTACCCGACCTACTAAGGTCAGGGTATCTTAGGTTTAATATTATATAACTATTAGCCACTATCTTATAAACCATTTAATACTTGGCCAGATTTTAACCCTAGTTCCTTTTCAATTTTAGCCTCTTTTAATTGACTTAGACTTATTTAAAATGTAACCTTTTATTATCACTTAGCTAATCAGAATTAGATTACAAAACTAGCCTACTTTAATGTTTCAAAAATGGCCAAACTAATTACATAGTCCAAATTGTTACAAAAGTAGCATAACTAAGTCATTTTCAATAATAGCCAGATTACTAACAAAGCACAATAGAATTTAACACAGTCTAACATATGAATCAATTACAAATATAGCCAATTTATGTCATTTTGCACACATAGCCCTAATCATAAATCATTCTTCAATTGACCAGAACTTAGAGGAAAATTTGATAATGGTTGAATCCCAATTAACTAAATTGTAATTTCACACTAGGCACAGTGAACAAATCACACATAAAGAAACATATTCAAACAGATTCATGTGTTGAACTTATAGAAAACCCTAAGGAGCTAAAACAAATCAATTATGTGCGAAGAACATGATAGATGAGATTATCATAGGCTAATGATAGAAATACTCAGAAGACTAACAGTCAAGAACATGCAAAGATTATATACCGAAATCTTAGAAGTCGAACAGTAGAAAGCATGCTAGAAATCATGTACAGAAGTTTTTTAGAAGACAAATAAACAGAAAACTTAGAAGCCGAAATAAGTAGGAAACATGCCAGAGATCAAATACAAAAAACTTAGAAGATAAAAGCAAAGCAAACATGTAAGAGATCAAATACAGAAAACTTAAAGCAAAGAAGGAAAAAAAAACACTTAGCTTGCAGGATTTGCCTCCTGTTATTCTCTTTTTTCTTTATTTCCTTTCCTTCTTTCTTTTCTTTTTCTTTTCTTTTTCCAGGCTTCAAGATTTCAAAGACTTGAAGTCTGATTTTTCCAGATTTTCCTCGAATGGGTCTCTTTTTGGGTTTTTGGTGGTAGAGGGGTGTTCCAGGTGTTATGGAAACATATTTGGGGGTGGGTTGTGTTTGTGTGTTTTCGCCGGAGGTAGGGTTCCGGCGAACATCTTTGCAAGATTCGAACAAATCCAGGGTTATTCGAAGCAAACTAACTACATATGGTGAAAGATCCCCTCAAAGTGGTTATGGGGTGTAAATCTGGAAGGCTGAGTCATAAGTTGAAGGTCACCGGCAAAAGCTCCGGTGACCGGACTTTCAAGAACAAGGGGTTTTTCTCGTTTCCTAAGGTTTTCAGGGAGGTTTTGGTGTGTGAGAGTGAAGGAAAGAGGTTTGAGGTTGGTTTGTGACCGGAAACAGCCATGGATGCAGGTTGGTCTCCATTGGAGACGGCTGAAGAAGATGAAGAAGAAGAGAGAGATAGGCGGCTAGGGTTTGTATAAGTGTGTGTTTTCTCTGAACTGAGAGACGGAGTTTTTATACTCCTTTAGGCCTTTGCGATCCTAGCCTTTGGATCGTTTATGATCAATGGCCAGGATTAAATCCTATTAGACACTGTCATTTGTTTATGGAGAGATTGCCTGGCCTCTGTTAGATCTCTAGACATGGACAGCCAGGATTTGTTTAGTATACTGCATCGTTTAATTATTTTAAAAGACTCAACAGCATTCGTCTGATCAACTTATTTGGATGGCCAAGATTAGAGCTTATAACACGATGCCGTTTATTTTATTTCAAACCACCTCACGTGGTCCGTTAGATCAATATATCAACGGTTGAGATTTGATTCTTTAATACGCCGTCGTTTCATTTAAGCAATTGGACTGGACGATTGTTTCCTTTGGGCTGTTTACGCTTTGGGCATGTATTTTGAATTGTGGCCCAATTTAATTGTATTTTATGTATTTCATCTTGTATTTAATTATTTTCTTTGTATTTTTCTTTTGTATTTTATTTTCTCTTTTTTGTATTCATTTTAAATTGTTGTTGCTCTTTTATTGTCCTATTTTCTTTCTAATTTTTATGGTATTTTTATGACATTTTTTGCTATTTTCTTTAGTTTTCCAGTATTTTTGTTAATTTTCTTTAATTTTCCTTATTTTGTGACATTTCTAATTATCTCTTTTTGTAGTTTTTTTTTAATTTCAAATTATTTCAATCAAAATCACACGATTATTTCAATTAAACACATAATTGCACACCAAAAATCTTATTTTATTTTTATATTGGAATTTGTTTGCTTAGGAAAAAAACCACGTGCTCATAGTGATTACTCGCCGTCCTGAGTCGAGGCAGTCCTTATGGGAGACGCCATCCGATCGGAGAGAGCGGCCCGCTTGAGGGAGGTTGCGGGAAGTACCGCTTCTCCGCATTTTGAAGATGACAGCGCACCGGCTGTAGACAAGGAAGGGGCTTCTCCCGGACAGGCTCCTACTTTCACGGACGTGCTGCTGGAAGTCTACGCTCGGGTGGATATGGCGATGATAGGTCCTACCCGTCGGCTCATGATCCCTACGGGATACAATCTGCTATTGGACAGCGAGCAGGCTGCGGCGGACATGTCCTTGCTATGTGGAGCTACCGAGACAGAGTCTTTTAATGCCGTGAGCGACAGAGATTTGTCTCGTCGAGTTGTCGGCATTGCCTTGGAGGTATGACTTGGTTATTGTTTTTCATAGTTCTCTTATGAGCCCTAAGGCGTTGTGTCATTTTGAATTATGTCTTTTCTTTATCTTTTTCTCAGACCCTCATCTTGGAGTTGGAGCGAGGCCGACGGGAGCGAAAGAAGAATTCTGCCCTCAGGAAAGTGTCGAAGAAATACCGGGAGGCCCGTAGTAAGAATAAGACACTGGCGGACCTCTACACCCAGGACCCTTAGTTTCGAGTTTTCCGTGAGGGTTCGAAGCTGGTAGAGGATCAGCTGCGGGAGCGTACAACCTAGCTGGAGAGGATGGACGCAGACCGAAATAACGAATTGGAGAGTCTCCTCCAACAGCAGGAGGGAGAACTAGAACTGGGCCGCATGGTGATGGCGGAGGCAGCGGAGTTACGTGCCAGGGTTGATGCCCTTACCGCCGAGCTCAGTGCCGCAACGACAGAGGTGGTCGCCCCTCAGCAAGCAGAAACTATTGTTCCAGCTGGCGATACGTCTCGCGAGTCTCACGATATATTTGTGTATGCTGAGGCGAGGCAGGCTGTTTTCAAGGAGCTGCTAGCCGTCGGTAGAGCCACTAAGGCAGAGGTTAAAACTCAGCATCGCCTTAGTAGGGTCGCATGTGAGGCTTGTGGGTATAACCCCGACTGTCCGAACCAAGCGCGTTATACCATTGCGGATGTAGACCAATTGGGCGTAGGGTCTTGGATTTTTAGGGCGTTCCGAGCCAAAGGCGATGGTGATCATGTTGACGGTGCGACCGGTGCGGAGGAGGATGGCGGGGGCCAGGATGGTTAAATAGGATATTTTTTTTCTTTTTGTAATCGAGGCTATGTTGTAAATCTGTAATCTATTAGATGATTTATGATGACTTCGTTGGAACTGTTATGTTTTTATGTCTTCTTTTGCAATTTCTATTTTGCGTGTGGCATGGCCTTATGTTTATCGGAGACGACCGTAGTCTTTTTATACATTGTTAGGGCCTTAGCCTTTGGCATTTATGAGTGGCCTTGGCCATTCGTTTGACGAGGATGTCCGTAGTATTTTCTCACGTCGGTAGGGCCTTAGCCTTTTTCATTTATGAGTGGCCGTGGCCATTCATTTTTTCGAGGATGGCCGTAGTCTTTCCTTACGTTGTTAGAGCCTTAGCCTTTTGTGTTTACGAGTGGCCGTAGCCATTCGTTTGTCGAGGATGACCGTAGTCTTTCCTTACGTTGTTGGGGCCTTAGCCTTTTGCGTTTATGAGTGGCCGTAGCCATTCGTTTGTCGAGGAATGTCGTAGTCGTTCCTTACGTTGTTATGGTCTTAGCCTTTTGCGTTTAAGAGTGGCCGTAGCCATTCGTTTGTCGAGGACAACCGTAGTCTTTCCTTACGTTGTTAGGGCCTTAACCTTTCATACGTCGGAGATGGCCGTAGCCTTTCATACATTGGAGATTGCCGTAGCCTTTCATACATTGGAGATGGACGTAGCCTTTCATACATTAGAGATGGCCGTAGCCTTTCATACATTTGAGATGTCCGTAGCCATTCGAACATTGGAGATGGCCGTAGCCTTTCATACATTGGAGATGGTCGTAGCCATTCGTACATTGGAGATGGCCGTAGCCCTAGTTGACGACCGTAGTCTTTCCTTACGTTGTTAGGGCCTTAGCCTTTTGCATTTATGAGTGGACGTAGCCATTCGTTTGTCGAGGACGACCATAGTCCTTTCTTAAGTTGTTAGGGCCTTAGCCTTTCATACGTCGGAGATGGCCGTAGCCTTTCATACATTGGAGATGGCCATAGCCTTTCATACATTGGAGATGGCCATAGCCTTTCATACATTGGAGATCGCCGTATCCATTCGTACATTGGAGATGGTCGTAGCCTTTCATACATTGGAGATGGCCGTAGCCATTCGTACATTGGATATGGTCATAGCCCTAGTCCCTGTGATATGCCATTCGTGCCGATTGTCGGTACATTTGGTGTATCAGATTTAAACTTCTAAGCATTCCCAAGCGTCTCCTTCGTCGCCTCATTAAAAACCTCTACGAGAAAACCCAATTGGGACAAAATGAGGATGAGGGAAAAATAGTATGACTTAGGGGATACTTTTTAGAAATGGAAATGCTTGCGGTGGGAGATGTTCCAGTTATTCGAGAGCATCTTCCCGTTCATGGTCTCTAGCCTGAAGGAGCCTTTGTCTGATGCTGCGGTGATTTTGTAGGTTCCATCCCAATTGGTGCCTAAATTTTCTTTGTTAGGGTCTTTAGATGCCAATGTCTTGGCTTTTAACACATAGTCGCCTACTTTGAGTGGCCGGATTTTTCCTCTCTTGTTGTAGTATCTCTCGATCTGCTGTTTTGGGGCCACTAGCCTAATGTGGACCATTTCCCTTCTTTCTTTGGCTTCATCGAGATCTTGTAGTCGATTTGCGTCGTTCTCCTCTCCGCTCGTGTGAAAGTACCGTAGGCTTGGCTCAACGACTTTGACCGGTATGACGACATCAATTTCATAGACTAATGAGTAAGGAGTTTCTCCTGTGGAGGAGTTGGGGGTAGTTATATGTGCCCATAGTACTTCCGGCAGTAGCTCGGGCCAAATCCTTTAGCGTCTTCGAGCTTTCTCTTCAAAATATTCAGTATGGTTTTGTTGTATGACTCTGCTTGGCCGTTGGCGACTGGACGATATGGCGTCGAAAGTATTCTTTTGATGCACCATTTATGGAAGAAGTTGGTTGTCTTTTGCCCTGTGAACTTTCGTCCATTATCGCAGTTTATTTCTTTGGGGATGCCGAAGCGATATATAATGTTTTTCCAGATAAAGGCGATGACTTCTTGCTCGCGGATTTGGGTGTAGGCACCTGCTATCACCCGCTTGGAGAAATAGTCAGTTAAAACTAATAAAAACGTACCTTTCCTAGTCCGACGGGTAGCGGTCCAACGATGTCCATTCCCCATTTGATGAAGGGCCATGGTGAATTGACCGAATGGAGGGGTTCCCCCGGCTGATGTATTAGAGGGTCCTTTTGTAGAGGTCGTTATTTATCATACAGTACCTTCCTCCCTATGTGCGAAGCTTTCTTGCTTCCTTTTTGTTGTATGGTAGGTTTCCATCCTACAAATATGATACAAATTGATTGCGCCAGTCCCAAACAAGATGCAGGGAGAGTACCTCAGTGTGTTCGATCGCCGAGTAAATGAGGGTGACATTGCTTTCTTTATTCAGGTTGGTGGCGGTGGCGGTGGCAGCCAGTTTAGCCAGTCCATATGCTTCGGCGTTATGCACCCTAGGAATTTGTTCAAAGCGACATTCGTCGAGCTATGCCATTATTTTGCAGATTTCTGTTCGGTATTTCTGTAGTCTTTGTTTCTTGACCTGATAAGTCCTGGTGACTTCATTTACCACGAGTTGTGAGTCACAGTGTAGGACCAGTCGGCGAGCTCCGTACCTGTTGGCTAATTTTATACCTGCAACAATAGCTCCATATTCTACCTTATTGTTAGTCATCTCGGGATATCATATCGACTGGCGAATGACTTCGCCTGTCAGAACTTTGAGGACTAGTCCCAGTCCCGATCCCGAGGCAGTTGCAGCCCCATCGGTGTGGAGAATCCAGGAGTCGGTGTTTGAAGCGACTTGTAGGGCTTCCTTCTCCGCCTCTGGTGATATTTTGACACTAAAGTCGGCCACAAAGTCGGCGAGGACTTGTGACTTGATTGCGGTTCTGGAAATATAAGTGATATCATACTCGGTGAGCTCTGTGGCCCATCTGGTGAGACAGCCCAATAGTTCGGGCTTGTGCAGGATGCTCCTAAGAGGAAAAGTGGTCACTACTATGATGGGATGGCATTAGAAGTAGGGTCTCAACTTTCTGGAAGCCGTGACAAGTGCCAAAGCCAATTTCTCGAGGTGCAGGTATTTAGTTTCGGCGTCCACTAGGGTTTTTCTAATGTAATAGATAGGCTATTGCGTACCTTTTTCTTCATAAACCAGTACCGCGCTATTCATAACTTCTAATATGGCTAGCTATGTCAGTAGAGGCTCACTTGGTTTTGCTTTTGACAGCAAGGGTGGCGACGATAGATATGCCTTCAGTCCTTGCAAGGCTTTGACGCATTCGTCATTCCCGTGTAATCCGTTGTCCTTTCTCAATATGCTAAAGAATTTGTGGCATCTGTTTGAGGATTGGGAGATGAAGCGGGAGAGGGTGGCTATTCGACCTGTCAAAATCTAGACCTGTTTCTTGCTGTTGAGTGTTTCGGGTATTGAGGCGATTGACTTGTTCTGATCAGGGTTGACTTCGATCCCTCTTTGGGATATGAGAAGCCCCAGAAACATTCCTGATGCCACACCGAAGGCATTTCTCAGGATTCAGCTTCATCCCATATTTTTTCAATATTTCGAATGCCTCTCATAGGTGGTCGATGTGGTCTTCCTTCCCTGCCGATTTTACTAGCATGTCGTCGATGTAAACCTCCATAGTTTTCCCAAGTTGCTCTTTGAAGATCTTAGTGACCAGAGTCTTTAGTAAGTGGCCCCTGTGTTCTTGAGCCCGAAGGGCATCACTTTGTAACTGTAGGTACCCTGGTGTGTGATGAACGTGGTTTTCTCTTGATCTTCCTCGGCCATCAGGATTTGGTTATAGCCGGAGTTTGCGTCCAACAAACTTAGTAGTTCATGTCCGGCGGTGGCGGCGATTAGTTGATCGATATGAGGGAGGGGGAAGGAGTCCTTAGGACACGCCTTGCTCAGGTCGGTAAAGTCTACGCACATCCTCTATTTTCCGTTCTTCTTTTTGACCATCACCACATTGGTGACCCATTGTGGTTATTTTGACTCCCTGACAGAGCCGTTGGCTAGCAGTTTGTCTACTTCTTTGTGGATTGCCTCGTTGATTGTGGCGTTGAACTTTCTCCTAATTTGCCTTAACGGCGGGTGTAGTGGGTCCACGTTGAGCCTGTGCATGGCGATATCTGGTGAGATCCCTAGCATGTCTGCATGGGAAAAAGCAAATGTGTCTGCATGGATAGTCAGAAATTCATGATACTCACCCGGGTCGGCGAGCCCGTGGCTGATGTACGCCTTCTTTTCAAGGTTGTTGCGATCCAGCTAAACTACGTCGAGATCCTCGACCGTATATTTACAAGCTTCCACAATGTCTGGGTCTCTGATAGCATTGACCGTCGGGTCTGTTTTGGTCCCCGACACAGCTGATTGCAATGCTTCTGTGTTCGTCCCGCTTAGTTTTCGAGTGTGGGCGCAGTCTTGTATTATTTTATAGCATTCTTGCGTTGTGCGTGGTTCTCCCTTGATGCTGAATATTCCCCATGGAGTAGGGAACTCGACCACTTGATATAAGATCGAGGGGACTGCTCGCATGGCATGTATCCATGGGCGCCTCATGATGACATTGTATGTTGTCTCTTGATTCATCACATGCAAGGTGGTTTACAAGGTGACCCCACCCCCCACCGCGCAAGGATGGGTAGTGTCACTTCTTCTGATGTGCGTTCCACTGCATTGTCAAAACCAGTTAGAGTTATGCAGGAGGGGGTTATCCTGTCCTCGAGTTCCATCTTTGAGAGGACTCTCGGATGGATGATGCAGCCAGCACTTCCGTCATCGATCATGACTCTCCTGACGTCCGTATCAAGGATACGTAAAGTAATAACTAAAGCATCATAATGACAGAAACACAAACCGTCGACGTTAGACTTATCGAAGGTGATACTTCTTTCGAGGTCATCGTACCATTCGTGGGAGATGGTCCTCTTTAGTCTGTGTGTTATGGCGAATTTGACATGATTGATAGCGATGTCATTCCCTTCTCCGACGATCATGTTCACTGTGCACGTCAGAGAGGGTGGTTTTGGGGGTCCACGGGAATGTTCTCATCCGCATGCAAAACTAGTTTTCCCTTTGTCACTGAGAAGCTCCTTCAAGTACCCTTGGTTTAGTATTCTGACAACTTCTTGTCGTAGGCCAATGCCGTCTTCGGTCCTGTGCCCCTGTTCTAGGTGAAATTTATGCAGAACATTTGATTTTCTTGTGGTAGGGTCCGATTTCATTTTTTGAGGCCATTGCACCTTGGTGATGAGCATCTCTAATGCGTACACAATCTCTGAAGGAGAAACACAGAAGTTATGTGATGAAAGTAAAGGGGGGCGTACCTTGTTCGTTTCTGAGTGGGTCGAGATGGCGTTGTAGTGCGTCTGCATGGCGAGGAGGTGGAAGGGTAGACCTTATGTAAGGCTGGTGTCATTCTTTACGGGGCGAGGGGGAGTTCCTGACGTCCCTCGTATCGTTGATCTCTCCTTGTGTCAGGATGTATGGCCGTTAGCCGTCGGGTCATTCCGTTGAGGTCCTCTTTGTCTGCCAGCACCTCGGCGCTGTAGGCATTATGGATCTCGTCCCACGTTGTAGGGGGACACTTCATGAGCCGGCTTAGCAGTTTCTTGGTTGCTCTGGAGCCGTCCCCGCTGAGTCCTTTCTGGAAACCTGCTACCGTCATGCCCTCCGACACGTTTGGTAGGCTCATTCTTACCCTGTTGAACATGGCGAGGAAGTCACTGAGGCCTTCGCCCGTGGTTGGACTGATGGTGAAGATGTCGTTTACCCTTGCTTCTGCCTTCTTAGCGCCGGCTTGCGCTGTGAAGAACTTATCCGCCATTTCTTGAAAGGTTGAGATTGCTTTGGTGGGTAGTTGGGAATGCTAGGTCAGGGCTCCTCCGGTCAATGTCTCGCCGAACTTCTTCAGTAGCACAGATGGTGCCTGTTCCTTAGACAAGTCGTTATGCTTCATAGCTGTGACATAGTGGATGAGATGATCCTCCGGATCGGTGGTTCAGTCGTATACCCTCAGGTAGGGGGGCATCTTGAAATTCTTCGGGATGGTATAGGTGGCGGCTTTCTCGGAGTAGGGTTGCTCTACAAACCTTCCTACATCCCGTTTGGGTAGCAGTTTTAGGTCCTCTGGGGATCTTGTCAACTCTATCCTTTTGTTCCTTCATTTGGTCACAGAGTGCCTGATTTGTGCTTTCCATTTCTTCCATCTTTTCAGAATGGAGTCCAACGTGTCGTCGTGCGTTTGCGTTTCGACGGGTTGGCTGTTGGTTCGTGTTTCTTCCTACTCGTCTGCTGCGGCGGTGTTGCTTGTTGTTGGTGCTGCATTTTCATAACTCCGCGGTGGTTTTTCCACTAAGCCGCTCAGGGTGTTGGTTAGACATTCCTCCAGTAATTTCCTGACCGCTGGGGGTGCTTCTCTTGAAGTGGAGATGTCTTTCTCCTGCAAGGTTGCGAGATTCCCAAAGGGGGAAGGTGAGACTTCCGCCTCGAGTGTAATATCGGGGGTGGTGTTGACGGCAGCGCTACCACCGACCTCATTCAGGGAACTCAAGAGGTTGGTGGTAACTTCCGTTATAGCTTTGGATCGGGTGTTGTTTTCAGCCATTTTTGATTTTTTTCCTGATGATCAGATCCTTTGGATGTATACTATGAGTTAGATTCTCGAAATCCTCACAGGCAACGCTAAATTATTTGACTCAAAAACTATCAGTTGCTTTTTGAGTTAGGGACAATCAAAGATTATATAAGAGGGTAAATCAGAATCAATGGTAATATATTCAAAGACATATCTATGATTCGTATGTAGATTGTTCTTATAAAATCGCAAGAGAACTTATTAAAGTGTTAAAGCTAGCCAGCAAGAGAGAGATAAAATAGAGAGAGATTGTATTATTAATGAATAATAACACTTGTCTTACAAATGAGGGAGACCTTTCCTTGTAAAGAAGGAAGACCCCCTCGCCAACACATTACATTATTTCAGAACTACTGTTACTACGGTAACGAAATTAGGCGGAGGAGTCGGGGCGCCTATAAGGGCGAGTTTGTCAATACGCCTTTATAGTCGGAGGCGTACTCCCTCTCGTCGTATGGAGGTGAAGGAAGATATTATTTAACGTCTGCGGCCGTATAGGGATATGTACTCGACTTACATTAATCATATCCGATTCGACCCCATACAAGAAATTTATTTAATATGAAGTTAGAGAGATGAAAAATGAAAAACATCTTGTGAGATGATATACTTGGTTGCTAATATTTTAAAATGAGCTCGATAAAAAATTTCAAACTTAAGTCCAACTTTAGACGAAGTGATGGACGGTGAGTGTTGAAAAAAACAGGACGGTGAGTGATCCACTATGATCATGAAACCAACAATATTAGCCATAACATAATCTTAAAAAGCAATTAAAGACAAAGAAAAGAAAAAAAAAAGAATCAACGAAAAACAAGTGTTTTATTTTGAACTTTGTTGGAGCTTATGAAACTTTTTCTTTCTAACATCACATACCTTTTCGTTTCTCGTCTTGACGTCTTCCTTATATTTCTAGAAAATAAAGAGATCAAGTTCAAATCAAATATAGTGACTAGCTAGAATTGATTCACATCTATTAGTACAGTCAAACCTCTTTATAACAATCTCGTGTGTTTCGATATTTTCTAAATACTATAGCTAAGTGTTGTCATAGAGAACATATATTACAACATAATGTTAAAATAGGTTCCAAAAAACTTAACTTTTATAATGAATAGTTGTTATATGGTGTTGCTGTCATAGAGAGGTCTGCCTCTAGTATTCAAGCGACCAAAGTTTGAAAATTTTGAGCCACCAATTACTCCAAGTATTAGTCAGTTTGAAGAGCAAAATCTTAAACTGAGTAAAATTTCATAAGTGGAGTCAAGAGACGATAGTGTTTATGTAGATCATGTAGAATTTAAACACAGACACAAAGTTAACGCAGCGAAAATTAAACAAGAAATGTACCTTCAGCATTATTGTTCAAGCGTTGTAGCCTTTGAAACTTTAGCAGAAAAAATAAAGAACCTTCTAGCATGTATCTATCGTAGGATGCCAGACTGATGGAGTTACAGACGTATTTATAGGTAGGCTAGGGATTCTTAGGCAAATACTTTAGTGCTTGGGACTTCTCCATAAATTATAATTACCCTAAGGACTCCAAATATATGGCAATTTTTCTCCATCAAAGAAAATATCATATATGCATAACTACATAATATTAGCTGATATATTATTTTCTTTGGGAGACAAGGTAAATAATTTATTACCTTATGTGTGGGCAACATTAGAAGTCTCTAGAAGAGACGGTAACTTCTAACATTCTCCCACTTGGTCTATATATAAAATAGATAATCCTTTATGAGAGATAAACATATAATATGACCATAGACTTTATCACTCAACTAAAAGTTATGCAAGAATCACTTTAACTATAATATATTATCACACGAATCATAGTGATCATGTTTTTAAACAAACTTTTCCTTCCATGTATTACAATGTACAATATATTCTAACAAAGTGACTAATAACATTATGAATGAACTTGATATAAGTCATTCAGAATCCAACTTTATTGATCCAATGATCACAAATAATACATAAAAAACTAAAAGTGTGCACTTTCATGTGTATCAAAATAAACATAATGTCTAGACAAATTATTGTCACGACTCAAATTTTTTACCCTCGTGAGTCGTGATGACGTATACTAATGTGAGCTAGGCAAGCCAATTATGTGAACAATTTACCTTTTTAACACATTTTATATTCACTAACAATTACGAAGAGATAACAATTAAACAACGAAATTTAACATAAACAGAAGAAAAATAATAAACTATCTGATACAACTGTTTGGATTTCGACTACCCAGAACTAGTATCCCACTTTCACAGCCGGTCTATGAATACTATAAATAAAGGTCTAAAAAAATTAAATACAACACTGTCCCGGAAAATACGTGTAAAAAACAGGAAAGTCAATAGATGGATGCCTGCAGGGCTACCTCGGGTCGCCTGATGAACGAGAATCAGCAATCTCACCGCGGTCCAAGTCCACAACATTGGGGTCTACACAAAAGAGTACAAAGTGTAGTGATAATAGGCGAATTTTGACTATATTTATGACCTAAATAATCACACTTTATTATTGTTTTGATATTGTTTATGATGACAAAATGCTCTTATTAGTGTTTTTAGTGTGTTATAGGTACACATGAGCTAATGAAGACTAACGTAGTAGTTTTGGAGTCATAAAATGGTGAAAAAAGACCAAGTGTGGAACAAGTTGAGAGTTTGTGCTGAAAATAGCTTGAAGATACTACAACACTGTTTGGCCGCGGTTCCACCGCGACCAAGGTATAAAAAGCCTATAGAACTTCTAAAGATCAGAGAGCTTGATCCACCGCGGTTGCACCGTGACTGCGGTTGAACCGCGGTGGAAGCCAATATTTTAAAGGCCAAACTTGTCAAAACGTAAATTATGTAACCTAAACCCTATATATAATATTAGGATTCGCCCAAGAGAGGCAAGTATTGTATTATTCACTTCTTTTGCTAGCAAACTAGTAAGAGAGAACTCTCTTAACATCTTTCTTTCTTTTACATTGAATCTTTGGTTATGAATTCAATTATCTATCTTGTTTCTTTGATTATGAGTAGCTAAATCTTTATCTAAGGTTTTGATGGAACCTATTGAGTGATGAACTTCTGGGTTATGTGATTACAAATTATTAGCTAGAATTCTATTTGTTCAACTTCGTTCTTGTTGTAGTTAATTAATAGAATCCTCAATTAGATGTGCTTATTTAGTGTGCATAACTTGGAAACGAGTGAATATTTAGGTAAATTGTTGAACAACACCACACCTAGATTATTGGAGGAATCTATAATTATAGGCGTAAAGGTGGGGTTGGGAATAACGAAACCTTGGGTGCAATCTAAAGTGAAATGTTCAAACTAAATCTAGCTAGGGTAGCTCGGAAGAGTGCAATAATAAATTATTGTAGTTTCTCGGGAGAGAATTACGGTAAAAATAGCGTTCATGATTGATAGAATAATATTGACAATTTGTATGAGCATAAATAGAAGAGATTTCATCAATAGGGGAAATCAATACCTTTGTCTTTCTCTCTATTCTTTAAATCACATTCAATTATTTATTTCAAGTCTTTAGTTTCTTAAAAAAGTTAGTTAGTAGAAATCATCCATAAAAATATATTCAAAAGTTTGGAAAGTTGATTCAGGAGTATTATTGTGTTTTGGAAGTTGCAATTGATAGGTTAATTCTTTGTGGGATCGACTCTGGACTTAATAGACCAGATTATATTGACTACGAACGTTGTTTGGGCGTGAATCAATTTTGGCGCCGTTGCCGGGGAATTAACGGAATTATCAATTGCCATTGATAGAACTACAAGATTCTTGTGTAGTCAGGTTCTTTCTACACACTTTACATTGAAAATTTTGACGGTTGTTGAATTGGGTACTTAGGTGCATGCCTAGGAAATCAACAAGGATTGGAGAACTAATTGAAGGACACTCAGATCCAGAGCAAACTTTTCGGGCACGTGACAGGGCAATCGAACAACTTCAGCAATCTCAGCAACCAATTAAACTAGATTTCGACATATGAGACGTGAATGTTTTGTTTTATGCCTTGTAGGAGTGATTCCGAGATATGTACATGTTATAGAATGAATTTAAGTGGTTTGGAGCTTTAAAATTTGAGTAAAATTTCAAGGAATTAAGCTGGGATCGTGCTTGGGGGTCAACGAATGATGGTTAGACCGAACGAAGACTCCAGTAGGTAGATTGCGCACTGTCTAGAAAATAGACATAACTTTTCATATAGAACTCTATTTGGCTTCATCATATATGATTGGAAAGCTAACTCAAAGGGATACAACTTTCATGTTTTACGGTTTTACAAATTTGAAAGGGAACATCATGAAAAATTTGCAATAGCTCGCCCAAATGCAATGCAGCGCTAAACAATGCACGGCCAAGACAAAACCTCAGCAAACTAGCGCACCCAGATACGTGGTCAGGTGCACTGCAGTGCTAGTTAAGCTCGGAAAAAGTTTCACTTTTCACATGGGAGAAGGTATAATTGTTAAGGCACAACCCTACTTGGTATATATATATATATATATATATATATATATATATATATATATATATATATATATATATATATATATATATATATATATATATATATATATATATATATATACGGGACGTTTGTGAAAGGAATTTTTAACCAAGGAAGAGCACACAGGCCGCCGTGGAGGCCGGGTTTCATCTTTTCTTCTACCAACTTAGTCTTTTTATGTTTCTTTGTATGATTTATTGTTTTGCTTCCATGTGTATGTGGAGCTAAACTTCATGTTCAAGGGTTGTGGTTCTTTCATGACCATTGTTATTTAGATATTAATTTTGATTTCTTAGTTTATCATATTTTTTTATTTATTCAATCCTGCACTTAATTATTTGATTGCTTCATCAGCAATTTAATACTATCTACAAATCTCGAATTGAACTTGAAAGTGGGAATTCTAGATTGCATATAAGATTGAGTAGAGCAAGTTCTTGAACCTGAGCCTCGGGGAATAGATTCGCGGTTAGGATAGACATATACCTAATTGTCTTGCTTGGTTGATTTATAGGAATTATAATTGTGTTCTTGTTGATTCTAACTTCAAAGACATATAGGCGTTAGGTTAGCTTGAATAGGCGAGTAAGAACTCGACAGATTCTTATGAGCAATATTAACCTTGTCAACCAATAAACTAGATAAATTAGTTAGTTAATTCAATTGAAGAATACAATAGAAATGATAGTTAGCCATAACCCTAGATCATTTTTATTATATTGATTTCATAAAAATCTGCTGTTTCTCTCTGTTAAAAGTTTATTATTTATTTTTATTTATTTAATTAGTTTAGAATCGAATACTTCTAGGTTTAATTCTTTTATAACTAATTAGGAGAGTCTAATTTAGTTAGTAGTTAATCACAAGTCCTTGTGGGATCGACATCCAACTTTTAGTCACTTTATTACTTGACGACCGCATGCGCTTGCGTGTGCATTTGGCCGCAACAAGTTTTTGGAGCAGTTGCTGGGGACTTAGAAATTAACTGTTCTACTAGATTGGATTTTCCCTTTTTGCCTATTCAGGTTTTTATTTTTTTATTTTTAACTTAGTTTAATATTTTATTATCTTTGTTGATATGACATCTTGGCATGAGAATTGGTCAAATATTGATTATTCTTATTATATTGTCTATATTGTGGAGGGCCACATATTTGGAAAAATTGTGCATCTCAGTTTGATAAAATTTTTGTAATATGTGTGGTGGTCAAGGTGGACATTGGGATGGTTGTCCTAATTCTTATTATCCTTTTCAGAGTTCTTATTATAATAATTCTAATAATTTTATGAGTATGATATGAGCAAGGAAGTGGATTATATGGAAAGCATGGCTCGTATTATGGACATGATGAGGCAAGTAGTCGAGTTACAAGATGAAAACCGAAAGGCTGCACAAAGAATTAGTGCAGCAATCATGAGAGTGCAGGCCGAGGCGGTGGAAGTAGCCGAAGAGAGAGAGAGTTCCCACCAGAAAATAATTTTAAAGAAACGGATATAGTGAGCCAATCATGGCTAGAGGAACAAGCTCAACTTATGAAATCTCATGAGTTTCTCCGTGATGTTGTTTCAAATCTGACAGAACAACTAATTCTTGTATAGATAATTAGGAGAGTCTAATTTAATTAATAGTTAATCACAAGTCTTCGGGGGATGGTCATCTAACTTTTAGTCAATTTATTACTTGACGATCGCGTG
The DNA here is from genome assembly GCA_032618575.1 of Nicotiana noctiflora. Classification (NCBI taxonomy): domain Eukaryota; kingdom Viridiplantae; phylum Streptophyta; class Magnoliopsida; order Solanales; family Solanaceae; genus Nicotiana; species Nicotiana noctiflora. Next base: position 108,034 of record JASVEL010009220.1, on the reverse strand, counting down.
CACTTGTGTGTGCGTTTGGCCGCAACAAGTTTTTAGCGTCTTAAGGGACGTGTGTAATTTGAGACCGGGGAGGTATAAAGCTCATTAAATGGAAAGCAATCCCGACCACAGAGCTTTATGTTTCCTAAATTGTAGGATGACAATATTATTAGATATCATTAACTGAATTATGAATATAATCTTTATATATATTTGAAGAATTTTTTAATAAAAATATAAATATTGGACAAAAGATCTGTATATTTGCTTCTAGGTCCTCCACTGCGTGACTATGTGACCGATTGATCAAATGGTCAGGTTTACGTACTATTTTCTTCTTTTTTTATTTTGTTGGGTAGTTTTTGCTTATTGAATGTTAGTTTGATTAATTAGGGAGTATTAATCTTACCTTAATTACAATTAAAATCTTTAAATTTTCAATTTTTAATGAGAGTTAGTTTGATTAATTCAGGATGATTACGCATTAATTTGAGTAGAATGGAAAACAAAAAGGACTCCCTTCCCAAAACATGGACGGAGGTCTGGAAGAAAAAAGAGAAATGATTAGATATACGTCAATGAGCATGACGTACCGCACGTGAAACATATTTGTGTCAAACTATACTCCATTAATTTAACAAATAGTGGTCAATACCCAACTTTTATCGTGGAGTATCGGCTTTCCTAGAATTAGAACTAAAATTCTATTTATTAATGTGAAAATTGCATTTACTATGTTATTTGAATATTTTTCTTATACTAAAATGGTAAAAAGCAGTTATTAGAAATGTTTGACTCAAAAGTTATCGGTAGCTTTTTGAGTTAGGGACAATCAAAGATTATATAAGAGGGTAAATCAGAATCAGTGGTAATATATTCAAAGACACATCTATGATTCGTATGTAGATTGTTCTTATAAAATCGCAAGAGAACTTATTGAAGTGATAAAGCTAGCCAACAAGAGAGATGAAATAGAGAGATTGTATTATTAATGAATAATAACACTTCTCTTACAAATGAGGGAGACCTTTCCTTATATAGAAGGAAGGCCCCCTCGCCAACACATTATATTATTTCAGAACTACTGTTACTATGGTAACGGAATTAGGCGGAGGAGTCGGGACGCCTATACGGGCGAGTTTGTCAATACGTCTTTATAGTCAGAGGCGTACTCCCTCTCGTCGTATGGACGTGAAGGAAGAAATTATTCGACGTCTGCGGCCGTATGTGGATATGTAGTCGACTTACATTAATCATATCCGATTCGACCCCATACAGTTAGTCCCTCCGCCTATTGGAGATATATTCGACATATATCTGCAATGGGTGGAAAAAGTCGACCCGTCTCGGATCTATCCGCGTGCGCATACGTGGCCCGTTCCTTTGAACTGTCGTTGCTGACGACATGCGTCATGATTGCAGCTGCTCCCGAGGAAGTCTAGAGAGGTGATTTGACATTTTGGTTTCTCGCCTCCTTTTCTGATACTAACCTCTGCAAATCCCGAGTACTAGCCCGCTATAAATAGTGAGGGATTTCAAGACCTTCCATTCTTTGGATCATCACAAAACGTTCTTTGTACTTCTGTCATTCATCTTTTCCTTATAGCAATACAGCTTTTTGTGTTGACCTTGTGGTTTGTTATTATAACTTGACTTCGATAGAAAGATCAAAATGGCTAAGGGCGGTCGTCGTCGTGGGACAGAGGAGAGTGAGGCTACCTCTAGGGTTCCTTAGGCCTCGGGAGGTGGCAAGAAACCCCACAAACCTTTTGTTCCTCTTTCCGTGGACAACCTGCTTCCCCGCGAACTATACGTTCGAAGGGATTTCCCTACAAATGGGGGCTACCCTGGCATGGGAAAGGTCCACATTTACTAAACCTCTTCTAAATTAAATCCGAGTATCTTGTCAGATTCCAGAGGCAGCCGTCATGAAAACGGCCGAAGGGGACCTCGCCAACGTGCACAGATCCAGGTTCTGTGCCTTCTATATATATCCCTTCATAATGGGGTGTAGCCTCCCTATTTACCCATTGGCGGAAGAGCTACGCCGGTTCTACAATGTATGTCCGGCCCAGCTTACCCCTTATACGTGGAAGACATGTTGTATACTGACGACTTATACCGGGTGGGCCGACGTAGATGTCACGGTATACCATCTGCTATAGCTCTTCAGTCCTGGGTTCATGTGAGGGACGATGCTCCAATTAAAGAATCGAGGGACGAAAGGTCTGGTCGTCAGACAGACGACAAGCCTAATCGCCAACTCTGGTTGAAATATTTCTTTGTCCGAACCTCGGAACTCGTGTCGTACCCTGTTAGGTTCCCCGAGGCATGGAACGCCGAACGTAAGTATTATCCTTTGCGCTTAATTACGTTGCGCATGTTCGACTTTTTGTCATCTCATTATGTTTTACGTCTGCGCAAGGGTGCGTACACCCTAGTTCGTGCCGGAAATTAAAACTTGGGTGGGGCGGTTGATCCCCTTCGCGGAGGAGTGCAGGACGTGGGCTGCCTTTACCGCAAGATACGACCTCCCAGGTATTGTAGTGGTTCTGGATTTGGCGACCTCATATCTTATTTAGACGTCGCATTTTCTGATACATTCTTATAACTGTGTTGGCAGCCCGCAGTGCATCGCGGAGAAGGAGACGTCGTGCCGCCACTTCCTCGTCAGCGGATTTCGGTTTTGAACACGTGGTTCATGTGAGAGAGACCGCCTCTGAGGCCGTTCACCCTGAGGGTGATCGAGCGGATGTGGGAGCATCTAGTACTGATGTTACTGACGCCGCTCATTCAGAGGGCGGAGCTGAAATTTGGGAGCCGGCTTTTGCGGATGTCCTCGGGACTTCTCATTTCGTGGTTGAGTCGGTGAATAAAACGATGTCCTTAGAGGGCCTTTTCCCTCCACCTCTTCTTGTTGAAGAGGATGCTTCAGAGGACGATGAGCCGCTGGAGCGAAAGAGGCGCCGACTACTCCTTGGAAATGGCGTGGTCGTGGAACAGAGGAAGGTGATTGTCACACCTTCCTTTTTACAACCACTTTTTCCCGGAAAGGGAATAAGGTATACCTCACTCATTACTAATACACCCCGGGAAAGGATATAATAATAATCAACGAGGAAGGAGTTTTTCCACTTTAAGAACAATCGGAACGGGATTTTTATTTAGAGTTTCAAAATCGCCACTTGGGAAGATAATGGTGTCCCAAGTCACCGGTTAATCCCGAATCTGAGGAGATTGACTTTGTTTAAGCAGTCCGCGCAACTAGAAGTTCGGATAAGGAATTCTGTTAACCCGGAAGAAGGTGTTATGCACTCCCGGATTCCGTGGTATTAGCACGGTCGTTCAACTGTCATTTTGACTTTATTTGATTTCGTTATATGCTTTTATAAAATGTGAATGTTTCATTTTTGATATTTTAACGACTTGCGACGTTGCGAAAAGGTATTTCGAGTCACACCGCAACCAGTACACCTGCGATTTAATACGTTTCAGCTTCGTCGGGAGTTAAGATTTGAGTCACATTAGATGTGCACTCGTATTAAGTAATGTATTTTTGAAATCGTGCCTATAACGACTAACGACTTATTATCCTTTAGGAAAGACCGTAAAATTCGCTAAATGGTCTTCCCGAGTCTATCACTTATTAACGTTCATATGGGGGCCCCGCGTATTTTGTTCTTATACGAAGCTCGTCTCGTTATTTTAGGAGTCCAGTCCTAATAAATGCTATATTCTCTATTTTTGGTTTTTCCCTAATTATTTTGCTTCTTTTGTATTTTTTAGAACTTTGTGCAGGCCTATTATTCCATTTCCAGGCCTGGACATTTGTGGACTGAATTTAATAGTCCAGTTTACACAACTGGATTTCAGAAACCCAATATATGTTAAAGTCGTTATTCAGAGGCCCAGAGATAAATCCAATTGGATCTGGGCCCATACTATTGATTATGCCCAAATCAGACAAGAAGTGTACAAAATAAAATTGATATTTCATAACCAAAATACAAACATTCATCAAACGGTAGAGTAAATTAACCAATGTCATTTTATTTCATAAGGAACTGGAGTACAGGTTTAACAATACTAATTCTGAATTCTAATTACCAATTACTAATAGAACGTAAACAATAAACTACTATTTCCACTATTTTGAACAATGATACAGTCACTTAAGAGTGCCAATTTGCTTTGTTATTAATTGGTGATTCTAACTTATACTATTCTGGATTGTTATTAGGTTAATCTAAGTGACAGAACATACTATAACTTGATTACCCCTTTTCTAATTATCATTATCTAATTAATCGAGTTAAATTAAATTGCTATTTTTAGATTGTTAAGCCTGTTTACTAAGTGTCACGACCCTAGTTCACCAATCGTGAACATGTCATGACGACACCCAGTCCCCACGACTAGGTAAGCCTAACACATTGCGGAATATACAAGTTTATGAATATTAAATAAGAAATAGCGGAAAACGATATAAATAAGAATGTAATCTGTGCCGCTTGGCACATACACCCGTCACACAGTGTATAAACACCACCAAGACCCGGAATCCCACGGGTAACACGGACTAAGAGAAAATACAAATGTGGCTCTATGTGTAAAGAGTATCTAAACAACGAGATGAAGGAAAAAGATCTACTAGAACTATCAGAATAGAAGGATGGCCTCCGGATCCGCGGACGTAGCAGATCATACCTCGAGGTCTCCCAAGGTGCTGCTGAATCACCTAGTATGAGCCTGTCCTGATGTACCTCGATCTGCACAACAAAAGTGTGCAGAAGAGTAGCATGAGTACACCACGGCGGTACTCAGTAAGTGCCAAGCCTAACCTCGATGGAGTAGTGACGAGGAAGGTCAGGGCCCTACTGAGAGAAAACAATTACAAAAATGATAATAACAATAATAAGCAGTTTAAACGATAATAATTCCGAATGACAACAATAAAATGATTACTGCAACCTTCTACAATTAACTAACAACAAATAACAAACTCAATTAATAAGTCCAAGACCTGTGGGAATTGAACCCACAGTCCCATTAACAGTACCCCTGGGTCTCCGGGAATCGAACCCGCAGCCCATGTCTCAATAGATCTCAGGATCTCCGGGAATCGAACCCGCAGTCCACATCTCAATAATATATCAATAGCTCAGGATCTCCGGGAATCGAACCCGCAGTCCCTACAAATAACTCAGGATCTCGGGAATCGAACCCGTAGTCCCTACCAATAACTCAGGATCTCGGGAATCGAACCCGCAGTCCCTACAAATAACTCAGGATCTCGGGAATCGAACCCGCGGTCCCTATAAATAACTCGGGATCTCGGGAATCGAACCCGTAGTCCCTACCAATAACTCGTGATCTCGGGAATCGAACCCGCAGTCCCTACAAATAACTCGGGATCTCGGGAATCGAACCCGCAGTCCCTACAAATAACTCAGGATCTCGGGAATCGAACCCGCAGTCCCTACAAATAACTCGGGATCTCGGGAATCGAACCCGTAGTCCCTACCAATAACTCGGGATCTCGGGAATCGAACCCGTAGTCCCTACCAATATCACTCCGGGTCTCTGGGAATCGAACCCACAACCCTGTGATATCCGGGAATTGAACCCGCAGTCCACCAACACATCAAATAAAGAAAACACACGGGGAGAGTATAATATGTTTAATTACAACTTCACCGAAGCTAGTGCCAACTATTTATCAAGAAGTTCAAGTAAGTCAACTAGGCAATTAAACATGTTGAATCCTAGCTAATCATGCTTTTCTAACTAATACCGGGTAAAGTAACGCTTTTATCACCTAAGAGCAGGAATATCACTAATCGGACAATTCAAGTATGGTGTGTGTTACAACAACCAGCGCATGTACACGCCCGTCACCTCGCGTACAAGGCATTTAAACTATCACATAATATCCTAGGGGTGAAAGTTCCCCCACACGAGGTTAGACAAGCCACTTACCTCGACTCCGGTACAAAACCGCTAAGAGACAACTCTCTTGCCGCGAATGTCGGCCTCCACATGCGTAGTATCTGATAAAAATCAATAGAATCACATCAAAATAGGCCAATTGGGCATTACCCAACCAAAACAATTCAAAATACACCAAAACCCACAAGTTGCCAAAACCCGACTTTCGATACGCTTCTCGAAAAATTACGAAAGTTATATATTCGGGTTCCTTATCTCAACACGAGTCCGTTCATATAAAATTTATCAAAATCGGACTCCGTTTGCTCATTCAAATCAAAGATTTCCTAAAATTTAGGCCTAGGGCTCAAACCCTCCATTAATCCTCCATTAGCAGTGAAATAATCATGGAGAAACATCAAAATAAAGTTTTTATATTTACCTCCTTGATGAGACGAGAACAACACCGCGAAAATCACCTCAATCGGAGCTCTAGAACTCAAGATATGCCTAAAATACTAAACTTCTCGGTTTTAAACACTGACCAGGCCCATTTTCCGCTTTTGCGGAAACTTTTCGCATAGGCGGGATCGCATAGGCGGGACCGCTTTTGCGGTTCTATTTCCGCTTTTGCGGTTCCGCATCCGCGGTCAAATTCCGCTTATGCGGTTCTGACAGACACCAGCATTTTCCTCGGCACGGAAATGAGCATAACTTCCTCATACGATGTCCAAATTCGACGATTCTTTTTGCTATGGCTCCGAAATTACGATACGGATCTAATGGTTCAAACAAAACGGAATTTGGAGATCATTTACCTAATATGGTACCCCTTTATGTTCAAAGAAGCAAAGGTTGAAACATCAAATAAGAGCGTGATCACAACCCGAAACACGCCCGAGGCCCCCGGGACCCCAATCAATCATACCAACCAACCCCAAAACACATTACGGACTTGCTCGAGGCCTCAAACCACATCAAACAACTCTAAAACCATGAATTACACCCCGATTCAAACTTTATGAACTTTGAAGTTTCCAACTTCTATTTCCAATGCCGAAACCTATCAAATCGCATCCGATTGACTTCAAATTTTGCACACACGTCCAAAATGATATATCGAAGCTTCAGAAACTTTCGGAATTTCATTCTGACCCTCGGATCAAAATCTCACCTATCAACCGAAATTCGCCAAAATACTAAATTTGCCAATTCAAGCTTAATTCTACACCGGTCATCCCAAAAGTATTCCGGACACACTCCTAAGTCCCAAATCACCTAACGAAGCTATCCGAACCATAAGATTTGCATTTTGAGTCAGATATCAAAATTTCCACTTCCGGTCAAATTTTCCCAAAAACCTTCAATTTTCTATCTTTAGCCAAACGACTCCAAAATGACCCACGGACCTCCGAATTCACTTCCGATCGCGCTCCCAAATCCAGAATAACCATACGGAGCTACTCCCAGTCTCGAAATCCCAAACGGACATCAATAACACTAAAATGCATTTTAAGCCAAATTGATGCAATTTCTTCTAAAATGCTATCTTCCATAATATGCGCCAAACGCTCCCGGTTTATCCAAAACCCGATCCAGGCATACGCCCATGTCTGAAATCATCATATGAACCTGTTGGAACCTTCAAATCTCAATTTCGAGGTCGTATACTCAAAATTCCAATCCTAGTTCATTTCTTAAATTTTAAGCTTTGGAAATGAGAATTTTCATTTAAATTTGACTCCAAACTTCTTGAATTTTAATTCTGACCATACACACAAGTCAATATACTTGAGATGAAGTTTCTCATGGCCTCAAACTGCTGAATGATGTGCCGTATCTCAAAACGACCGGTTGGGTCGTTACAATCTCCCCCACTTAAACATACGTTCGTCCTCGAACGTGCTGAAGAACTACACTGAAGTAGTCTGAAATCACTGGTTTAACATCTCATGCACCTTCCTGTGCTTCCACAATTCATTTGAGCACATTAGCTCGATAACTCTATAGATATACTCCTTTATTCGAGTAAATAAGCCATTAGACCCAATTCCAACATCCGGAATTTCCTGCCTAGCATGTTTCCATCATACGCCCACAATATCATTCTTCACACGTTGTACCCATACATGACTGCATAACTTTGTTGAATTCACACTTTGCATCACTTTACTCATGGGACCACAATAATATTCTTTAAATATAATAGCCGAAATTCCACAAATCTGATGCTCTCATTGCATCTCATGACCTATATGGGTCTTGCTCTAGCTTTTACAACACCGATACGACGGAAGAGATGTGCATGAATTCATATTTAGTTGCCAAGTCAACAAATCATTCAGTCTATACTTCTAACAAGATCCATTACCTTGTCCTAAACGAGAGAATGTTATTTTCCTCTATAATATACTTCATATAATCAGTTTGCACTGACCCCAAATCCCATAACCTCATCTCACCCAGGTACGAACTGCTCAGGCGATAAGCCACCTCAGACATAATCAAAAGTCCTACAAGATGACACAATGTGCCAGTAGGCTACTAATTCGTACGTGATACAAAAGGAAGGCGAACACTAGAGAGAACTATTCAACTCTCACACTAACATGGACTTCCTCGGAAAAATAGGAAACAGAACACATAAAAGCAATTATGGACACTGAAATAAATATCACGCTGTTGCGGCGTGCAACCCGATCCCAACAATATACCCATGGCGGCGTGCCACCCGATCCAAACAATATAACCGTGGAGGCGTGCCACCCGATCCAAACAATATAACCATGACGGCGTGCCACCCAATCCCAACAATATAAAACTCACACAAGGAGCCATACGTCGAGCTGAATAGCTCATCACATCAAAATATTTAATATCGATCATAAGCATACTAAGGTGCATGATATCGGACTCAATGAAACATATAGCGATATAAGCTACAAACTCAAGCACAACTGAGGTGCGATATACGATTTGAGTCTCAAGAGCCATCATGCTCATATAACATCACCGCTGAGCGGAACCTCAACACATAAGAAATTTACCAAGCCGTCTCATAACTCATACGGTGTAATATATCTTTTCATGAATTAACTAACCGCGAAATAAGACCGCGACTATCCCTCCATAAAGGGCGCATTGCTGGAAGAAACACAACCGGCCTGACGCAAGGCTCACTTCCACATTTAAATCTATCCACCGACCTTAAGTCTATCTTGGCCGTGCCAAGCTAAGTCAATAATGTTTCACATGTCTATAACCCAATAAGCAGAGTGCCCTCCAACATAAATTCTCAATTGAATGATATCACCAAAATCCTCATACTTGGTTTAAATTGCTAACCAATCAAGTGACTACAAGTCACACCTATACAATCTTCTTGTGGGTCAAGCTCCCACTATCTTCCGAATAATTAAACGGGCCTGCACATTCAACCCACCGGCTGCACTAACACCGAAAAGCGATCAGGAGTCCCTAACCGGGATGCAAAGCCTTTCTCATAGGACACCGACCTCAAATGATACTGATGTTAATACTCATCTTACTCAAAACACTAAAACTCCTTTCCTGCTCATCCGAGCTCTTTATATCACATTTATTAACCAAACGGTGACCTTGGTCCTTACTTCAAATTTCATACTACTCACTGCACCCCACGTGCCGATATACGATACACACAATTTCCATCATAGCTCTAGAGCTGACGATAGGATAATACTTCATCACATAAGACCTTCCATTTAACTCACTACAGGAGAGCTATAACAACATACGGCGAATTCTCATAGCCATCGAATATGCCAATATCTAAGTAGTGGTCCAAGCCACCATAACCCTTCCCGAGATCTGCCTACTCATAACAGGCCCCTAACAGACGAATACTTTAGAATAACATCAATCACCGCGGCCGACAAGTCTCAGATGTACCGCCACAAATCACATGCATAATTCGATCACGTTGCATGAACCGATCATTGACACCAATATGCCAACTCAACTATGGCTGATCAATCTACTTCCTTCCAGGTTATCCTTGATTACCTTAGAAATGTTAATATCTTCCTTCAATACCTAACTTATTCCCACCGCACTTACCCCGAGTGACCTTAAATCATGAGGCCATGCTATCTCAAGAACGACGACCATTTCATGTCTCTCAAATACTACACCACAAGTCAAAACATCATAGATCGTTTTGTGCCTTTCTTCATAAGTTGCTTCAAAAGCTTGAGCCTTAACTGTACTTATAGATTCAAAATTATCAGGCACTACACTTTACCTCTTGAATTCACTAGGACCGCTATTGAGAACCATCCGGTTCTAACTTGCCCAGTACGCAACCAACTCTACTGAATTTCTTTATAACATATGAATACCCTCTCGATAAAGCACCCAGCGGAATCACTTCCCGCGAAGCCTGCACCTATACGAGGCATAAATCATGAATTTTCCCTCAAGTTTGAACATGAGCCAGTAAGGCTAAACATAACATTCATTCAACAATACATATACTCAAATTACCACACATGGTCCTTTTCCCGTGGCTGCAATAACCCATTAATACGCTAGTATCCAGAATTTACGCAGGTAATTAGCCATGCGACCCAAATCATAAGTGGTGAGACTTTCCCACTAGCTCAAATCCACTATTACACGACTCTCGAGCACATTAGAAACATTCACTCAAGTCATCTACTCTTATTCAACTGCAATTCACTTGAACCTACGAACATAATCACTTGTGCCCTATTAGCACTCTGACCCCATAGGGTATGACCTCATTCCAATACAACCAAAAATTACCCCGATCCATGCACCGAGCATTCTCTACCAGCGACACCTTAAAACATACTATGATTCTCACACACCTACGAAGCACCATGTAGCCCTTGTCGAATATTTCCCTGCTGATAAAAAAATGTAGAGTTTATTAGGGACACAGGAACATCCAAAGTCCCAACATCATACCATACGAGCCTCAACTCTTGCCCATCCGCAAGTTTTCAAGAACTTTTTTTTTTGAATAGCACCTAAATACATCGCAGGCCAAATCTGATATGACACATGACCCATAATTAGATCGTTGATAGTGAAATCCTTTCACTTAGCACGAAGCCTTAAAGATACATTTTTCTAATCCACTACAATAGCCTTTATCATATGTACGTCTTCATCATAAGACATCCCAAGACATTGGTTTGGTACATGTCCTTTTTAAGACAGTTAAACTCATTTCCCCCAGTATCTCTGCTGGCTGAATTCTTCGCTAAATAGATATCTCATATGAACCATATAATCTTTATTACCACTAACTATCTTTAGATCTACATCCACCTTGTGATTCTACCTTTACTGTGACGATTAGGCAGTTAAGTAAACCTTCTCAAGACCGTACTTATCAACCGAATGTCAGAACCTAGTGCACCCCCATGTGCACAATTGAAGATTTCTCAATTCTCTTGCATTATCGATATGGATGACACGCTGTAACAATGGTTGAGTAAATTCTTGACACCCTTGAAGTCCCTCTGCAGCATCATGAACCGTCGGCGCATACTCGATACCGAGCGCACAACTTTCAATACACGAGTGGATGCAAAAGAACGTATGACATAGGCTCCAACTGAATAAATGGCGCACGATAAGGAATTCAAAGAATTGAAGAGTTTCCTAAACAGTTACATAGCCCCTCGTAGATAAATACAGACGTCTCCGTATCGATCAACGAGAATCTAAGTAACCGGTCTGTGTCCCGTGACTCCTATGAACCTAGAGCTCTGATACCAACTTGTCACGACCCTAGTTCACCAATCGTGAACATGTCATGACGACACCCAGTCCCCACGACTAGGTAAGCCTAACACATTGCGGAATATACAAGTTTATGAACATTAAATAAGAAATAGCGGAAAACGATATAAATAAGAATGTAATCTGTGCCGCTTGGCACATACACCCGTCACACAGTGTATAAACACCACCAAGACCCGGAATCCCACGGGTAACACGGACTAAGAGAAAATACAAATGTGGCTCTATGTGTAAAGAGTATCTAAACAACGAGATGAAGGAAAAAGATCTACTAGAACTATCAGAATAGAAAGAGGGCCTCCGAATCCGCGGACGTAGCGGATCATACCTCGAGGTCTCCCAAAGTGCTGCTGAATCACCTAATATGAGCCTGTCCTGATGTACCTGGATCTGCACAACAAAAGTGTGCAGAAGAGTAGCATGAGTACACCACGGCGGTACTCAGTAAGTGCCAAGCCTAACCTCGATGGAGTAGTGACGAGGAAGGTCACGGCCCTACTGAAAGAAAACAATTACAAAAATGATAATAACTATAATAAGCAGTTTAAACAATAATAATTCCGAATGACAACAATAAAATGATTACTGCAACCTACTACAATTAACTAACAACAAATAACAAACTCAATTAATAAGTCCAGGACCTGTGGGAATTGAACCCACGGTCCCATTAACAGTAGCCCCTGGTCTCCGTGCCCATATCTCAATAAATCAGGATCTCCGGGAATCGAACCCGCAGTCCACATCTCAATAATATATCAATAGCTCGGGATCTCCGGGAATCGAACCCGCAGTCCATATCTCAATAACTCAGGATCTCCGGGAATCGAACCCGCAGTCTATATCTCAATAACTCAGGATCTCCGGGAATCGAACCCGCAGCCCATATCTCAAGAAATAATCAATAACTCAGGATCTCCGGGAATCGAACCCGCAGTCCCTACCAATAACTCAGGATCTCGGCAATCGAACCCGTAGTCCCTACCAATAACTCAGGATCTCGGGAATCGAACCCGTAGTCCCTACCAATATCACGCCGGGTCTCTGGGAATCGAACTCACAACCCTGGGTCTCCGGGAATCGAACCCGCCGAAGTCCCTACAAATAACTCAGGATCTCGGGAATTGAATCCGCAGTCCCTACCAATAACTCAGGATCTCGGGAATCGAACCCACAGTCCCTACAAATATCACTTCGGGTCTCTAGGAATCGAACCCACAGCCCTGGGATCTCCGGGAATTGAACCCGCAGTCCACCAACACATCAAATAAAGAAAACACACGGGGAGAGTATAATATGTTTAATTACAACTTCACCGAAGCTAGTGCCAACTATTTATCAAGAAGTTCAAGTAAGTCAACTAGGCAATTAAACATGTTGAATCCTAGCTAATCATGCTTTTCTAACTAATACTGGGTAAAGTAACGCTTTTATCACCTAAGAGCAGGAATATCACTAATCGGACAATTCAAGTATGGTGTGTGTTACAACAACCAGCGCATGTACACGCCCGTCACCTCGCGTACAAGGCATTTAAACTATCACATAATATCCTAGGGGTGAAAGTTCCCCCACACGAGGTTAGACAAGCCACTTACCTCGACTCCGGTACAAAACCGCTAAGAGACAACTCTCTTGCCGCGAATGTCGGCCTCCACATGCGTAGTATCTGATAAAAATCAATAGAATCACATCAAAATAGGCCAATTGGGCATTACCCAACCAAAACAATTCAAAATACACCAAAACCCACAAGTTGCCAAAACCCGACTTTCAGTACGCTTCTCAAAAAATTATGAAAGTTATATATTTGGGTTCCTTATCTCAACACGAGTCCGTTCATATAAAATTTATCAAAATCGGACTCCGTTTGCCCATTCAAATCAAAGATTTCCTAAAATTTAGGCCTAGGGCTCAAACCCTCCATTAATCCTCCATTAGCAGTGAAATAATCATGGAGAAACATCAAAATAAAGTTTTTATATTTACCTCCTTGATGAGACGAGAACAACACCGCGAAAATCACCTCAATCGGAGCTTTAGAACTCAAGATATGCCCAAAATACTAAACTTCTCGATTTTAAACACTGACCAGGCCCATTTTCCGCTTTTGCGGAAACTTTTCGCATAGGCGGGACCGCTTTTGCGGTTCTATTTCCGCTTTTGCGGTTCCGCATCCGCGGTCAAATTCCGCTTCCGCGGTTCTGACGGACACCAGCATTTTCCTCGGCACGGAAATGAGCATAACTTCCTCATACGATGTCCAAATTCGACGATTCTTTTTGCTATGGCTCCGTAATTTCGATACGGATCTAATGGTTCAAACAAAATTGAATTTGGAGATCATTTAACTAATATGGTACCCCTTTATGTTCAAAGAAGCAAAGGTTGAAACATCAAATAAGAGCGTGATCACAACCCGAAACACACCCGAGGCCCCGGGACCCCAATCAATCATACCAACCAACCCCAAAACACATTACGGACTTGCTCGAGGCCTCAAACCACATCAAACAACTCTAAAACCATGAATTACACCCCGATTCAAACTTTATGAACTTTGAAGTTTCCAACTTCTATTTCCGATGCCGAAACCTATCAAATCGCATCCGATTGACTTCAAATTTTGCACACACGTCCAAAATGATATATCGAAGCTTCAGAAACTTTCGGAATTTCATTCTGACCCTCGGATCAAAATCTCACCTATCAACCGAAATTCGCCAAAATACTAAATTTGCCAATTCAAGCTAAATTCTACAACGGTCATCAAAAAAATATTCCGGACACACTCCTAAGTCCCAAATCACCTAACGAAGATATCCGAACCATAAGATTTGCATTTTGAGTCCGATATCAAAATTTCCACTTCCGGTCAAATTTTCTCAAAAACCTTCAATTTTCTATCTTTAGCCAAACGACTCCAAAATGACCCACGGACCTCCGAATTCACTTCCGATCGCGCTCCCAAATCCGGAATAACCATACGGAGCTACTCCCAAGTCTCGAAATCCCAAACGGACATCAATAACACTAAAATGCATTTTAAGCCAAATTGATGCAATTTCTTCTAAAATGCTATCTTCCATAATATGCGCCAAAACGCTCCCGGTTTATCCAAAACCCGATCCAGGCATACGCCCAAGTCCGAAATCATCATATGAACTTGTTGGAACCTTCAAATCTCAATTCCGAGGTCGTATACTCAAAATTCCAATCCTAGTTCATTTCTTAAATTTTAAGCTTTGGAAATGAGAATTTTCATTTAAATTTGACTCCAAACTTCTTGAATTTTAATTCTGACCATACATACAAGTCAATATACTTGAGATGAAGTTGCTCATGGCCTCAAACTGCTAAATGATGTGCCGTATCTCAAAACGACCGGTTGGGTCGTTACACTAAGTGAGTTAAGCTCATATATCGTCATGTTTCTTTTTTAACCTAGTTTAATGATGATTATAACTATATCTACTCTATTTCTACACTATCTATCATATCATTCCAGTCTCATACATATTTAGCTATTACACATATTCCTATCAAATAACAGAAAGTCTAACAAACAATAAACATAAAAATCTATAAAATACATCAGGAAATTTCTTCTGAACAACTCATGAAATTTTCATTTCATCAATTAGCTGGCAATTACATTTCTAGATAGGGAATGTGTACCTGATTCGGCAAATGAAACTTATGAGTCTAAGAAGCAATGAGATGAAGAATAGTCAGCGATTACAGCAGCAGAACAGTAGAAGAACAAATCACAGTAAAATAGTAATAACAGCTAAGTATAATCTTCAAACCCAGCAATTAAGCAAGCCAACAAACAGAATTAAGAAATCCAATTGAGTCCAGTAATATAGAACAACAGAAGACTCTAGTTGAACTTCAAAGTTTGCGCCACTCGACTTAACTCAGAATTTTACTCTCTATCTATGGTGTATAACCCTTAATTTTGTACTCCAGAATGTTCAACCTCTGAATTTCTAGAATTCAGCCCTTTTTTCAGGCTAAGTGACAGTCTATTTATAGGTGATTTGGGTGAAATTTTGAGGGGGATATTCAAAATTCTTATTCTTAGTTCCCTCTTCTTAATTCTCTTATTAGTTACAGTTTGGTACCTTTATTTTAAGCTCGAAATGCCTTCCAGCCCTTGCTGGAAGGTTCTAGGGAATCATTTTTTATTCTATTAAGGGCATATTACTATGGTGCCATCACTTGCTAAGGATTATCACAGTTATGCCTTTTTACTATGCCTGTTTTACCCTTTATTTTATGTCAAATTACAGAAATACCAAGCCTTAAAGTATGTTTTGTCCCTATATGCTCTATTAAATTCACAATTATACCATTTCTTATTCCTTTTGTACCCTTATTGTTACTTGTTATTTACCCGACCTACTAAGGTCAGGGTATCTTAGGTTTAATACTATTTAACTATTAGCCACTATCTTATAAACTATTTAAGACTTGGCCAGATTTTAACCCTAGTTCCTTTTCAATTTTAGCCTCTTTTAATTGACTTAGACTTATTTAAAATGTAACCTTTTATTATCACTTAGCTAATCAAAATTAGATTGCAAAACTAGCATACTTTAATGTTTCAAAAATGGCCAAACTAATTACATAGTCCAAATTATTTCAACAGTTATGAGCACGTGATTTTTGCCATATATGAGAATTACTCCCAAAAATACAAAGTAAAATCATTTTTGTATCGTTGTAATATCTGTGGATTTTTGTGTTAATTTTCTTATTATTTTTGTGTGCATGTTTGTTTGTTTAAATTAAGAAAAATACAAAATATATTGCGTTTGCATTCTTAGGGTTTAATTTAAAATTAAAAATAATCAAGTTTATTTGACAAAAATGGAAAATCACAAAAAAATATGTATTTTTTGCATTTTTAGCATTTAAAGTCTAATTGTGTGATTTTATCTTTAATTGTTATTTAATTGTGTGTTAATTGTTATAACGCTTTAACTCGAACTTTTATAAGTTGATTTATTTCTATAAGTTAATTTAAGACTTTTAGGATTTTTAGTTATTAATTTTGAACTAAAAGATTTTTGAAGAGAAAAGAAACAAAATAAGATAAAGGAACAAAAAATCGGAACTGGGCCAAACAATCGAACCCAATTCCCCTGACCCAGTACCAGCCCCAACCCGGTCCAACCCCGTTTCCCCCCTAACTGATCTAGACCGTCGGATCCCATCATCCAACGGCCTGGATTGATCTAGGCATATCCAATATACCAAAATACACGACCTTATCCTCCCAAACCAAATCAGACCCCTTTTCACCCTATCTCTCTAACCTCGGAGACGAAAGGCCGTCTTCCGCCGCCTACCACCTGACGCCACCGGACGGAAAATGCCTCGGCCGGCGGCAGTCGTCCAATGACCTCCAAATTTACACCACACACTCGCCTCAACCTCCCCATCCCAATCCCATGGATGGTTTGGTTTGAATCCATCTGGAACAACTCGAATATTCATTTGAAGATTCAAGTCGAACTTGAACCAACTCCAATTGACCCCAAACTCAGGCCATACTCTCACCAAACCTCCCTCACACCATAACCACTATTGATTTTCGTCGAATCCAACCAGACACCATCAAGCCCCAAATCCGATCCACAAGAACCCTAGAATTCAAAAACTAGGGATTTTGTCCAAATTAAAAGGAATTGAAGTCAATAGACTTTAATTGAGATGTTTTCGTTTGAAACATTTCAGTTAAAGTCCGTTTAACTTCAAAAAAGGCAAATTCAAGTCCATTTGAGCCCAAGTCTGTTCGATTTCGGATCCCCTTGTTAAGGTATTTTATTCTCTTCTTTTTGTTTTTATTGTTGTACTCGTTATTTAGTATAGTTGTTTATTTGTTTCCGTTTGGGTTTAGTATTTTCTGTTTGCTTCTTCTCAAAGACCTTTATTTGGTCATCTGTTGATTTCTGATTTTTGCTTGATGAATGTGTTTAAGAATACATATTCGCTTCGATTAGCGTCGTCGAATAATTAGATTCCTATTTTTTTTTTGTTTTTGTCCGAAAACCATGAATTACTGGTATTATTCATCGATTCTCACGCGTTGTGATTGATTTAACGAATGTTGTCGTTTAATTTCGTAGGTTTGTTGTTTGAAATTCTGGACAGTGATTAGCACTGTTAAATTGAATTAAGGTGTTGTTTGATTGGAAACTGAAATAGGTGTTAAGCTTGGGATAAGTTGGTATAGCTGTAGAAACTCATAGGTTTTTAAGCTCAAAATCAGAGTGAACACAAGGCTACATAGCGTAAAGTTCAGGTTATTAACTTAAGGTTAATACATGTTAACAATCAATGGTTTTGGTTTAGGAGATTAAAATCTGAAATTGTCCAATTTGAGTGGTCTGCAATGCTGAATTTTACTACCACTAGGCTATTCGAATTAATCAAAAAGGGGCAATTAGTGCAGAAATACACCCTGTAAAACACCTTTGGAGGCATAAAACAGAAGAAACATGGGCTGCCCTTATTAATAAGATAAAATAATGAGAATGTGGGATAAAGGAGTAGGAGGATGATGGGAGAAAAGGTATTTTTTATGTTTTAAGTGCTCTTAAGAGCTGGAAAAGGGGCGATACTTTGGATATAAAAGAACTGATTTTCAGAGAGAAAAGACAGACTTTCAGAGACTGAAAAAACACACACATAACAGGCAAAAACAAATTTGAGAATTCTGAGAACTAAGATTGATAGTGAGGTCTTTTGTTGAAACAACTGTTGTCTCATTTTAAGCTTCGAGCTTCCCTTTTTAGAGTGTGTTAAAAAACCAGAAATCGTTGTTGATTTACTGCTGGTTTCTTTTGTTTCTACTTACGATTGACCTTTGGTATTCCTGTTGGTGTAATTTGGTTTGATTAAGTTGGTTTTTTTTGGAGTGTTACTGCTTGTTGTTTGCTGCTGGAATTTGTTCTAGTAATCTCAATTTGGTCCTTTTTCTTTTCTCAAAAATTGTTCTTTGATTGGATTGGTTTGGTACTGTGGAAGTTGGCTGTTGAATCTACCGTTTGGTTGCTCGTTTTGCTGCTGCCTCTACTGATCTTCGTCTTCTTTTGAATTCATATACCAGCTACTTATCCTAAGCTTTCAAACATATGGAATGAAATTGGTGGGATGATGCCATTGGAACTTCTCCGTTTATGTGTATTTAGTTTCCAACTACCTATTTGATGTATTTTAGCATGTATTAGAATAGCTTTGCCATATATGAACCGAATCATAGAAACTCTATGGACTATAGTACATTTGCACGTATTGTATCTCTTAAATCTCGTTTATATAATCAATAGTAGGTGGTTGGATTACAAAAGTGTAATTGTGGAGTCATGAAACTAGATTATATATAAGTTGTAGTTTATGATTTTGAATTTTGTGCATAACACTTGTATATAAGCATCAGGCATAAATAATATAGATAATAATCTCATAAAATTGGTTAAATATTCTATAGGTGATATTCGGCTCGGCAGAGTAAGGTTAATAGAAAGTTTCAGTTAGTTCATTTGTGCTTTTCACTGTTATTGGTAACATATTAGTATAATTGTAAATTAAGCTTTAGTAATTTGTCTATAGAATTGGATTATGTATTTAAAGTTTTATACTATTCCTCTATATTAAATTCCATTAGGCAACATACAGGCCAGTGGTTAATCGAGTTAGTGGCATCCTTTTAGTAGTTAATTCCATTAGTTTTAAAAAGAAAATATGTTAGTTTAAATTAATTAGAGAATAGTCAGTTTATTTTAATGTAATGTATATCTTGCATGCTATTTGTCATTTCAAGCTTTAGTAATGTTCATTTATAAAATATTGTACGAAACAAGGTAATAACTAATAAGAGGCTTGCACTTACAAACATAATTAATTAGCACTTTTTTTGTATATTTAGAGATAAATTAAATAAAAAATATAGTCACTTTAGATTTATCCTTTTTTTTTTTGATAAAATAAGATAAGCTTCGCTCAATAGAACATAAAATTAGGGGACCTTCCTAAATGAACATGTGTTAAAAATGCTTAGACTTCGGGACATGCTGTTTAGCGAATTTCACGGCCTTTCCAATAGATATAATACGCTAGTTGCTTTAGGCGTAATTTTTAATAATCTTACCTTCCTATTACGGGTTTGCATTTCATGCAACCCAAATCCAAATCCAAAAATGTCGAATAAGAATGTGTCGAGGATACGGGTGCATTTCATGTGACATGATCTAAAAACATGTCCTTAATCGGCGTTTATTTTCTTAAAAATAAAATAATTTGACAAAAGCGGTAATTATTTCTAACAATGCACAAATAGGATAATATGTATTAAAATCAAGTACTTTAGCCAAATATGATAGTTGAGCGACCGTGCTAGAACCACAGAACTCGGGAATGCCTAACACCTTCTCCCGGTTAACAGAATTCCTTATTCGGATTTCTGGTTCGCGGACTGTTAAATACAGTCATTCTTTTTCTCGATTCGGGATTTAACCGGTGACTTGGGACACCTTAAATCTCCTAAGTGGCCACTCTGAATTAATTAAATAAATTCCGTTTCGATTGTCCTTTAATTGGAAAAACTCCATCGCGCCCTCGCAGGCAGCGGAAAAGGGAGGTGTGACAGCTCTGGCGACTCTGTTTGGGAATACGCTGGACTTAGAACATAGGTTCAGGGTTCAAGAATTCGAGCTCAGTTAAACTGTTATATTTGGCTTTATTTAATTTTTCTACATGCTTTCATGCTTAATGTACTAAATGTTACCGCTTTGATATTATCTAGATTGTACATATAAATTGTGCCGAAACCAATCTCCTCTCTGATTCTTCTAAATCATGAAGAAGGGTGCACTTCGTGTGACTTCTTTTATGTATAGTGTCTAATTCCCACTTTAGAACGAGTTTTGGATAAGTTGCAAACCCGGTGAAGCTTCTGTATTCCCGAGTTGCTGCCTCCTCCTCGGCTCGAGCTGTCCGCTCGGGTAAGCCAGGTCTAGACCAATAAACCTAGCGTTTAAACCTAGAAGAACAATAAACTCATGACGGATTCCAAGTAGGACGTTTGTTTGCATCATGTGCATTTGACTTAGGGGGCTCAACACAGGGGTTGGGTCCGTCTAGGACAGGTCACCTGAAATGAAAAGACCATCCTGTTACATCCTATTTGTTTTACGCATTTATTTGCTTGAGACTTGCATGCTGACTGGGTTTTTAATATTGAGGAAAATAAAAAAAAATTGTTAGTTTCAAAATAGTTTATTTTTTTAATTTAAAAGAAAAAGAAAAAAATGTTTTTTTAAATTAAAAAAAATATGTGATTATTTTTAAAAAAAAGGGGGTTTAGATTTTTTTCAATAAAATAAAAAATAGTTCGTTTCATTTACAAATGTAGTTTGTTTTATTTGACCGAACTACGCTGGTTTGATTCTCACCGAATGTGAGATACGTAGGCAACCCTTATCGGGTACAACCTCCCCCTTTTTGCAAAAATAGAAAAAAAAATGTCGAAATTAATTTTTGTCATAAATAAGTTAAGTGATGCCATTTTCAAAAACAACCGAATGTACCCGAAAGGGACGTCGGAAGGCTGACTTTGCATAAACGGCCACTTTTGGGTCATTTTGTAGTTTTTTTGGTCAATTGACCCACACAGCCTTAAAATCTTCGTTCCCGAGGCGTTGAAAGGCCGTATTTGAAAGCTGTGTCCTTTATCTTCATAATTAAAAAATGGAGTATATTTATAAAAAAAATTTTTAGTGAAATAAAGTTTTTTTTCTTTCTTTAATCACCTTAATAAATGTGCAGGATGAGCACGAATCAAAATGAACCATTTTCAGTCTTTAGCGAGGTCCCTCAACAGCTCCACATGTGGTGGAATGATTTGAAAGATAGTAGTAAAAAGATAGTGGAAAGAGTTTTGGGAGGTTTTGTCAATCTGCTAAATATCAAGCCAATGAAAGATATCATCGAGGCTCTGATATCGTTTTGGGATCCAATCCGCAATGTATTCCGTTTTTTTGACTTTGAACTTACACCTACACTAGAGGAGATTTCAAGCTATGCAGGATTAAAAGGAAAATTAGGAGGACAATATTTGCTTTCACTAAGACGGGTATCTCCGCATGAGTTTCTGGATTTGCTAAGCATTAATCGGAAGGTGCAAAATGATGATTTATCGGGAGGATGCTGCACTCTCCAATTCTTATATCAATGGTATGGTACTCCTCGGGGTTTTGAAGAGTCAAATCTTGGACTAACTCATGCTGGGAATAGAACCAAGTGGGAGACCAGACGAATTTTAGCGTTCATAACGATGTTCCTGGGGATTGTGGTTTGTCCACGCAAAGATAAGAAAATAGAGATAAATCTTGTAGGAATGGCCGATGTTGCAATAAAAAAAGCTACCAGTATGGTAGTCTTTTTGGTTTTGTCTAAAATCTACTGAGCCTTGACTGTATGCCATGAAGGGGGCGACTTCTTCCAAGGATGCAATCTATTACTCCAATGCAAGAACACTTCCATCACCAGGCACGATACATGAACCATGGGTTGACTGGAAAAAAACTGTATTAGTGGTTTTGAGGAACGGATGACATGCGCTGTATTCCTCGAAGGGGTCGAAGCATGGCTTGCATGATTAAGTTTAATAAAGGCCGACCAAATTGAATGGGCGTTCGGGTGGTTGCCTGATACTGAAGCAGTATACATTGCAGCCGAGGAATGTTATATTCTGTTGATGGGGGTTCGTAGTATCCAACCATATGTTCCTCATCAGGTATTGCGTCAGCTAGGAAGATTCCAAGTTATTCCTACTGATGAAGATCTAAGCAAGCACGCCCTTGAATTGAGCCTAGGAGTTGTATTCCCCGAAGAAAAGATTAGAAAGTTGTGGCATGAATGTAGATTCCTTGAGCCTAAGACTATGGTTCGAGAACTGGCTAAGGGTGAGGTAGACCCAAAATACAATGTTTGGTTCGGGAAAACGTTCCAGATTCGTTAGAAATCTGCTAAAAGAGCCCATATCCAACAGTTCACGGATGATTCGCAAGAATAATGGAATTGGTTGGCAAAAGAAGAAGGTTATCGGGCAGAAATTGGCAGGCTGAAACAACAAGTTTCAAATTTGAAGTATAAAAATGTCTTGCAGTCTGATGTTGATAAAGGAAAAAGGAAAAAGGTAGCCCAAGAAAATGATATGCTAAAAGCCCAAGTCCAACAATTAATAGAAGATGATGAAAACCAGACAAGAAGTCAATCAGATAAAAGATTGATAAAAAGGTTGGAGAATCAAGTTTTTGATTTCCAAAGGGATTTGAAAATATCTGAAGCAAATATAGCAAGGATCAGGTCCAGATGGACGAGGAGCACAGTGGCAAGAGCACATCGGCTGCAACAGATAAAAAGAGACTGTGAAGGGAGCATCTATGCACTAAGAGAAACAATATCCACCCTGGAAGAACGTCATTCCCGACAAACAAGAAACTTCAAGGCCGATAGGAAATATTGTCATAGCAGATGCAGATGCTTCAAAATCAACTCTTCCACAACGCTCAGGAGCTAGGAATGAAAAATCAACAAATTGAGCGAATGATTATCAAAAGAGACAGGGTCAGAAGAAGAATTGAAGAGATTGGGCATTACGTCACGATGAGGTGCTTGACATGTGAGCAAAAGCCTCGACCTAACCTCTTCGCTTCAGTCATAAGTTATGTCCATAAAATCTTGGTTGAGTTGAGAAGCTTATAAAGGGAATTTGAGCCGAAGCCCACGGAAAGGCCAAATGATGCCTCGCGGGCACCAAAACTCGAAGCCCTAATGTACCCTTAGTCCAAATCATTTGTTTGTCAAGTCAGTCAACTTCATTTTTAATTTATGTTGTTAGTATGGTTGGTTTGTAGTCACAATTTTGTCACTAAATAAAAATGTTCCCGAAATTTTGTGTTATTTTGTTTTACACGAACTACGCCAGGTCTGATTCACGCGGGGACGTGATAGGTAGGCAATCCACATAAGATTCGACCACCATCACTAATAATAAAAAAAAGCAAATAAAAAGAAAGGTTTGAAAATTCCAAAGGACAAGCTGGGATGACGCATGTAAGTCATGTTAGAAAGGATTAACTGATTAGGGAACATTGCATTCCAATATGTGATTACTAAATCTATTAAATCCTAACACTACCAAGTTTGTTGTTTCATAATCCCTGTCTAGTCAATTGTTAGCACGTTCTGGCACCGCACCGTTATCCAACCAGATCTAAAGGACCCCTACCTTCAAACATGACTACTTCAGAGCACAGCACCGAGGAAGAAAGGCCCACTAGCCAGCTCCTAAAAGAAGCCATGGAAAAGATAGAACAGATAGGACTAGAAATGAGTGCGATGCACTTGGATTTGGCAAAGGCACAAAAGAGCCCTGAGTTTCCGGTTAACCCTACAGCAAGACATACTTCGGAGTTATTGCACCCAGGTCCTTCAACGCATATACCCAGTCATCTTTATTATAATGGGAGAAGCCCCTATGACACTCAAACTCCGCCACTAAACCAACATTTTCCACCACCAAGCACTCCCGTTTTTATGGGATGCCCGCCAGCCACGCTACAAAGATCAAACTACGAGACATAATTCCCCACTCATGATACTCAGTACTATCCCCCGGAACCCACCTTCAATGCACCAGAACCTCATAACCCTCGCATGGAAATCCCGACGGAGCAGGAAAGGCCAACAAGGGCCTTGGAGCAAGATGATATGGCAAGGAAGGTCAAAAGCATTAAGCAGACCCTCAGAAGCATGCACATATTAGGCAATCGGGTCAGTGTGGCCTACAAAGATCTGTGTCCCTTCCCCGATGTTCAGTTGCCGGCAGGATTCAAAATGCCAAAGTTTGATTTATATGAGGGACATGGTGACCCAATGGCACATCTGAGAGGGTTTTGTAGCAAGATGAGAGAAGCAGGTGGGAGAGACGAGCTGTTGATAGCATATTTCGGTCAAAGTCTAAGTGGTTCGGCACTTGAATGGTACACTAGGCAAGATCCTAGTAGATGGTACACTTGGGATGATTTGGCCCAAGCATTCGCCGCTCATTTTCAGTATAATCTTGAGATAGTTCCTGACCGTCTCACGTTACTGAGGACAGTAAAGAAACCCGGAGAAACATTTCGTGAGTTTGGCTTTCGGTGGAGAGAGCAAGCAGCCATGGTGGATCCTCCCATGAGAGAGGGAGAGATGGTGGAGTATTTCTTGCAAACGCTGGACCCAACATATTTTGGCCATTTGGTGACAACGGTTGGAAAGACTTTCAATGAGGTAGTAAAAGTTGGAGTCATGATAGAAAAAGGACAAAGGTCCGATAATATTTTGAGCTACACGGCGCTCAAAGCCACCACCCAGGCTATTCAAAGTGGAGCAGGGGGTGCGTTAGGCCGGAAGAAAAAAGAAGAAGTCGCCACAGTGGAAGTAGGAAATTGGTCCAGGACCAACAGATCTTACTATAACCAACCCAGACCCCACATTCCAAATTATCCATATTCCTCACACCACTTACCACAACATTACTATCCTTCACAAGAACCACATTTTTCTGTGCACCAGGCACAAACATACAATCAACCACCGGTTCGCCCACAATGGCACGCACCGGCTCCCCAACATGCATATGCACCTCCTCAAAACACTTATCCACCACAAAACACATACCCACCACCCCAAAATGCTTATCCTCAACCAAGGGCATACAGGAACCTTCCAGGAGCAGGTTTTCGCGGAAATCAAGCTTCCAAAAATGATAGGGTACAAAGGCAAAGAGCCTTTACCGAATTGGGAGAAACCTACGCCGCCTTATTCCACTAATTAAGGCAGGTAGGTCTGTTAAGTCATGTCGAGCTTAGGGTACAAAACACCCCTCCCCAGAATTTGGACAATTCAAAGAGTTGTGAGTATTGTTCGGGGATGTTAGGACATGACACCGAAAAGTGTTGGAGATTGAAACACGTAGTGCAAGATCTCATTGACACCCATAAGATCGAGGTCCGAACACCAGAAGTGCCCAACATTAATCAAAACCCATTGCCGGCGCAACACAAGACCCATATGATTGAATTCGTACATGAGGGAGGAGAGACGAAGAAACCATCACAAACAGTGATAATGATCCGAGCTACTCCAAAAGAAAAAATGATAGGTAAGGAAGCAGGGACAGGTGTGGAGAAGGTAGAGGTTGAATCTACAGTTATAGTGGGAATGAATGCAGTCGTTGCTCTGGAAAAACCAGGATCTACCAAAGTGGTAGTTTCGGGGCGACATCCGCACCCGTATTTGTTGTAAAAGGAGTTTGCCGAGAGACGGTCATTGTCAAACTTGTAGACCAATTGCCGGTAATTAGCAACAAGGTGGTGTCTTGGAAATATGAGAAAGCGGCAGTGATATACCAGGGCAAGTAGTTGGAGGAGAACATATGTAAGGCTCAATGATTGACTCGGTGATGGAGATGCTTTGCTCCCGCCGAGTTAAGAAAGCGTATCTCAACAATAACAAAGAAGCCAGTAATAGATGAAGAAGTCGAGGAGTTTTTAAAGAAAATGAAGGCCCAAGATTACTCCATTTTAGAGCAATTGAGGAAGACTCCAGCTCAAATTTCACTGTTGTCTTTGTTGATCCATTACAGTGACCATTCCCAGGTGCTAATGAAAATCCTAAACAAAGCTCACGTTCCAGACAAAATCTCGGTAAATCACTTGGAGAAGATGGTGCAGAACATCTTTGAAGTGAATCGGGTGACCTTTTCTGACAATGAGTTATCAATAGAGGGCACAGAACACAACAAAGCCTTATATTTAACGGTGAAGTGTGAAGACTCGGTGGTCACCCGAGTACTAGTTGATAATGGGTCCAGTGCCAACATATGTACCTTGGCTGCTTTGAAAAAGTTTAAAATTGATCACAACCAGATTCATAAGAACAACGTCTGCGTTCGAGGTTTCGACGGAAGTGGTACCAACACAGTGGGTGAAATCGTACTGGAATTAACCATTGGTCTAGTTGAGTTCACCATGGAATTCTAGGTGGTCGACGTAACAATATCCTATAATCTTCTACTTGGACGACCTTGAATCCATGCTGCCAAAGCGGTACCTTCCACATTACACCAAATGGTGAAATTTAAATGGGACAAGCAGGAGATAGTTGTGTACGGAGCTGACGACACAAGCTTTGGAGGACATGATATTGTGCCATTCATAGAGACGGAAGATGACAAAGGACCGTGGGTGTACCAAGTGTTCGACGAGGTTCCAGTGGATAAAATTTCTGAATGAGAGAACCTCCAACTCCACGGCATAGCTCCCGCAACCGTCATGACAATTTCAGAGATGTTGGGTAATGGGTTTGTGCCAGGAAAAGGCCTGGGGTTAGAGCTTCAAGGTATTGTTCAGCCTGTATCTTTGCCCGAAAATTCAGGGACATTTGGATTGGGGTTCAAACCCACTGTGGAAGATATACAATGAGCCAAGAGAATGAAGAAGAGAGTTTGGGTTCTCCCCAAGCCAATTCCACATTTGTCCAAATCTTTTGTTAAAGCAAGGGCCAAGAAATCGGCAGTTCCGAAAATCCAAGGACCATTGATCGGTATAGATGGGGATTTAGAACAGACCTTTGAAAAAATGTTTGCTGATGTCCATATGTTAGGAGCTGGAGAGGGTTCCAGCAGAGCGGACATACAATTTGTGGGGCCTAATGCAAAAATTAACAACTGGGAGGCCATTCTTCTTCCCACTCGATGGGAGTCTTGGTAGTAGGCTTTGGATTTCCTTTCTTGTTTCCTGGGTTATCCCAGAGTTGTAATCTTTTTGTTTTGTTTGTGTTTTTCTTCAAGTGTGAAACTATTTTATTCCGCATTTATTAATAAGAATGAAAGTTTCTTTTCTTTTTCTGGTTTTAATTTTTATTTCTTCTTTTTCTGAACAGCTCTTCTTTTACTGGTCCTAAAGACATGGAATGCACAACGGATGCTAGACCTAGTCTAAATAATCAATCCAACTCCAACTTAATTGAACCAGAGTTTGAGTTAAATAATGAATCTGAATGCGAAGAGGATGAGGACTTTGAGGAAATATGCAGGGAATTGTGGCAATTCGAAGAGAAGCCGAAGCCCAATCTAAATGAAACTGAAGCTGTTAATTTAGGGAGTACAGATGATGTTAGGGAAACCAAAATCAGCAACCATATTGAGCCAAATACTAGGAGGAACTAATCAAAACCCTCATTGAATTCAAAAATGTTTTCGCGTGGTCATATGATGACATGCCAGGATTGAGCACCGATTTAGTGGTTCACAAATTGCCCACTGACCCAGCCTACCCTCCTGTCAAGCAAAAACTGAGGAAGTTTAAGACAGATATGAGTGTAAAGATTAAGGAAGAAGTGACCAAGCAGGTACATGCTAAAGTTATTCGCATCACTCCATATCCCGATTGGTTGGCCAATGTGGTACCAGTGCTGAAGAAGGATGGAAAGATCAGGGTATTTGTTGACTACCACAATCTCAACAAGGAAAGGCCTAAGGATAATTTTCCCTTTCCCAACATCCATATCCTGACTGATATTTGTGCAAGGCGCGAGATCAGGTCCTTCGTGGATTGCTATGCAGGATATCATCGGATCTTGATGGATGAAGAAGATGCAGAAAAGACAGCTTTCATTACGCCATGGGGAACCTATTGCTACAGGGTAATGCCATTTGGTTTGAAGAATGCTGGGGCAACATACATGAGAGCAATGACCACTGTGTTTCATGACATGATACACAAAGAGATTGAAGTGTACGTGGACGACGTGATCATAAAGTCTAGGCGGCAAGAGGATCATATAACAGACCTAAGGAAGTTCTTCCAAAGACTTTGAAGGTGTGATATCAAGCTCAACCCGGCCAAATGTGCTTTTGGGGTCCCCTCAGGAAAATTGTTAGGATTCATTGTCAGCCGGCGAGGCATTGAGTTAGACCTATCGAAGATCAAATCCATCCAGGACTTGCCACCACCGAAGAATAAAACAGAGGTAATGAGTCTATTGGGAAGATTGAATTATATCAGCAGATTCATTGCTCAGCTCACGGCAACCTGTGAGCCCATATTTCAGCTCTTGAAGAAAGATTATGCGGTAGAATGGACGACGAAATGTCAGGAAGCCTTTGATCAAATCAAGGGGTATCTATCGAATCCACCCGTGTTAGTTCCACCTGAATCAAGAGGACCATTGATTCTCTATCTAACGGTATTGGAAAATTCTTTTGGCTGCGTACTGGGGCAACATGACAGTACGGGGAGAAAGGAGCAAGCCATCTACTATCTCAGCAAGAAGTTTACAGTATATGAGGTTAAGTATACTCAACTTGAGAAGACATGCTGCGCCCTGACTTGGGTAGCACAAAAGTTGAAACATTATCTGTCATCATATACTACTTATCTCATTTCACGCTTGAACCCATTGAAGTATATCTTCCAAAAATCTATGCCCACAGGGAGGTTAGCAAAATGGCAGATTTTACTTACGGAGTTTGATATCGTCTATGTGACGAGGACGGCCATGAAGGCCCAAGCGTAGGCTGATCACTTAGCTGAAAACCCTGTTGATGAAGAGTATGAGTCATTAAGGACGTATTTCCCCGATGAAGAAGTGATGCATATAGATGAGGTGGAATCAACGGAGGAATTGGGATGGAAGCATTTCTTTGATGGAGCCGCAAACTCGAAAGAAGTTGGGATAGGACCAGTACTCATTTCAGAAATAGGACATCACTATCCTGTTACGGCTCAACTACGATTCTATTGCACCAACAACATGGCTGAATATGAGGCCTGCATTTTGGGATTACGGTTAGCTGCAGACATGGATGTCCAGGACGTCTTGGTCTTGGGAGATTCGGACCTCCGATCCTAATACATCAAATTCAAGGTGAATGGGATACACGAGATTTGAAGCTTATACCATATCGATAATGTTTGCATGATTTGAGCAAGCGATTTCGATCTGTGGAGTTTAGATACATTCCGAGAGTTCACAATAAGGTTGCCGATGCATTGGCCACCTTAGCGTCAATGTTGCATCACCCAGATAAAGTTCATGCTGACCCATTGCATATCCAAGTTTATGAGCAGCATGCCTACTGTAGCATGATAGAGGAGGAAATGGATTACGAGCCATGGTTTCATGATGTCAAAGAATACCTCAGAATGGGAATATACCTAGAGAAGGTGACTAGAGATCAAAAGAGAGCTATTCGAAGATTGGCGAATGGATTTTTCCTTAGTGGAGGGGTGTTGTACAAAAGAACCCTAGATTTGGGACTGTTGCTTTGTATAGATGCAAGTCAAGCCACAACAATGATGACAGAGGTACACGCCGGAGTTTGCAGGCCGCATATGAGTGGATACGTATTGGCAAAGAAGATCATACAGGCAGGATATTACTGGCTCACCATGGAGCTTGATTGTATAAATTTTGTGCGGAAGTGCCATCAGTGCCAGGTACATGGAGATTTGATTCATTCTACGCCAACGGAATTCCATACAATGTCAGTACCATGGCCATTTGTTGTGTGGGGCGTGAATGTCATTGGACCGATTGAGCCGGCAGCTTCCAATAGTCATAGGTTCATTCTAGTAACCATTGATTATTTCACCAAGTGGGTGGAAGCAAAGACATTCAAGTCAGTGAACAAGAAGGCAGTGGTAGACTTTGTCCACTCTCATATCACTTGTAGATTCGGGATCCCAAAGATGATCATCACGGACAACGGCGATAACCTTAACAATGGTTTGATGAAAGAAGTATGTCAACAGTTCAAGATTACACACCGTAATTCCACCCCATATCGTCCCAAAGCAAATGGCGCGGTTGAAGCAGCAAGCAAGAATATAAAAAAGATATTGAGGAAGATGGTAGAAGGGTCTAGGCAATGGCATGAAAAGTTGCCATTTGCATTATTGGGTTATCGCACTACGGTCCGGACATCGATAGGTGCAACTCCTTACTTGTTGCTATACGAAACTGAAGCAGTAATACCAGCGGAGGTTGAAATCCCATCTCTCTGAATTGTCGCTGAAGCCGAGATTGACGATGATGAATGGGTCAAATCACGGTTAGAACAGTTGAGCTTAATCGATGAAAAGAGATTGGCAGCAGTATGTCATGGAAAATTGTATCAAAAAAGAATGTCGAGAGCATACAATAAGAAGGTGCACCCCAGAAAATTTGAAGTAGGGCAACAAGTGTTGAAACGGATACTACCGCATCAAATTGAAGCAAATGGCAAGTTCGCCCCAAATTGGCTAGGACCTTATATTGTGACCAGGGTACTATACAACGGCGCTTTGTGTCTAACAGATATTGAAGGAAGAAGCACCGACATGGCCATCAAATCTGATGCAGTCAAGAGATATTATGTGTAATTTCCTTTATCATGATATTTATTTGCTTGTTTGTCTGTATTTGTCGCTTATTGAATAATGAAATGACGGAAGCAGTTCTTTCTTCTATCCAAATACTTTCAACCTTTGCTTTCCCCTTTGAGCCTTAATTATTTTGTTTCATACCCCTCTTTTGGAATCGTTTAAAAAAATAAAAGAAAAAAAATGAAAAAATGAATGAAAAAATAATGATAAGAAAAACACAAGAAAAGCAAAAGATTGAACTACGTTTGACCTAATTCCTCAAGAAGGATATGTAGGCGCCACACGGCTCGGTCACAACGTGACAAATGTCACGCAATTCAAAAATCCTCAAACAAGAAAACTGGGGTAGAAGTTATGTTTCCTTTTAGAAAAATTTGGTTCCAAGAGTTGTATTCCTTTACTCATCAAGTTATTTAAAAATTTCTTGATGATCTTTTTCCTACCCACACAAAACCCCATCTTATGTCCAAAAAGACCTCCCGATCATTGTTTAATAAGTGTCAGGACAGGAAGACGAGAGCTCAGGGTGATACACTGATCCTCGACTGAAAAGAATCGTGAGCTAAAAGAATTTCCAATAGAGAGAATCTTATCAGCGGCACTCCAATTCCCAACTGGAAAATAAAAATGAGAGAGTCTTATTGGTGAAAACCTTCATAGGCACCATAAGGCGACGTAAGCCGAGACAAATCAAAATGAGTGAGTCTCAGGGTGAAAACCTTCGCAGGCACCTTAAGGGCGCTATGAGTCAACAGGACGAGTTTGGCGGAAAGGATCCATATTGGCAAAGAATTGCGCATCTATTTACCCCGGGCGAATGAGGCCATCAGAAAGTTTGATTGATACAAATAGACTAGGTCGTTTAATCCGAAATGCATGACATGATCATTGCGAACAGTCATCCCATCTAGATAAGTTCTTTCCTTTTCTTTTTCTTAGCATATTGTTCGAAATATTTCCTCTTTTCCTATCTTTTTATCTCTTTGTCTAAAAGACTTTTCCAGAAATTTGCTTTCTTTATATTTAAAAGAAAGATTTTCAGAGCCTACTACCAATCGCCGAGACAGTACAATGGAAAATATGGAGAAAAGCTGGGAAGTAGTGGTTGAAGAACTTACAAATCAAATTCCAAGAAGACCCCCAACAGCACTCCGATGGATCACTGACCAAGTTCTAAGATGGTCAGACCACACGAAAAAGGGAAGAAGAAAGGAAAAATCCATCCACAGCAAAAGGATCCAAGTACCCGCATCTAAATCTTGGCCCCTGCAGTATTGAAGGAAAGAGTAACTTGTGACGAGAGTGGTTTGGAGTTGAAAAGACTCCCCCAGAGTGTTTTGAAGCAAGAGAGAGGGAAACAGATGAATGGAAAGTCCATCCCCCACAGAGAAATCATCCCCAGCAAGTAAAATTATCCTCAACCAGTTGGGAGGCACATATTAAGAAAGATAGAAGAAAAGAAAAATAAAAACAGTCCCGGCAGGAGTGTCAAGATTACACACCATGTTTTTAAAACTAACAAAATTTTCTTTGGTCTTACAGGAAAATAAAGGTTGGAAATGGCAGGGAGACATGCCACAAGGAAAGTCACACAAACTGGGGCAGAAAATTTTCTGTCATTGTCAAAAGAATTTCTCGGTTGAGCGAGGAAAATAATTTTCATTTCTTAGAAATTAGTCTCCTACCTGTAGAACAAAGGAATACATTTTCGTATCTTAGAATTAGGCGCCCACCTGTATAACAAGGGAATACTTTTCATATCTTAGAAATTAGGCGCCCACCTGTATAACAAGGGAATACTTTTCATATCTTAGAAATTAGGCGCCCACCTGTATAACGAGGGAATACTTTTCATATCTTAGAAATTAGGCGCCCACCTGTATAACGGGGGAATACTTTTCATGTCTTAGAAAATAGGCGCCCACCTGTATAACGACAGAATACTTTTCATGTCTTAGAAAATAGGCGCCCACCTGTATAACGAGGGAATACTTTTCATGTCTTAGAAAATAGGCGCCCACCTGTATAACGAGGGAATACTTTTCATGTCTTAGAAAATAGGCGCCCACCTGTATAACGAGGGAATATATTTCATATCTTAGAAATTAGGTGCCCACCTGTATAACAAGGGAATACTCTTTATATCTTAGAAACTAGGCGCCCACCTATATAACGAGGGAATACTTTTCATGTCTTAGAAAATAGGCGCCCACCTGTATAACGAGGGAATACTTTTATACCTTGGAATTAGGCACCCACCTGTATAACAAGAGGAATATTTTTCAGCTTTTACATCGCAGGTATTGAAACTAGCGACCCACCATGAAGGCAGAGGGACACATCGGAAGATCCCCAGCACAAATCCAAATTCAGAAGTGAGAAAGAAGGCAACAGTGGCCGGAAAAGCTATTCACGTTACAGGTTTTGAAACCAGTAACCCATCCTAAAGCAGAAGGTTATAGCAAAGTTCTCAGCGCAAAATCCAAGCGCATAAGTCAAAAGAGATATGAGACACACTAGGAGAGGAACAACTTTCAAACTTTCTCTACCCCCCTCAACATAGCAGACTTGACGGAAAAAGCTATAACCACAGCAGATTGAGCAAAACGAGGAACGCTGATGTTCAAAGAAGCAAAGGCCAGAGCCGCCTCCAAGTTCTCAGAAGGAAGCACTGAAAGAATCACAAGATGACAAGAAAGCAAGGCGACATGAAGACAAATGAGATCTTATGATCCATAGACTAACTTAGCTTCTTATTTTCCTTTTTAGCACGGTGTAATAAGGAGCTCAGTAAAAGCAGTGGTAACGGCATGCAGTAGCAATAACAGCAGAACCACAATCCCTTGGTATTTCCAGATACCGAAACTTCCCAAACTACATTGACCCGATTTCTATTTAGCTCAGGATATGTAGGAGGCCTCCCGAAGCAAAGGCTCAGTCAAGATCTTTTCAAAAATGCTTCATACGGAGTGCTCAAACGGGAAAAAATCGCTCGTATTTGCTCATTATCTTTGCACAAAAACTCTTCGTATTTCCGCGCAAAGAGGGGTAGCTGTGAGCACGTGATTTTTGCCCTATATGAGAATTACTCGCAAAAATTCAAAATAAAATTGTTTTTGTATCGTTGTAATATTTATGGATTTTTGTGTTAATTTTCTTATTATTTTTGTGTGCATGTTTGTTTGTTTAAATTAAGAAAAATATATTGCGTTTGCATTCTTAGGATTTAATTTACAATTAAAAATAATCAAGTTTATTTGACAAAAATGGAAAATCACAAAAAAATATGTATTTTTTGCATTTTTAGCATTTAAAGTCTAATTGTGTGATTTTATCTTTAATTGTTATTTAATTGTGTGTTAATTGTTATAACGATTTAACTCATACTTTTATAAGTTGATTTATTTCTATAAGTTAATTTAAGACTTTTAGGATTTTTAGTTATTAATTTTGAACTAAAAGATTTTTGAAGAGAAAAGAAAAAAATAAGATAAAGGAACAAAAAATCGGAATGGGCCAAAAAATCAAGCCCAATTCCCCTGACCCAGTACCAGCCCCAACCCGGTCAAGCCCCGTTTCCCCCCTAACTGATCCAGACCGTCGGATCCCATCATCCAACGGCCTGGATTGATCTAGGCATATCCAATATACCAAAATACATGACCTTACCCCCCCCCCCCCCTAAATCAGACCCCTTTTCACCCTATCTCACTAACCTCAGAGACGAACCGCCGTCTTCCGCCGCCTACCACCATACGCCACTGGCGGCAGTCGTCCAATGATGTAACGACCCGACCGGTCGTTTTGAGCTCTGGCGCGTCATTCAGCAGATTGATGCCATGAACAGCTTCATCTCAGGTATATTGACTTGTGTGTATGGTCAGAAGTCAAATTTAGGAAGTTTGGAGTTAAATCTAAATGGAAATTTTCATTTTGAAAGCTTAAAGTTGAAGAACTGAACTACGATTGGAATTTTGAGTAAATGACCTCGGAATTGGGATCTAAAAGTTCCAACATGCTCGTATGATGATTTTAAACTTGGACGTATGTCCGGATTTGGTTTTTGATAACCTGTGAGCATTTCAGCGTATATGGTGGAAGTTAGTATTTTAGAAGGATTTCATAAATTTGGGTTGGAAGGCATTTTAGAGTTATAGATGTCCATTTGGGATTCCGAGTCTAGGAATAGATCCATATGGTGATTTTGGAGTTGGGAACGCGATCGGAAGTGAATTCGGGTGTTCGGAGGTCATTTTGAAGTCATTTGGCAAAATATATGAATTTGAAAGTTTTTGAGAAAATTCGACCGGAAGTGAAAATTTTGATATCGGGGTCGGAATGCAATTCCGAAAGTTCGTGCAAGTCCGTAATGTCGAGTGTGACTTGTGTGCAAATCTTGAGTCAATTCGGATTGATTTTGGTAGAAAATGAAACAATTAATCTCTTTAAGGAAAGCTTAAGTTGGAAAAGTCAACTCAATGTTGACTTATGAGTTCGAGGGATCGGAACTGAATTCCGATGATTCGGTTAGTTTCGGTGGATCATTTATGACTTAGGAGAACAATCGGAATTGAATTCGGAGGTCCGGTGTAGTTTTAGGCTTGAATTGGCGAAGGTTGAATTTTGGCGAAATCCGGATGGTAGGTGATATTTTGATCCGGGGGTCGGAATGGAATTCCGACAATTTCTGTAGCTTCGTTATGTGATTTTGGATATGTCTGCAAATTTTCAGGTCATTCGGACATCGTTTGATCGGGTTTTGGATTGAATGTTAGTTTTGAAAGTTTTGAAGAAACTTAGGCTTGAATCCGTGTGTAAATGGAGATTTTGATGTTTAGTGTGGTGTTTTTATGATTGGAACAAGTTCGTATCATGTTTTGGAATATGTTGGTGGTTTTCGTTGGGGTCCCGGGGGTCTTGGGATGAATTCGGGGGTCCAAACGGACCATTTAGAGCCAAAGTGAGCAGCTGATTGCTGCACTAATTGCAGCAGATTTTCAGCAATTTTCGGCTACTTTGAGAGCTAATATCTTGTAATCTATAAGGAATCACAAAAAGTGCAAAACATGAAAGTTGTAGAACATCGTGTCTAGTTTCCAGAAAGCTAAAGAACTCGTAATTTGGACATCTGTACTAGAAGTTATGATCGACGGAAAATGACTGGTGGATCTATAGGATGTACAACTTGTACAGCGCTGGTGCAGGGTACAACCCGATGAAGCACGGACAGATTCTTTATTACATGAAATTGGGTTATTTCTTTCATTGATTTCATTTCGTTTGGATGATTTTGGAGAGCTTCAAGAGGGGATTTCACCGGGTAAACATCGGAGGTAAGATTCTTGACTCAAAAACATAATTTTATGGTAGAATTAACATCAATCTTCATGAAATTGCGTTGAAATCTTGAAGAAATGTGGCCTAAATATTTAAAACGGGAATTTTGGATTTGGAGGGCCATTTGAACTCCGATTTCGATAAATTTTATATGCACGGACTCGTGGCGAGATAAGGATCGCGTTGGTACTAATTTCGGAATTTTCCGAGCAGTGGGGCCCGGGGTCGGGTTTTACCAACTTAGTGTATTTATGCGAATTTCATGTAAATTGAAGTGGGTTATGATTCTTTGACCCGTATTTGATATAATTATTGTTATTTGACTAGATTCTACACACGAGACAGCGAATTTCAAAGGAAAAGGCATCGCGGACGAGTCTACGACCGGATAGAGGTGAGTAGTTTGTGTATATGGTAGCCTGAGGGTTCGAAACCCCGGCTTAGCACATTGTGACGCTAGTAGGGCGTGGCTCGCACACCGTGGCAGGTGCGGGATTGATTGTGATTAGGGATTGAGACTTGGTCCATCCCGGATGTGAATAATATGTTGTTAGTGTTGGAAATACACCGTATTTGATATATTTGTGGGCTGTAAGCCTTGTTTGGGGCCTTGTGCCGACCTGTAGTGTCCTTAGAGGACAATATTTATGTGATAGCTATAATTGCTTAAATCACTGATCTCATTCCTGGAAATTGAAATCACACTTTTGAAATGCTAAGTCACCGGCTTTTGCAAATTTAATAAAGTTTAAGTATTTTTCATAAATTATGAATTGAAAACTGGAATTAAGAAAAATGAACTGTTTTGTGACTTAATTGCTTATTGTGGACTGAGCATGGGATCGGGCTGCACGCCGCAATGGTTGATATGAGGATCGGGCTGCACGCCGCAGCAGTATTGCGCTTGGGCTGTAGGAGCCCCTCCAGAGTCTGTACACACCCCCAGTGAGCGTCATCGACGTTAAATGGATCAGGCTACACGTTGTAGCTGTTATGTGCATTGAATTGCATCTTTATTTGTTAAATTATTCCGTGGTAGCTATATTGTACTGTTGATGCTAGTTCGTAGGAGATTCGGACTGTAGTTTAGCTTCATATTGTGGTATTTTGTGGATTTCCTGCTTTCAGCTATTAATATATATTTTTTACTCACTGAGTACTTAGTACTCACCTCTACTCCCCGCACTTTTGTGTGCAGATTCAGGTACACATGAGGGATAGACGAGCACTCCAGCTTCTACCAGAGTTATTTTGAGTTGCTGAGGTAGCT
This sequence comes from Nicotiana noctiflora, assembly GCA_032618575.1. Lineage (NCBI taxonomy): Eukaryota > Viridiplantae > Streptophyta > Magnoliopsida > Solanales > Solanaceae > Nicotiana > Nicotiana noctiflora. The sequence continues at coordinate 70,219 of JASVEL010009220.1, read as the reverse complement.
GCTGGCGTTCGCAGGACCTGGCTTCTCTTCTTATTCTATTTTTCCTTTGTATATAAATTATTCGGACTTTAGTATTTGGATCAGATATTGTTATCCGATCTTGTTTAGAGGCTCCAGACTCGTGACCCTAGATCTTTGGGGTGGATATTCAGTTTAGCTTTATTGTTGATATTAATGTTCAGGTTATTGATTTGAGCTTCATGCTCGGGATGAGGGTGTAAATGGTCGGGCTTGCCTAGCAGTTGTGTTGGGCGCCATCACGACCGGGATTCGGGTCGTGACAAATGACCACCAAATTTACACCACACACTCGCCTCAACCTCCCCATCCCAACCCCGTGCATGGTTTGGTTCGAATCCATCTTGAACTTCTCGAATCTTCATTTGAAGATTCGAGTCGAACTTGAACGGACTCCAATTGACCCCAAACTCAGGCCATACGCTCACCAAACCTGCCTCACACCATAACAACTATTGATTTCCGTCGAATCCCACTAGAAACCATCAAGCCCCAAATCCGAGCCTCATGAACCCTAGAATTCAAAAACTAGGGATTTTGTCCAAATTAAAAGGAATTGAAGTCAATAGACTTTAATTGAAATGTTTTCGTTTGAAAAAATTTCAATTAAAGTCCGTTTAACATCAAAAAAGGCAATTGCAAGTCCATTTGAGCCCAAGTCTGTTCGATTTCGGATCCCCTTCTTAAGGTATTTTATTCTCTTCTTTCTGTTTTTATTGTTGTACTCGTTATTTAGTATAGTTGTTTATTTGTTTCCATTTGGGTTTAGTATTTTCTGTTTGCTTCTTCTCAAAGACCTTTATTTGGTCATCTGCTGATTTCTGATTTTTTCTTGATGAATGTGTTTAAGAGTACATATTCGCTTCGATTAGCGTCGTCGAATAATTAGATTCGTATTTTTTCTTTTTTCTATTTCTGTCCGAAAACCATGAATTACTGATATTATTCATCGATTTGTTGTTTGTTGATTCCAACATGTTGTGATCAAATTAACGAATGTCGTCGTTTAATTTTATTGGTTTGTTGTTTGAAATTCCGGACAGTGATTAGCACTGTTGAATTGAATTAAGGTGTTGTTTGATTGGAAACTGAAATAGGTGTTAAGCTTGGGATAAGTTGGTATAGCTGTAGAAACTCATAGGTTTTTAAGCTGAAAATCAGAGTGTTCACAAGGCTACATAGCGTGAATTTCAGGTTATCAACTTAAGATTAATACATGTTAACAATCAAGGTTTTGGTTTAGGAGATTAAAATCTGAAATTGTCCAATTTGAGTGGTCAGCAATGCTGAATTTTACTAACACTAGGCTATTGGATTATTTAATCAAAAAGGGGCAATTAGTGCAGAAATACACCCTCTAAAACACATTTGGAGGCATAAAAACAGAAGAAACATGGGCTGCCCTTATTAATAAGATAAAATAATGAGAAAGTGGGATAATTGAGTAGGAGGATGATGGGAGGAAAGGTATTTTTTATGTTTTAAGTGCTCTTAAGAGCTGGAAATGGGGCAATACTTTGGGTATAAAAGAACGGATTTTCAGAGAGAAAAGACAGACATTCAGAGACTGAAAAAACACACACATAACATGCAAAAATAGATTTGAGAATTCTGAGAGCTAAGATTGATAGTGAGGTCTTTTGTTGAAATAACTGTTGTCTCATTTTAAGCTTCGAGCTTCCCTTTTTAGATTGTGTCAAAAAACCAGAAATCATTGTTGATTTACTGCTGGTTTCTTTTGTTTCTACGTACGATTGACCTTTGGTATTCCTATTGGTGCAATTTGGTTTGATTAAGTTGGTTTTTTTCGGAGTGTTACTGCTTGTTGTTTGCTACTTGAATTTGTTCCAGTAATCTCAGTTTGGTCGTTTTTCTTTTCTCAAAAATTGTTCATTGATTAGATTGGTTTGGTACTGTGGAAGTTGGCTGTTGAATCTTCTGTTTGGTTGCTCGTTTTGCTGCTACCTCTACTGATCTTCGTCTTCTTTTGAATTCATATACCAGGTACTTATCCTAAGCTTTCAAACATATGGAATGAAATTGGTGGGATGATGGCATTGGAACTTCTCCGTTTATGTGTATTTAGTTTTAAGCTACCTATTTGATGTATTTTAGCATGTATTAGAATAGCTTTGCCATATGTGAACCGAATCATTGAAACTTTACGGACTATAGTACATTTGCACGTATTGTATCTCTTAAATCTTGTTTATATAATCAATAGTAGGTGGTTGGATTACAAAAGTGTAATTGTGGACTCATGAAACTAGATTATAAATAAGTTGTAGTTTATGATTTTCAATTTTGTGCATAACACTTGTATATAAGCATCAGGCATAAATAATATAGATAATAATCTCATGAAATTGGTTAAATATTTTATATGTGAAATTCGGCTCGGCAGAGTAAGGTTAATAGAAAGTTTCAGTTAGTTCATTCGTGCTTTTCACTGTTATTGGTAACATATTAGTATAATTGTAAATAAAGCTTTAGTAATTTGTCTATAGAATTGGATTATGTATTTAAAGTTTTATACTATTCCTCTATATTAGATTCCATTAGGCAACATACAGGCCAGTGGTTAATCGAGTTAGTGGCATCCTTTTAGTAGTTAATTCCATTAGTTTTAAAAAGAAAATATGTTAGTTTAAATTAATTAGAGAATAGTCAGTTTATTTTAATGTAATGTATATCTTGCATGCTATTTGTCATTTCAAGCTTTAGTAATGTTCATTTATAAAATATGGTACGAAACAAGGTAATAACTAATAAGAGGCTTGCACTTACAAACATAATTAATTAGGACTTTTTCTGTATGTTTAGAGATAAATTAAATAAAAAATATAGTCACTTTAGATTTATCCTTTTTTTTTTGATAAAATAAGATAAGCTTCGCTCAATAGAACATAAAATTAGAGGACCTTCCTAAATGTACATGTGTTAAAAATGCTTAGACTTCGGGACATGATGTTTAGCGAATTTCATGGCCTTCCCAAAAGATATAATACGCTAGTTGCTTTAGGCATAATTTTTAATAATTTTACCTTCCTATTACGGGTGTGCATTTCATGCAATCCAAATCCAAATCCAAAAATGTCTAATAAGAATGTGTCGGGGATCCGGGTGCATTTCATGTGACGTGATCTAATAACATGTCCTTAAACGGCGTTTATTTTCTTAAAAATAAAATAATTTGACAAAAAGCGGTAATTATTTCTAAAAACGCACAAATAGGATAATTTGTATTAAAATCAAGTACTTTCGCCAAATATGACAGTTGAGCAACCGTTCTAGAACCACGGAACTCAGGAATTCCTAACACCTCCCGGGTTAACAGAATTCCTTATCCGGATTTCTGGTTTGCGGACTATTAAATAGAGTCATTCTTTTCCTCGATTCGGGATTTAACCGGTGACTTGGGACACCATAAATCTCCCAAGTGGTGACTCTGAATTAATTAAATAAATCCCATTTCGATTGTCCTTTAATTGGAAAAATTCCATCGCGCCCTCGCGGGCAGCGAAAAAGGGAGGTGTGACAACAATAGCCTGACTAAGTCATTTTCAATAATATCCAGATTACTAACTATACTTGTCTTTATAGCTATAACCAATAGCACAAAGCATAATAGAATTTAACATAGTCTAACATATGAATCAATTAAAAATATAGCCAATTTATGTCGTTTTGCACACATAGCCCTAATCATAAATCATTCTTCAAGTAACCAGAACTCAGAGGGAAATTTGATAATGGTTGAATCCCAATTAACTAAATTGTAATTTCAGACTAGGCACAATGAACAAATCACACATCAAGAAACATATTCAAACAGATTCATGTGTTGAACTTATAGAAAACCCTAAGGAGCTAAAACAAATCAGTTATGTGCGAAGAATAGGATAGATGAGATTATCATAGGCTAATGATAGAAATACTCAAAAGAATAACAGTCAAGAACATGCAAAGATTATATACAGAAATCTTAGAAGACGAACAGTAAAAAGTATGCTAGTAATCATATACAGAAGTTTTTTAGAAGACAAATAAATAGAAAACATGCAAGAGATTCAGTACAGAAATCTTAGAAGATGAAATAAGCAGAAAACATGCCAAAGATCAAATACAAAAAAACTTAGAAGATAAAAGAAGAGAAAACATATAAGAGATCAAATACAGAAATCTTAAAGCAAAGAAGGCAAAAAAAAAAACACTTAGCTTGCAGGATTTGTCTCCTGTTATTCTCTTTTTTCTTTATTTCCTTTATTTCTTTCTTTTCTTTTTCTTTTCTTTTTCCAGGCTTCAAGATTTCAAAGACTTGAAGTTTGATTTTACCAGATTTTCCTCGAATGGGTCTATTTTTGGGTTTTTGGTGGTAGAGGGGTGTTCCAGGTGTTATGGGGACATATTTGGGGGTGGGTTGTGTTTGGGTGTTCGCCGGAGGTAGGGTTCCGCTGAACTTCTTTGCATGATTCGAACAAATCCAGGGGTATTCGAAGAAAACTAACTACATAGGGTGAAATATCCCCTCAAAGTGGTTATGGGGTGTAAATCAGGATGGCTGAGTCATAAGTTGAATGCCACCGGAAAAAGCTCCGGTGATCGGACTTTCAAGAACAAGGGGTTTTTCTGGTTTCCTAAGGTTTTTAGGGAGGTTTTGGTGTGTGAGAGTGAAGGAAAGAGGTTTGAGGTTGGTTTGTGACCGGAAAAAGCCATGGATTCAGGCTGGTCTCCATTGGAGACGGCTGAAGAAGATGAAGAAGAATAGAGAGAAAGGCGGCTAGGGTTTGTATAAGTGTGTGTTTGGTCTCTGAACTGAGAGACGGAGCTTTTATACTCCTTTAGGCCTGGGCGATCCTGGCCTTTGGATCGTTTATGATCAATGGCCAGGATTAAATCCTATTAGACGCTGTCATTTTGTTTATTGAGAGATTGCTTGGCCTCCGTTTGATCTCCAGACATGGATGGCCAAGATTTGTTTAGTATACTGCGTCGTTTAATTATTTTAAGAGACTCAACAGCATCCGTCTGATCAACTTATTTGGACGGCCAAGATTAGAGCTTAGAACACGACGCCGTTTCTTTTATTTCAAACCGCCTCACGTGGTCCGTTAGATCAATATATCAACGGTTGAGATTTAATTCTTCAATACGCCGTCGTTTCATTCAAGCAATTGGACTGGAAGATTGTTTCCTTTGGGCTGTTTACAGTTTGGGCATGTATTTTGAATTGTGGCCCAATTTAATTGTATTTTATGTATTTCCTCTTGTATTTAATTATTTTCTTTGTATTTTCTTTTTGAATTTTATTTTCTCTTTTTGTATTCATTTTCAATTGTTGTTGCTATTTTATTTTCCTATTTCTTTCTAATTTTTATGGTATTTTCATGACATTTTTTGCTATTTTCTTTAATTTTCCAGTATTTTTGTATTTTTGTTAATTTTCTTTAATTTTTCTTATTTTGTGACATTTTCTAATTAAGTCTTTTTGTAGTTTTTTTTTAATTTCAAATTAGTTCAATCACAATCATACAATTATATCAATTAAACACATAATTGCACACCAAAAATCTTATTTTATTTTATATTGGAATTATTTGCTTAGGGCAAAAATCACGTGCTCACAGCTGCCCCTCTTTGCTCGGGAACACGAAGAGTTTCAGTGCAAAGATAAGTGAGCAGTAATGAGAGATTTTTGCCCACTAGCATATTCCGTAAGAAGCATTTTGATAACCTTTTGATCGCACCCTGCCTCAGAGGTTGCCTACATATCCTAGGCTAAACAGGAATCAGGTCAGTGTAGTTCGGGAAAGTCTGGTAGTTTGAAACTACCAAGACTTACTGCTGCTGCTATTGTTGCTATAATCACTGACTAAATCCTTGTTACACCGGGATAAAATAAAAAATAAAGAATCTATTCTAAGCTATGATCGTATGAATTACACTAATTCCTATCTATTATGCTGCTCTTTTATTTGCATCCTTTCTTTGTATATTTTTTTGATTTTCTTATTTATAACATACTCCTTCCATCCCTTTGGTGTGACTTCCCATTGTGTGTCTTGCCTCCAGGTTGATACCTGTTAAAAATAAAACAAAAACAAAGAAAACTTTTTCCTCTGCCCCAGTGTGGGGTTTTTCATATGTCATGTTGTTACTCATGTTAGATAAAATAATTAAAAATGCATAAATGTATTTCCTTGTTATGAAGGTGGGCGCCTGAACAGAAATTAAAAATGCTGAAATGTATTCCCTTGTTATACAGGTGGGCGCCTGAACAGAAAATAAAAAATGCTGAAATGTATTCCCTTGTTATACAGGTGGGCGCCTGAACAGAAATTAAAAATGCTGAAATGTATTCCCTTGTTATAGATATGGGCACCTGAATAGAAACTAAAAATGCTGAAATGTATTCCGTTGTTATACAGGTGGGCTCCTGATGCATGAAAATAAAAATGCAGAAAATATTCCCTTGTTATCCAGGTGGGCGTTTGATGCATGAAATGAAAATGCTGAAAATATTCCCTTGTTATCCAGGTGGGCACCTGATGCATGAAAAATGAAAATGCAGAAAATATTCCTTTGTTATCTAGGTGGGCGCCTGTTGAATTAAATGAAAATGCAGAAAATATTCCCTTGTTATCCAGGTGGGCGCCTGATGCATGAAAAACAAAAATACAGAAAATATTCCCTCAGTTTAATAACTCGGGTGTGTGTTTTGAAAAGATAATACCTTCCTTGCTGTTTTTGGGTAGGTTTCTTGATGACTAAATGAGTCCTCCTCTGCGGATTCCTCCTCTTATTGCTGTATTTCTTTTTGTGTTTTTCTTCTTCCACATTGGTCACATTCACTTTAAAGTGATTATTGAGAATTTGAATCTTTTTGTTCCTATCTAAATCAGTGAACGATTTTATTAGTTATAAAATGTTGGCAACTGGCATTGTTGTTGACTTTGCTTCCATTGCCTGCCTCTTCTTGCTTTATTCTTGCTTTGTAGCTCATTGCTAGATTTTTCATCTTTTCCTTTGTAATCCTCTTTCTGCTTTCCCTTTTGTCTCTTTTCTTTTCATTTTCTTTGTCTTTGATTGCCATCTTCTCCTTTGTTTTTCTTTTGTTTTCTCTTCGACCCAGTATTATTATGCGTCTTAACATGTGTCACGACCCGGATTTTCCCCCAACATCGGGATCGTGATGGCGCCTACTCGTGGTAGCTAGGCAAGCCTCTTTAATCACACTATCGTGTTTTTAGCAATATTTCATATTCAATTTAACAATCAAAACCATAACCTTAATTAAACAAGTGCGGAAGACTTTATAAAAATAGTAATAAGCAGTTTCAAAGCGAAATAGTACTGAAATCCTCTACCCAAGACGTGGAGTCACCAACTCACGAACTACAACATGAATACTACACATAAAGGTCTGAAAGAAATATAACATAATTTGTTTGTCTCGGAACAAGGAGACTACGACTAATGACATAAATAAAAAGAAGAAACGCCGGGCCTGCGGACGCCTGCAAGCTACCTCGGTCTCAAATATGATCAACTCCCACGCAAAAGATCTACTGCTGCTGCTCCTGATCGAAACCCGGACCTGTGCAAAAACGCACAGAAGTGCAGTATCAGCACAACCGACCCCATGTGCTGGTAAGTGCCTGGCCTATCCCGGCGAAGTAGTGACAAGCCTAGGACCAGACACCCACACAAACCTGTGCAGTTCTATATACGTATACCACAAGATAACGAGAAGTAATCAAGTAACAACACAATAAGGAATATTACAGAAGAACTCAACAGTTAACAACGATCATTTAATCAACGAGGAAAAACAAGTATAATGAGAAACAAATAACGTCAAGTCAATGAAATAGCAAACAAAGTGCACGGCATCACCGTTCGTGCTTTTACTCTCATCCTCACCAAATAGCAAATAAAGTGCACGGCATCACCCTTCGTGCTTTTACTCTCATCCTCACATCCATGGTACGGCATGATCCTTCGTACATGGTTCAATAACAAGGCACGACATGATCCTTCGTGCATAATCATTAACATGGCACGGCATTAACCTTCGTGCATAAACAATAACAAGGCACGACATTAACCTTCGTGCATAAACAATAAATCAAGGCACGACATCACCCTTCGTGCATTATCACTCTTCCTCACCTAAATAACAATAACAGTTAAGGGCAGAGAATGAAAGCAACAAATCATAATCCGTCCCGGACACAATAATCATTACAATAAAGTCCCGGCAAGGGCAATCAATATCTCATTTCACAACAAGTCCCAGCAAGGGAGAATAATAGCAATTCTACAACCCGGCAAGGATTCAACAATTTATCTTCAAATATGTCTCACAACAAGTACCAATAACCACTCACGGTCATGCTAGACGCCAGAGTATGGATGCTCGTCACCACAACCCATACACCGCACTCGATCACATAGCACATAGCACACAATCCTATTCCCTCAAGCTAGGATAGAACAAATACTTACCTCTAGCCGTGAAGTCCAAATTATGCTTCAATTATAGCTCTTTCCCCGAAATTCCGCTTTCAGATGATCGAATCTAATCACAATTGATTCCATTATATTAATAATCACTAATTAACTTGGTTTGAATGCTTAAAGATGGTTTTCTCAAAGTTTACCCCAAAATTTCCCAAAACGCCCCTGGCCCCACGTGGTCGGAACTCGGGGTTCGGACCAAAATCCGGTTACCCATTCCCCCACGAGTTCAATTATATGACTTGTTTCAAAATCGGACCTCAATTCGAGGTCCAATTGCCCAATTCATGAAAAACCTAGGTTTTACCCAAAAACATGGATTTCTACCATGAAAACCTTTGATTCTTATTGAAAAACATGATTAATGTTGTTAGGAATTGAAAGAATTAAGTAAAAAGTGACTTACAATTGCTTTGGAGTGAATTTTGCCTTGAGAGCTCGTGTGTGGTGTGAGGGTTTTTGAAAAAGTGAAGAATGAATTGAAAATTTCGTTTAAGTATAGAATTACACAGCTGCGGATATCGCAATTGCGAACTCTTGTTCGGAATTGCGAATGCTACAGGTCTGGGACCTGCTGTCCTCGCATTTGCGAGAGAAAGTTCGCAATTGCGAACTCTGGCCCAGGTCTGCCAGTCTCGCATTTGCGAGATTTCCTTCGCATTTGCGAAGGTGAAGCCTCCTTGCCCAGGATCGCATTTGCGACCCTTTGTTCGCATTTGCGAACACTGGCCATCTGAGGCCTTTTCGCATTTGCGACACTTTGTTCGCATTTGCGAACTTGGATTGTTTCTGGAAAACATCGCATTTGCGATCATGGGTTCGCATTTGCGAACCCAGCCTTGACCTGTCTTCTTCGCATTTGCGAGGATATGTTCGCAAATGCGAAACCAACAGCTGGGTGAAAAACCAGCAGTGCAAAAATTAAGAAATTGATCAAACGGCCTATCAAATCTTTACCTGAGCCCCCCCGGGCTCCCAACCAAACATGTACATAACATCACAAACACATTACGAACTTGTTCGTGCGATCACATCGCCAATATAACATCGTTTTCATCAAATCAAGCCTCAAGTTCATGATTTTCATACTTTTGGTTTTCAAACTTTTCAAACTTGGAACTCAAGGTCCAAAACATATCAAACGACATCCGAATGTCACCAAACTTTGCAGAAAGCACATATATAATATTTAAGACTTGTACCGGGCATCGGAACCAAAATACGAGCCCGATACCATGGTCATTTAATTTATTTTCCTTTAATAATTACAGCAAAAACAATTTCACAGAAAAATTCATAACTTGGGCTCTAGGCCTCGGAATTTGACTCCGGACGCATGTCCAAGTCCCATATTTTCCTACGGACCTTCCGGGACCGTCCAATCTCGGGTCCAGGTCCGTTTACAAAAAATGTTGACCGAAGTCAACTATATCAATATTAATATCATTTTTCTCCAAATGTTTCATACAATTCATATTTTTTATCACAAATCTTTCCGGCTACATGCCCGGATCACGCACGTAAATCGAGGCAACATAGAATGAGGTTTTCAAAGCCTCGGAAGTGTAGAACAAATGCGGAAAACAAGTGATGACCCCATTGGGTCGTCACATCCTCCACCTCTAAAACAACCATTCGTCCTCGAACGGACGAGAGAAGGAAGTACCTGAGTTGGGGAACAAATGAGGGTAGCGGCTCCGCATATCGGACTCGGACTCCCGGGTCGATGCCTCAGGAGGCTGACCTCTCCACTGAACACGCACAAAAGTATAACTCTTCGACCTTAACTGTCGAACCTGCCGGTTTAGAATGGCCACCGGCTCCTCCTCGTAAGCTAGATCATTGTCCAATTGGACAGTACTGAAGTCTAACACATGTGTGGGATCGCCGTGGTATCTCCGAAGCATAGATACATGAAAAACTGGATGCATGGCTGATAAGCTAGGCGGCAAAGCTAGTCTGTAAGCCACCCCTCCCACTCGGTCTAGAATCTCAAATGGACCAATATACCTAGGGCTGAGCTTTCCCTTCTTACCGAACCTCATCACGCCCTTCATAGGCGACACTCGGAGCAGTACTCGCTCACCAGCCATGAAATCTACATCTCGAACCTTACGATCCGCATAAGTCTTCTGTCCGGACTGAGCTAAACGCAATCTCTCCTGGATAGTCTTGACCTTATCCAAGGCCTCCCGAACTAAGTTTGTACCCAACAACCGAGCCTCTCCCGGCTCAAACCATCCGACTGGAGATTGACATTGCCTACTATACAACGCCTCATACGGGGCCATCTGGATGCTGGACTGGTAGCTGTTATTGTGGGCGAACTCTACTAATGGCAGAAACTGGTCCCACGAGCCTCCGAAATCAATGACAGAGGCTTGAAGCATGTCCTCTAGAATCTGAATAGTCCTCTCGGACTGACCATCTATCTAGGGATGAAAAGCTGTACTCAGCTGAACCTGGGTACCTAACTCCTGCTGGACCGCTCTCCAGAACCGCGAGGTAAACTGCGTACCCCGATAAGAGATAATAGATACTGACACCCCATAAAGTCGAACAATCTCCCTGATGTAAATCTCTGCTAACCTCTCCGATGAGTAGGAGACGGATACTGGAATGAAGTGTGCTGACTTGGTCAGCCTGTGAACAATGACCCAAATAGCATCAAATTTCCTCCGAGTCAAAGGAAGTCCCGTAACAAAGTCCATAGTGATCCGCTCCCACTTCACTCGGGAATCTCAATCCTCTGGAATACACTACCAGGCCTCTGGTGCTCATATTTCACCTACTGCCAATTTAGACACCGAGTGACATACGCAACAATGTCTTTCTTCATTCTGCGCCACCAATAATGCTGCCCCAAGTCCTGGTACATCTTCGCGGTGCCCGGCTGAATAGAATACCGTGAACTGTGGGCCTTCGCTAAGATCAACTCTCGAATTCCTTCGATATTGGGCACACAAACTCGACCCTGCAATCTCAATACCCCATTATCATCTAGATTTACCTTCGTGGCACCTCCCCGCTGTACTGTATTGTCACGACCCAAACCCTGGTCGTGATGGCGCCCAACACAATGCTAGGCAAGCCCGACCATATTATCTCTTAAACCAGCCAGTTATTAATCAAATTAAACTTAAACAGTAAATGATCATATCAGGTGATAAGCGAAATGTAAAACATACAAAAATACGGTCCCAACCATATCGTGGTGTCACGAGATTGAGCCTCTACAGAATAACATCCTAATACAACCAAGTCTAGGCAAATAGGAAATCAATAAGATGATAAAGAAGGAGAAAACAAGCTCTGCGGACGCTGGCAGCTACCTCGTAATCTCCGCAAAAGTAGACAAGGATCAGCAGCTACAATGTCTCAACTGCTCTCGGGCACCTGTGGATCTGCACAGAAAGTGCAGGGGAGTGGGGTGAGTATATTTCAACTCAGTGAGTAACAATAATAAATAATAACTGAAGGTGAGAACTCCTGTGCTATCACTTAGCAGTTCTAAGGCAACCCTCACAGGTACGTTATCATTATGGTAGTATTCTAATCTCCAATCCACGTTTATCTCTACAAGATTCTACACTGATCCAACCCTCACTCGTACCCCTACGGTGTACGGCCATCTCAACATATAAAGACGCATACCTATGTCTATAATGTATAAGTATTTAAGTAGATAGTAGGATATGATTAAGTATAATGCTGCGTGCAACCCGCTACAATACATATACCGCTGCGGCGTGCAACCCGCTCCATTTAACGTCGACGACGCTCACTAGGGGTGTATACAGACTTCGGAGGGACTCCCTAGGCCCGAGCACTATTATACTGCGGCGTGCAGCCCGATCCACACATGTATTACTGCGGCGTTCAGTCCGATCCAATATATATATGTATATATATTTATACTGCTGCGGCGCGCAGCCCGATCCCATAATATACACTAGTGCTCACTGAGAATGTGTGCAGACATAGACTCCGAAGGGGCTCCTACAGCCCAAGCGCAATAATACTGCGGCGTGCAGTCCGTCCCACATGTATATTACATGTATATTACATGTATATTACTGCGCCGTGCAGTCCGATCCAATATATATACTGCTGCAGCGTGCAGCCCGATCCAATATAGGTATATATATATATAATACCCCATAATGGGTCCTCGACCCTATCCCAGTCGGTATGTACTTGGCCTCTCAGGCCCAATATAATATATCACAGTGGGTCCTTGACCCTGTCTCAGTCAATATAGACTTGGCCTTTCAGGCCCACTCAGCTAGAATAGGGAATTCCACCTTAGATAATCTCTCTCAATGTACGGATCTAGTACTGGCTCATATTATGCTATACAGCTAGAGCTACGATTGAGTGAATGTTTCCAACACGATATACGGGTCACCTAGCTCTATAGGTTCCCTAATGCTCTACGGATCGGCACAAGGCCCCAAACATGGCTATTAGCCCAATTGTACAGTTATAATCTCATTAGCAGTCATACAACACAGTATTCTATTAGCCGGGAAGGACCAAGTCCAAGTCCCCAATCACAATGTCACCACACTCGTCTCAAGACGCGTGTCTCATCTCAACATAGCACTGTGAAGTGCAAGTACGGGGTTTCAAACCCTCAGTACATTATTTACTATCACCACTCACCTCGAACCGGTAGAAGCTTCAATCCGCCTTGCTCTTGCCTCGCAAATCAATCTCCTCGGGTGCCAAATCTGCTCAAAATCATAGAGAATGCATCAATATATGATAATTTCACGAAATTCATTCGAAATAACCCAAATTATATCAAAACCCACAAGTTGTCAAAATCCGACTTTTGGCGCGCTTCTCAAAAAATTATAAAAGTTATATATTTGGAACCCTCGTCTCAATACGAGTCTAGGCATATCAAATTTACCAAAATCGGACTCCATTTGCCCACTCAAATCGGTGTTTTTCTTCAATTTAGGCCTAGGGCTCAAACCCACCTTTAATCTTCCATTTACAGAAATTTAACCAAGGATTTCATGTTAAAATGATGTAATTAAGCCACAAAACTTACCTCCGACGAATCTCCGGTGAATTCCCAGCAATCTCCCATCAATTTCTTCTCTTGGAACTCAAAAATGGAGGTTTGGGTATTAAACCCGCGACTGGTTCTGTTCTGTAATTAAACTCACTGCCAGACCAATTTGGTCTACGCGTTCGCGATGGTCTTCACGCGTTCACGATACTCAGCTCCAGTTTACCCTTCGCGAATGCGACGCTCCACCACGCGTTCGCGATGTACAATCTCCCAGCCGCCGGGTTCTTCTTCTACGCGAACGCGTACACTCCCACGCGAACGCGATGCTCTCCCCTTTTCTTCTACGCGATTGCGACTCCAAGTCACGCGAACGCGAAGCTTCACCTTACCTTGCCTACGCGAACGCGACACCCCTTCTCGTGAACGCGATGCTTTACTCTGCCAAGCCTTCGCGAACGCGGCCCATGCCTCGCGAACGCGAAGGCTTAATGCCTGGGCAGTAACCTGCAATTTACAGCAGGCCTTTTTCAAGTTCAAAATGGCCGATCGATTTTCCGAAATCCTCCCGAGGCCCCCGGGACCACAACGAAAACCACCAACATACTCCATATCATGATACGAACTTGCTCCAATCATAAAAACACCATCCTAAACATCAAAATCCCCAATTACACACGGATTCAAGCCTAAGTTTCTTAAAAACTTTCAAAACTAACATTCAATCCAAAACCCGACCAAACAATGTCCGAATGACCTGAAAATTTGCGGACAAATCCGAAATCACATAACGAAGCTACTGCAATTGTCGGAATTCCATTCCGACCCCCGGATCAAAATCTCACCTACCGTTCGGATTTCGCCAAAATTCAACCTTAGCCAATTCAAGCCTATTTCTACACCGGGCCTCCAAATTCAATTCCGATCGCTCTCCTAAGTCACAAATCACCTCCCGGAACTAACCGAATCATCAGAATCAGATTCCGAGCCCTCTAACCAAATAGTCAATTCCGGGTTGACTTTCCTTATTCAAGTTTCCTTCAAAAAGGCTATATACCTCAATTTCAATCCAATTAACTCCTAACTTCCCCGATAGACTCTAACACTGATATAAAAGCATGAATTATGTAATTACAACATAACGGGGTGGTAATTCCCGTGACGACGGGCCGGGTCGTCACATGTATCTCTCAAATCACGCAAATGAGGATCATCTAATTGCCTCTCGCGGATACGCTCTAATAGAGAAGAACGAGCGACCGTGCAGGCTAACACCCTACTAGGCTCAGAAATGTCTAATCTCATGAACCGGTTGGCTAAGGCCTGGACATCTAGAGCAAATGGTCTCTGACTGACCGGAATGAATGCAAGACTACCCATGCTGGCAGACTTTCTACTCAATGCATCGGCCACTACATTGGCCTTACCTAGGTGGTATAGAATAGTAACATCATAGTCTTTCAGCAACTCTAACCATCTCCGTTGTCGTAGATTCAACTCCTTTTGCTTGAATAAGTACTGTAGGCTCTTGTGATCGGTGTACACCTCATACGTCACACCATATAGATAATGCCTCCAGATCTTTAAGGCATGAACCACTGCTGCTAACTCAAGATCATGGACTGGATAATTCTTCTCATGTATTTTTAACTGCCTCGAAGCATAAGCGATAACCTTACCATCCTGCATCAATACTGCTCCAAGCCCTGTACGAGATACGTCACAATAAACTGTATAAGACCCTGCACCCGAAGGTAGTATCAACACTAGTGCGGTAGTCAAGGATGTCTTGAGCTTCCGAAAACTCGCCTCACACTCCTCTGACAACTAGAACTAGGCACCCTTCTGGGTCAACCTAGTCATCGGGGCTGCAATAGAAGAGAACCTCTCTAAAAATCGACGGTAGTAACCTGCTAATCCCAAGAAACTCCGGATCTCAGTCACTGAAGCTGGTCGAGGCCAATTCCTGGACTGCCTCAATCTTCTTTGGGTCCACCCGAATACCTTCCACCGATACGATG
Source organism: Nicotiana noctiflora (assembly GCA_032618575.1). Lineage (NCBI taxonomy): Eukaryota > Viridiplantae > Streptophyta > Magnoliopsida > Solanales > Solanaceae > Nicotiana > Nicotiana noctiflora. The sequence goes on along the minus strand of JASVEL010009220.1, from coordinate 54,637 downwards.
TGGCCCGAAATGCCACCGAACTCAACCGGAGCTCACATTTCGAAAATTTGGCATATAGTCGATTATCTTTCGAGTCCGAAGAACCACTCGAGGTGTCTGCTCGTGCTCTTCCTCGGTCGCGGGAGTATACCAGGATGTCATCTATAAAGACTATCACGAACATATCTAAATAAGGCATGAATACCCGATTCATCAACTCCATGAATGCCGATAGGGCATTGGTCAACCCGAAGGACATGACCAAGAACCCATAATGCCCATATCTAGTGCGAAAGGCTGTCTTAGGAATGTCAGCCGCCCTGATCTTCAGCTGATGGTAGGCTGACCTCAAGTCTATCTTTGAGAACACCCTCGCTCCCTGGAGCTGGTCAAATAAATCATTGATCCTCGGCAATGGATACTTATTCTTTATTGTCACTTTGTTCAATTGCCGGTAATCAATACACATTCGCATCGAGCCATCTTTATTCTTCACAAACAATACAGGTGCTCCCTAGGGGGAAATGTTGGGCCCGATAAAGCCCTTCTCAAGAAGGTCTTGCAACTGATCTTTTAACTCTTTTAATTCCGGCGGGACCATACGATAGGGAGGAATAGAGATGGGCTGAGTGCCCGGTGCCAGATCAATGCAGAAATTAATATCCCTGTCGGGTGGCATGCCCGGCAGGTCTGAAGGGAAAACCTCAGGAAACTTCCGTACAATGGGGACTGACTCAATAGAAGGAACCTATGCGCTGGAATCTTGAACATAAGCCAGATAAGCTAGACACCCCTTCTCGACCATGCGTCGAGCCTTAACATAGGAAATAACGGTGCGAACAGAGTGGCTTGAGGTACCTTTCCACTCTAGTCGGGGTGATTCTGGCAAGGCCAAGGTCACAGTCTTAGCATGACAATCTAGAATAGCATGGTATGGGGACAACCAGTCCATCCCCAATATGACATCAAAATCCACCATATCCAAAAGCAACAGATCAACACGGGTCTCAAGACCCCCAAAGATAACTACGCACGAGCGATGTACCCGGTCGACTACAATGGAGTCGCCCACCAGTGTAGACACATAAACTGGAATATCCAGAGCACAGCTAGGTACGACCAAATACGGTGCAAAGTAGGAAGACACATATGAATATGTAGACCCAAGGTCAAATAATACGGAAGCACCTCTGCCACAAACAATAATGATACCTGTGATCACAGCATCTGATGCCTCCGCCTCTGGCCTGGCTGGCAAAGCATAGAATCGGGGATCAACACCTCCCCTCTGAGCTACATCCCTAGGACAGTCATCAACTAGCTGACCTCTGCCTCTGGCTGGACGGTCTCCACCTCTACGGTCTCGACCTCTACCTCTATGATCTCTACCCCTGCCTCTGGCTGGCTGGGCAGGTTGAGGGTCAGCTGGGGCCTGAATCATGAGACGAGGGCCCCGCTGCTGAGTGTTGCCCATTGCTCGAGGGCAGAATCTGACAAGATGACCTGGGTCACCACAACCGTAGCAACTCTTAGGCTGATGGGGCCGCTGGCCCTGACGACCTGAATGGCCTCCACGGACACTCTGAAGAGGCTGGGCACTAATAGGAGACTGATCTAAATATTGCTCACGAAACCCACGATCGCCCGGTCCACCCTGTGAAGCCCGAAGGGCAGAATGGTAAGGCCTGGAAGACTGGCCCCTATCAAAAGATTCCCTGCCACTAGAAGAAGAACAACTAAACCTGCCTGAATGACGAGCCCTCTTGTTTGAAGAATAACCACCTCCCCGAGCAAGAGCCATCTCAACTCTACGTGCTGCATTAGCTACCTCCTGAAATGATATATCACTCCCCACTCCCAGGGCCATCTATAGTCTAATTGGTTGATTAAGCCCATCTATGAGCCTGCGAACTCTCTCCCGCTCTGTGGGAAGTATCACTACTGCATGATGTGCCAAATCAACAAATCTTGTCTCATACTGGGTGACAGTCAGAGTACCCTGCTGGAGGTACTCAAACTGCCTGCGAAGTGCATCCCGCAGAGTAATAGGGAGAAACTTCTCCAGAAATAACTCTGCAAATTGATCCCATGATAAAGCCGGGGACCCTGCTGGTCGAGTCAAACAATAATCTCTCCACCAAGTCTTGGCAGATCCTGAAAGCCTGAATGTACACAAGTCCACTCCATTGGACTCCATTATCCCCACAGTCTTGAGGATCTCATGGCAACTAAATAAGAAATCCTGAGGATCCTCCGATGTGGCACCGCTGAAGGTAGTGGTAAACAGCTTGGTGAACCGATCAAGTATCCATAAAGAATCACAAGTCATGGCCGCTCCATCTCCGGCATGAGCCGTGGTACCTGACTGAGTGGCCACAGCTGGCTGAACCACTGGTGCCTGAGGCTGAGGAGCTACTGGCTCCGGAGTACGAGCAATAGGAGTCTGGGCCCGTCCTCCAGCCTGAGAAGTGGCTGGTGCAAATGGTAATAAACCTGCTCTGGCAATGCTGTCCATAAAACCCGTTATCCTGACCAAAGCCTCCCGAAGATCCGGGTAAATAAGGCCTCTCCTGGGACCTGAGCTGGGCCCACTGGAGCTGCTGGGACTGGAACCTCCTCGCCGGTCTCAATATGAGGCTCCACCTCTGGAATGGCTGCCGGGGGTTGAGCTCTGCCCCTACCACGGCCTACGATACGGCCTCGGCCCCTGCCCCTCACGGAAGCTGCCTGCTCAGGCTCGGGCTGCTGGTCAGCGGACGAAGAAGCGCGTGTCCTCACTATCTGCGAAAAAACAAAGTAGAAGTTCAATTAGTTTTTTGAAGGACAAATCGCACGACAAGAAGGAACAAATGAGAGACTCTTTCCTGACTCAATAGACTTTGGAGGACAAGTACAGACGTCTCCGTACCTACCTCTCAAACTCTACTAACCTTGTTCGTGAGTGGTGAGACCTATGTAACCTAGAGCTCTGATACCAACTTGTCACGACCCGGATTTTCCCCCAACATCGGGATCATGATGGCGCCTACTCGTGGTAGCTAGGCAAGCCTCTTTAATCACTATCCTGTTTTTAGCAATATTTCATATTCAATTTAACAATCAAAACCATAACCTTAATTAAACAAGTGCGGAAGACTTTATAAAAATAGTAATAAGCAGTTTCAAAGCGAAATAGTACTGAAATCCTCTACCCATGACGTGGAGTCACCAACTCACGAACTACTACATGAATACTACACATAAAGGTCGGAAAGAAATATAACATAATTTGTTTGTCTCGGAACAAGGAGACTACGACTAATGACATAAATAAAAAGAAGAAACGCCGGGCCTGCGGACGCCTGCAAGCTACCTCGGTCTCAAGTATGATCAACTCCCACGCAAAAGATCTACTGCTGGTGCTCCAGATCGAAACCTAGACCTGTGCAAAAATGCATAGAAGTGCAGTATCAGCACAACCGACCCTATGTGCTGGTAAGTGCCTGGCCTATCTCGGCGAAGTAGTGACAACCCTAGGACCAGACACCCATATAAACCCGTGCAGTTCTATATATGTATACCACAAGATAACAAGAAATAATCAAGTAACAACACAATAAGGAATATTACAGAAGAACTCAACAGTTAACAACGATCATTAAATCAACGAGGAAAAACAAGTATAATGAGAAACAAATAATGTCAAGTCAATGAAATAGCAAACAAAGTGCACGGCATCACCTTTCGTGCTTTTACTCTCATCCTCACCAAATAGCAAATAAAGTGCACGGCATCACCCTTCGTGCTTTTACTCTCATCCTCACATCCATGGTACGGCATGATCCTTCGTACATGGTTCAATAACAAGGCACGACATGATCCTTCGCGCATAATCATTAACATGGCACGACATTAACCTTCGTGCATAAACAATAAAAAGGCACGGCATTAACCTTCGTGCATAAACAATAAATCAAGGCACGACATCACCCTTCGTGCATTATCACTCTTCCTCACCCAAATAATAATCACAGTTAAAGGCAGAGAATGAAAGCAACAAATCATAAACCGTCCCGGCAAGGGACACAATAATCATTACAACAAAGTCCTGGCAAGGGCAATCAATATCCCATTTCACAACAAGTCCCGGCAAGGGAGAATAATAGCAATTCTACAACCCGGCAAGGGTTCAACAATTTATCTTCAAATATGTCTCACAACAAGTACCAATAACGACTCACGGTCATGCTAGACGCCAGAGTATGGATGCTCGTCACCACAGCCCATACACCGCACTCGATCACATAGCACATAGCACACAATCCTATTCCCTCAAGCTAGGATAGAACAAGCACTTACCTCTAGCCTTGAAGTCCAAATTATGCTTCAATTATAGCTTTCCCCGAAATTCCGCTTTCAACTAGATCGAATCTAATCACAATTGATTCCATTATATTAATAATCACTAATTAACTTGGTTTGAATGCTTAAAGATGGTTTTCTTAAAGTTTACCCCAAAATTTCCCAAAATGCCCCTGGCCCCACGTGGTCGGAACTCGGGGTTCGGACCAAAATCCGGTTACCCATTCCCCCACGAGTTCAATTATATGACTTGTTTCAAAATCGGACCTCAATTCGAGGTCCAATTGTCCAATTCATGAAAAACCTAGGTTCTACCCAAAAACATGGATTTCTACCATGAAAACCTTTGATTCTTATTGAAAAACATGATTAATGTTGTTAGGAATTGAAAGAATTAAGTAACAAGTGACTTACAATTGCTTTGGAGTGAATTTGGCCTTGAGAGCTCGTGTGTGGTGTGAGGGTTTTTGAAAAAGTGAAGAATGAACTGAAAATTTCGTTTAAGTATAGAATTACACAACTGCGGATATTGCAATTGCGAACTCTTTTTCGCAATTGCGAATGCTACAGGTCTGGGGCGTGCTGTCCTCGCATTTGCGAGAGAAAGTTCGCAGTTGCGAACTCTGGCCCAGGTCTTCTAGTCTCACATTTGCAAGATTTCTTTCGCATTTGCGAAGGTGAAGCCTCCTTGCCCAGGATCGCATTTGCGACCCTTTGTTCGCATTTGCGAACACTGGCCATCTGAGGCCTTTTCGCAATTGCGACACTTTTTTGCATTTGCGAACTTGGCTTGTTTCTGGTAGACATTGCATTTGCGATCATGGGTTCACATTTGCGAACCCAGCCTTGATACCATGGTCATTTAATTTACTTTCCTTTAATAATTACAGCAAAAACAATTTCACAGAAAAATTCATAACTTGGGCTCTAGGCCTAAGAATTTGACTCCGGACACCCAACCAAACATGTACATAACATCAAAAACACATTACGAACTTGTTCGTGCGATCACATCGCCAATATAACATCGTTTTCATCAAATCAAGCCTCAAGTTCATGATTTTCATACTTTTGGTTTTCAAACTTTTCAAACTTGGAACTCAAGGTCCAAAACATATCAAACGACATCCGAATGTCACCAAACTTTGCATAAAGTACATATATAATATTTAAGACTTGTACCGGGCGTCGGAACCAAAATACGAGCCCGATACCATGGTCATTTAATTTACTTTCCTTTAATAATTACAGCAAAAACAATTTCACAGAAAAATTCATAACTTGGGCTCTAGGCCTAAGAATTTGACTCCGGACACATGTCCAAGTCCCATATTTTCCTACGGACCTTCCGGGACCATCCGATCTCGGGTCTGGGTCCGTTTTCCAAAAATGTTGACCGAAGTCAACTATATCAATATTAATATTATTTTTCTCCAAATTTTTCATAAAATTCATATTTTCTATCACAAATCTTTCCGGCTACATGCCCGGATTATGCACGTAAATCGAGGCAACATAGAATGAGGTTTTCAAGGCCTCGGAAGTGTAGAACAAATGAGGAAAACAAGTGATGACCCCATTGGGTCGTCACATCCTGTGAAGTTGGTAGTTAGCTTTCAATGGGCAACTGGTTTTGATCAATGAAATGCAGAAAATATGAATTTGACGGGGTAAGTTTATTTTGGAGTAGAGACAAAACTTATCTGGGTATGACGGCTAATTCTTCTGACCATGCCATGTATTTAAATTCTGACCCAGTCTGTCCAATCGAATTGTCGTTATCTTAACTTCCATCTTTTCCTTCGACCCAAACCAATCTTGTTTTGCTATTTTCTTCTTTCAATAGAATCTTCCTCACTTTCGCCTTATCGTGCCGGTTAAGGTTTTCACCAATAAGACTTTCTCATTTATTCTCTCTCATCTGACTTTCGCCTTATGGTGACGAATAAGGTTTTCTCCGATAAGACTCTCTCATTTTTATTCCCTCACTCTCACAATCGTCTTATGATGCCGGTTAAGGTATTCACCAATAAGATTGTCTCATTTTTTTTATTTCTTTTTGTTCTTTTGTTTTCCAAACCACCAGGTGCTGTCCATGCATGTTTCTCCTTATTCTCATTGTATCATAATTTTCCTGGAATTGATTAGAAGGTCTTTCTTTTTACTATAATGTGGCTTTTGGATGGGTTCAGAAAGAAGGGTATAAAGGCTCAACATTTAACGAGGGTTCAAAAATATTTACAACTCTCGGAATCATAAACATAACTTCTTCCCCAATTTCAATATTTGGGGAATCTTGGATTTTATTTCTATAATGACTGAACCTCATTGAGGCTGGGATCAAGTCAGACGTAGTTCAGACTATGTTCATATTCGTTGTTGTGTCTTGACTTTTCCCGATTTTCTTTTGTCTTTTGTATGCATTTTTCTTTTGTTTGCATTTTTTTGTCTTTTTTCTTTTTTTCTTTTTTTTAAATCATTTTTTCATTTTTCTTTTTCTTGCATCATTTCCTTTTGTTCATGATTGATTCCGAGAGAGGGATATGAAAGAATAAAACAAATAAGGCTCAATGGGTATGTCAATGGATAAAGTGTTTGGATAGAGAATAAAATGCCTTCATCAATTCAATTCCAAAATTATGACAAATACAATTGTACAAATGAAAAAGGAATCATACATAATATCTCTTGACTACATCTGAGTTGATAGCAGTCTCTACATATTTTCCTTGAAAGTCTGTCAGATATAGAGCTCCATTGGACAATACCCGTGGTACCATGAACGGTCCTTGCCAATTCGGTGCAAATTTTCCTTTCGCTTCAGCCCAATGAGGCAAAATACGTCTCAGCACCAACTGTCCCACTTCAAATTTCCACGGTCGCACTTTCTTATTATATGCTCTGGCCATCCTCCGTTGATATAATTGTCCATGAAAAACTGCCACTAACCTCTTTTCGTATATCAAACTCAATTGTTCTACTTTTACCCATTCATCATCATCGATTTCAGCCTCAGCTATGATCACAAGAGAAGGTATCTCAATTTCTGCGGGTATGACTGCCTCTGTTCCATACACCAATAAGTAAGGTGTTGCACCAATTGAAGTACGTACAGTTGTATGATAACCCATGAGCGAACGGTAGATTTTCATGCCATTGCCTTGACTCTTCCACCATTTTTCTGAGAATCTTCTTTATATTCTTATTCATAGCGTCTACTACTCCATTCGCTTTAGGCATGTAAGGTGTTGAGTTATGCTGCAGGATTTTGAACCTTTGACATGCTTCTACCATGAGGTGACTGTTCAGAGTTGCACCATTGTCTGTGATGATCACTTTAGGATCTCCAAAGCACAAATGATATTTGTATGTACGAAATCTACCACCGCCCTCTTTGTCACTTCCTTAAATGTCTTCGCCTCCACCCATTTGGTGAAATAATCAATAGCGACCAAGATAAGTCTGTGCCCATTAGATGTTGCGGGCTCTATTGGTCCGATGACATCCATGCCCCAAGCAACGAATGGCCACAGTGCAGACATTGTATGCAACTCATAGGGTGGAGAGAATCAAATCTCCGTGTATTTGACATTGATGGCATTTGCTTACATAGCTAATACAATCACGCTCCATGGTGAGCTAATAATATCCTGCTCTCAACATTTATGTATCCGCTCATATGTGGTCTGCATGCTCTTGCATGCACCTCAGCCATAATTGTGTCAACTTGCTGCGCATTTATGCATCTCAATAGCCCCTAATCTGGTGTTCTTTTGTATACAACTCCTCCACTGAGGAAAAATCCATTTTCTAATCACCTTATAGCCCTTTTCTGGTCTCTAGTGGCTTGTTCTGGGTACCCTCTTGTCCTCAAATATTCTTTGATATCATGATACCACAGCTCACCATCAAGTTCTTCTTCCACGGTGAAATAATAAGCATTGTGATCGCGCATTTGTATCTGTAATGGATCGACATAAGCTTTATCTGGATGGTACAACATGGAGGATAATGTGGCCAAAGCATCTGCTACTTCATTGTGCATTGTTGGGATGTGTTTGAACTCTATAGTTTGAAATCTCTGGGACAGTTCATGCAGATATTATCGATAAGGTATCAACTTTATATCTCTTGTTTCCCATTCTCATTGAATCTGATGTATCAAGAGATCCGAGTCACCCATGACCAAAATCACTTGAACACCCATATCTGTCGCTATCCTCAATCCCAATATGCATGCTTCATATTCGGCCATGTTATTAGTGCAGAAAAATTGAAGCTGAGCGGTAACGGGGTAATGCTGACCCATTTCTGAAATAAGCACTGCTCCAATTCCAACTCCCTTACTGTTGATGGCTCTATCAAAGTACATTCTCCAGCCTGGCTTATCTTCTTGCTCTACTTCTTCAATATTCATTGCCTCCTCATCAGAAAAATATGTTTTTAACGGCTCATACTCATCATCAACTGGGTTTTCTGCTAAATGATCCGCAACTTCTTGTGCCTTCATTGCCATACGTGTTACATAGATGATGTCAAACTCTATGAGCATAATTTTCCATTTAGCAAGTCTTCCTGTAGGCATAGGCTTCTAAAATATATACTTCAATGGATCCAACCGTGTTATCAAATATGTGGCATAAGGTGACAGGTAATGCTTATATTTTTGAGCAACCCACGTTAGAGCACAACACATTCTCTCCAATTGAGTGTATTTTACCTTGTAAGATGTGAACTATTTACTGAGATAATATATCACTTGCTCTTTCTTTCCTGTCTCGTCATGCTGCCCCAGCACGCATCTAAAAGAATTATCTAGCACAGTCAAATACAAGATCAGAGGTCTTCCCGATTCTGGAGGAACTAATACTGGAGGATTGGCCAAATATTCTTTAATCTTGTAAAAGGCTTAGTGGCATTCATCAGTCCAATTTACCGCATCATCTTTCTTCAACAATTTAAAAATGGGCTCACGTTGACGTCAACAGAGCAATAAACATGCTGATATAATTCAACCTGCCCAATAAACTCATTACTTCTTTCTTATTCTTCGGCGGAGGAAAATTCTGGATTGCTTTTATCTTTGACGGATCCAATTCAATACCACACCGGCTTACTATAAACCCCAGTAACTTTCCTGAAGGTACCCCGAAACTACACTTTGCTGGATTGAGCTTGAGATTATATCTTCGGAGCCTCTCGAAAAACTTTCTCAAATCTTTGACATGGTCTTATTGCTTTTTGGATTTAATGATGACATCTTCCCCATATACTTCGATCTCTCGGTGCATCATGTCATGAAACATAGTGGTCATCGCCCTCATATATGTAGCTCCGGCATTCTTTAACCCAAACGGCATCACCCTGTAAAAATATGTTCCCCAAGGCATGATAAAGGCTGTCTTTTCTGCATCTTCTTCGTCCATCAGAAACTGGTGATAACCCCCATAACAATCTACAAAAGAGCCAATTTCATGCTTGGCACAATTGTCGATCAATATATGGATATTTGGTAATGGAAAATCATCCTTTGGACTAGCTTTATTAAGGTCCCTGTAATCAACACACACCCTGGTTTTTCCATCCTTCTTCGGAACTGGCACAATATTAGCTAACCATGTGGGATATTTGGTGACCCGTATGACCTTCACCTCAAATTGCTTATTAATTTCTTCTTTTATTTTCACACTGATGTCCGTTTTAAACTTTCTTAGCTTCTATTTTATCGGCCAGCATTCTGGATAAATAGGCAATTTATGTACCACCAGATCACTACTGAGTCCACGCATGTCATCATAGGACCAAGCAAATATGTCCTTGTACTCATGTAACAACTTGATTAAATCTTCCCTGAGGGAAGCCTCTAAATGCACACTGATCTTTGTTTTTCGGACATTCTCCTTACTTCCCAAGTTAATGGATTCTGTCTCATTTAAGTTCGGTTTGGGTTTTTCCTCATAATGATTCAAATCTTTACTGATTTCCTCCAGTATTTCCTCATCCTCATATTTTACTTCATGTTCACTTTCAATTTCTTGTATAACTATTCGATTATCAAGACTGGACCGGGAATCCTTCATGCATGACATATCATTGGAATCAGCAAATATTGAACTGTACAAAAGAAGAAAAATAAAATAAGGCAAAAATGGAAGAAGAAAAGAAATTGCATTTCATTGATTTTTCAAAAAGGTAACAAGCATTGGATACATTTGTTTTTTGATGGGGTGTGGGATTACAAAACAAGACAACTTTTGGGGAAGTGAAATATTTAAAGCTAACTACCACAACTCCCTCCTGATCGGAAGAGGAGTAGCTTCCTAGTTATTAAGCGTAATGTAGGGTCCCACGAACTGAACATCCATTTTACTTGTTCATTCACCCATCTCCAACATATTCACATCTTCAAATAGCCTCTCGAACCTTGCTAGGTGTTCTGCATCCGGTTTTATTTCAGCACGACTTGGCATAACAGTCGCTAGATGTCTCCGTGTACCAGGCCTGGTAAAGGAATTGGATAATTTTGGAATAGGCTTTGGGAGGGACCAACTTTTCTTCTTTATTTTCTTGGCTCTTTGGATATCGGCAACTATTGGCTCGAAACCCAAACCAAAAGTGTCGTTACTGTCCGGAAGGTGGATTGGCTGTATTATACCTTGTAGAGTTACTCCTAAGCCTTTCCCCGGTGAAAACCCATTTCTTATCATTTCCTTGGCAACCATCATTGCTGTAGGAGCCACTGTGGGAATCGGCATGTTTTCCCCCTAGGATATTTTATTCACCATAATAGTGTTCATGACGTGATATACCCACGGGCCCTTATCTCCTTCAGTTTCTTCGAATGGTGTGATAACATTGCAGACATCATCTTCTCCATGCACTGTGATCTCCTGTTGTTCCAACTCAAATGTTACCATCTGATGCAAAGAGGATGGTACAGCTTTCGCCGCGTGGATCCATGGATGTCCCAATAAAAGATTGTAAGATACAGCAACATCTAACACCCGTAACTCCATAGTGAATTCCACCAGTCCAATAGTATTCTTCAATATAATATCCCCTACAATATTCTTGCCCCTCCATCAAAACCCCGTACACATACACTATTTCGATGAATTCTATCAGGATTAACCATTAACTTCCCCAAGGTTGAGAGTGGTCAAATATTGGCACTTGACCCGTTGTCCGCTAGAACACGGGTTACTACAGATTCTTCACACTTGTCTGTAAGGTATAGTGCTTTGTTATGCTCCGTTCCTTGAAGCGGAAACTCATTATCTGAAAATGTTATTTTATTTGTCTCAAAGATCTTGTTCGTGATTTTCTCCAAATGGCATACCGAAATCTTCTCGGGCACATGGGCTTCATTCAAAATTTTCATCAACGTCTTTCTATGCTCGTCAGAATGAATTAGCAATGATAACAATAAAATTTGTGCGGGCGTTTTTCTCTATTGCTCCTACTATAGAATAGTCCTCAGCCTTCATCTTCTTCAAGAACTCTTCCGCTTCCTCTTCAGTAACTGCCTTCTTTACATGATCCGGGTTCTCCTTTACCACTTTTGTCTTCCTCGGTTCTTTCAGGGCAAAGCATCGCCCGGAGCGAATTAAACCATGTGTTTTGTTGATTTCTCCTTTAACTTCCTTCCTCTTATACATCACCGTAACATTATCATAGTTCCATGGTAAGGCCCTGGTGTTCACGACTGGCATCTGCACCACTGGTTTGATAACCACAGGCTCCACATAAGCTCCCTTCACTGTCAACAAAGGCTTAGCTCCCGGCACTAGTACCTTCACGAGCTCAATCACTAATGGTTTCTTCATTGGTAACTTAGCTGACGCTTTCTCCTTTTCAACTTCCCCTTCCACCTTGTTGTTAACTTTAATCATCATCACTGATTGAGAAGGTTTCCTAATGCTCTCCCTGCTCCAACTCTATCATATGCGTCTTATGATGTGCTGACAATGGGTTCTGTGTGATATTGTGAGTCTCATGAGCTTGCATTTCAATCCTCCTGGTATCAATAAGTTCCTGTGTGGCTGACTTTAAATGCTAACACTTTTCTGTATCATGTCCCGGTGCACCGGAACAATACTCACATCGGACTGATTGGTCTAGATTTTTGGGTGGTGGGTTTGGAATTTTTGGTTCAATAGGGCTCAACATCCCTAACTCTCTCAAGCGGTGAAAAAGACTGGTATATGACTCCTATCACACCACCCTTTTTACTACCCCACAAAGGTTCGCCTGAAAATAGGCTTTTATATCGATCCGTTTGGAAAGATACGTAGTGTATAATTCGATGTTCAAATACCTGAAACAGATATAATAACAAAGAGGAATGAGTTTTTCCACTTAAAGGACAGTCGGAACGGGATCAATTTATTTAATTTTTTCAGATTCGCCACTTGGGAAAATAATGGTGTTTCAAGTCACCGGTTTAATCCCGAACCGAGGAAATTCATGACTCTGTAATATAGTCCGCAAAACAATGAACTGGATAAGGAACTCTGTTAACCCGGGAGAAGGTGTTAGGCATTCCAGGATTCCATGGTTCTAGCACGGTCGCTCAATCATCGTTCTCGAATCTTACTTGACTTGTTATAGATTTTAACAATACGTATGTGCTTTTACTTTTAATATTTTACAGATTGCGACATCGCGAAAACGAACCTCGAGTCACACCGCAACCAGTACGCCTGTGACCTTTAGTACATTTAGGCTTTGCCGGGATTTTGGATTTGAGTCGCACCAAGTGCACACTCATTTATAAGGAAAGTATATTAAACCGTGCCTAATAGAGTCTATCGGCTTTTAAATCTTCTGTTCAACAGCCCAGTTAATTTCGTATCACAGTTCAAGCTCACGTTACATGTTGGGCACAAACCAAAAAGGAACAATAGTGATATGAATATAAATGGTAAACATATAACAGAATAATCATAAATCACTAGGAATGAATTCAATTGCATTTTTTATTCATCAAAAGGGACAATCATAATACAAACTGTTAATGTTAACAATGGATCACAACTATCTACTGTACACGAGGCTTGAATTAACAGACTGTTTCTAACTTCGATCTCTACTAATGAATTTACACTAATCATTGAATTAATAACTAGTTGAGATTAACAGGTTACTTAACTATATATATATATATATATATATATATGTGTGTGTGTGTGTGTATATATATATGTGTGTGTGTGTGTGAAAAGACATAAGGATTATCTAAGGATAAGATGAGTACTTACAACTACACTATTATACTACCTACTTAATAGGAAAGAAGCCTGTTTAATATTTTTCAAAGCTAATCCTATTCTAATTGTTACTTCAGCTGATTGTTTCTCTTTTAAATTACATCAACTCTGGGTATTGATTTTTAAACAGACTATCTTCATGAGTATGATTTAGACAGCATAATTACTCAATTGTACAACTCGAGTACCTACATTCAAGTGGCTCAAAGACTTAAGCATAACTATACTACTGCTTTTACTACGACTTAGCTCATTACAAAGTTATTAACCCAATTATGAATGAATTACGGTTTGATCTAACGTTTTTCTATTTTTGAAGCTTATCTACATTTAAATGCATATCTATAATATATGATTAGCTATGTGGTTAGGACTTACGATGCTACTGTGAATGAACAATTAACGATTTGAAACTATGATTAGCTAACTTATATTTTAAAGTTTTACCTATTTAAACTAGGTGATGTACTATCTACACTACTCTACCACTATTAAACTATCTATTACACTGTTTTTGTCTTTGTTCTTCTACTAATACATACTATACTACAATTAAAACTACAGATCCTCACTAATACTAAACAGCTAATGACAATATTAAACTACAAAATACATAATAACGTAAGAATTAAACTGGAACTTCATTTTTATTCAGCCAAATCATCATTACAGCTTCATTTGAACAGAAGTGTACCTGAATCAGCAAGTAGAAAGAGCCAATGAGTTCTAAGGGATTAAGAAATAAGCACAACAACAGACTCAAACAAAGGCAATGCAACAGTGAGATTGAATATCAACGAGTAGCAAACCACAGCAACAACGAATGTGAAATCCTAGAAAAAGCTCGATCAGAAAACCCATACTCCAACAAGCTTAACCAGTGGCTGCTACTTCAAATGCAGGAAAAAACTAATTCCTATTTAATATATTTTTACTCTGATTTATCTATTGAAAAACCAGTCTATATATATCTATATTTCTCTGAACTTTTCTTTTCAAAAGCCAGCCTTTATTTCACTCTTTTTGGGGGGTATATATAGGTGTAGAAATGGCATATTTCTTGGGGAGAAAGAATGGGATCAAATCCCACTTCTCCCCCTTTAAAATTGCTAAAGTTACACTTACACCCCATTTTCAGTTAAAAGATCCCTTCAAGCATGTGCTGGAAGGTTCTATTTGATTCCCTTTTAAGTCTTTTACCAAAGTATTCCCAATGGTTAAAGATTTTTACTGATTTCCCTTTTTAGGGAGACCATTATACCATTTAATCTCTGCAAAATTGCAGAAATCAGGGGTACAAATGACTCCCATATCCCTATGTGTTCTATGTAATTCACTATTTTACCAATATGGTTTCCTTTTATACCCTTAGTGACATTGTTGATTTACCCGACCTACCTAGGTCAGGTTTTCAGCATTGTTGGGTTTATTTAATTAATGGCCAGTCCTTGCATTAGTATTTAAGGACTGGCTAGTTCTACTTTTAGGGACTATTTCAATTTTAACCTTTTTTGTTTCAATTTTAGTTAATTAAGACCTTTTATTTCATTTTTAAACTAATTGCAGGACTAGCCAGCTTTATTGTTGTATTTAAACTATTTAAGATTTAGCTAGTCTCAAGTTGAGACTTGGCTTGGGTAATTGAAACCCATTTGCTGAACACAGGCTGGGCCAAAGCCTTTGCACACTTAGCCACCTGTGATTCAGGGCTCAAATGAGCCTTGGTAAGTCTGAACTTGCAGACTTAACCAATCATTTGCATAATTAGCATATTTAACTGAACACAGGCTGGGCTAAGGTCTTTACAGACCTAGCCACCTATGATTCAGGGCTCAAATGAGTCTTGGTGAGTCTGAACTTGCAGACTTGCACCACTTGTTACACAACTAGACTTTTTAAGGTAGGCCAGTGTGCTGGACCTTGTAGAGTTGGTCAATTTGCAAAATTGACCACTCTTTGGTCACTTATTTATCTTATAACCTATGGTTGTTTGATTTTCAGTTTTAAACCTATTTCAAAACTAGCCATTTTATGGAACTTAGTACTATGCCAGCTATAACCAATCCCCTAAAGTTAATAAGTATTAATCATATGCTCACACTAACAAGAACTATTGCAAACTCAGTCATTTCAACATGCAATTGCACACAGAGCCACATGAGATCAAATATTGTGCATCAATCAAGTAAAACTCAGAAGGGGTTGAATCTTAATCAATGAATTCACATAACCCAATTCCATGTGGCAAAGTGTCAATTAATATCAATTAGACTTAATTACAACTAGTTTATGTTAGATGATACATTGAAAAACCCCAAAACCTTCAAAGTTCATGAGCATGGACATACACAGAAGCTAAACTCTAACAAACAGTCAGTAATAGATGAAACATGACTCATTTTAGACACAGGGACCACAGAATAACATAGACATGGTAGCCAGGATCTATTTTCAAGTACTAACCCTAGCTTTGATATATATAAGATGAAAATAAAGTATAGAAGAATCATGGGGAAACAGTGAAGAAAAATCCTATAGTATATCATGCCAAGTAACAGAGAAAGAAGCAAAATCAGATGATCATGCTTATTTTAGCAGATGAAGGAACAGAAGAAGTGGCATAAACCAATCATTAAAGAAGAATCCTGGTTTTAATCAGGAGATTTAGGGGAATAGTCCAAGATAAAGTAAAACTACCTTAATATAGGAGACCAACAGCTAATCCTAGCACTAAAACTAAGCATGAAAAGAACCAGAAGAGAAGAATCATTCAAACTATTGTGAGCTAACAAAGAAGACTAATACAGAATAAGAGTCAAAACTTAAACATGCAAAGGAGATGTCGAAGACCAATAAGATGAAGAGGCCTAATACTAACAGAGTACAAAGAAGAAGAAAGATATCAAGGTCAAATCTTTAAAACAGAGAATCAGAACAAAAATCCAAACAAATGAGATAAACCTAGTATAAGAGATGAATAACGATAACTAGACAACTAAACATGTAAAGAATCATTAAAAGAGGAACAGTCATGCTGTTGAAAACTAACAGATCGATAATCACAATACCAAGAAGATGAAGAAGAAAGGGTGAAAGATAGATCTTTTAACTCAGAAGAAATAGAACATGAATTAAAACAAACAAAATAGAAGAAAGATAAGAACAATGAACAAGTTGAAAAACCCTAGTACTACAGAAGATGAAGAAGCACAGGATGAAAGATATATCTTTTAAGAAGAACAAAAACAATCAAAACAGGGAAACAAACAAGATTCAAGTAATGAAAAAAGAAGGAGAACATGCAAATACACAGACAAGAAAAGCAGTAAAAATACAAAAACGGGTAAGGGGACTTAGCTTTGCAGGGCCGGTCCCCTGAGCTTCCCTTTTCACCCTTTTCCTTCTTTTCTTTTTCAGTATCTTTCAGACCTTTTCTTTGTTTCTTTTTTCTTTATTTCTTTCTGGTTTTTCTTTTTAGACTTCAAGGTGAAGTCTTTGAGGATATTGGTTTGGAGTGGGGTGTTCAGGGGAGGGTAAGGGTAGATCTTGATAAGTTTTTAGTTTTGAGTCGCCGGAGTTAGGGTTCCGCTGACTTCTTTTGGGATATTCGAGAAGCTCAGGGGGTGTTCGAAGGAAACTAAGGCTGTGGGGGGTTAGATCTGGTCAAGGTGGTTCTTTTGGTGTTGGTTTGGAAAGAGATCTCGTAGTTTGTGGTCATCGGAGGTAGGTTCCGGTGACCGGACAATCAAGGACAGGGGAGGTTTCAAGGTTCTGAGGGGTGTTTGAGTAGGGTTTGTGGTGAAGAAGAAGGAAAGAAGGGTTTTGTGGTTGATATCTTGGCCTAAGACTGCCGTGGAGATGGATAATCTCCATGGCCGGCCAGCTTGATGGAGAAGATGAAGAAAGGGAGAAGAAGAAGGGCGGCTAGGGTTAGGGCATTATGAAAATGAGTCGGTCTCTCTTAGAGACGGGGTTTATATACCCTCCCACATTTGACTGGTCCTTGGCCTTTGGATAAATTAAGATCAACGGTCAAGATCATCCTACACGAAATGGTGTCGTCTCCTTAAAAGAGAGACAAGTCCCCATCCGTTAGATCAACAGGTTTGAACGGTTAAGATTGGATCTCGGATTTAATTAATTAATTAACCATCAGTTAATGTCTCATCCGTTTGATTTGAATTGATGAACGGCTGAGATTTCTTTGTTTTAAACCAGTTGGACCGGCTCTATGGGCCAATGTGTTTGGGCCAATGTTTCAGACTCTTTGGCCCAAATTTATTGTATTTTTTTATATTCTTGGTATTTCAATTATTTTTGTGGTAATTTTCTTTTTGTATTTCATTTTTTTCTTTTTGTATTATTTAAATTACTCAACTTCCTACTTTCACTAATTTTCTGATATTTTTTGGCAATTTTCTACTATTTTTACCATAATTTCCGCTATAAAAGCTCTTTTTGTTGATTTTTCTTTTTAACTACTTAATTCAAAATGCATGTATATAGCCTATATTGTTTTTTGATTTTTTCTAATTTTAATTATTTAAACACATAAAATGCATTTAATTTCAAACAAGACATGCAATTACACTGAAAAATGTTATTTTATTTTAATTTTGGAATTTTGTTTGTCTAGTGCAAAAATCATGTGCTCATAGCTGCCCCTCTTTGCTCGGGAACACGGAGAGTTTCAGTGCAAAGACAAGTGAGCAGTAATGAGAGATTTTTGCACATTGGCATATTGCGTGAAAGCATTTTTGGAAAACCTTTTGACCGCACCCTGCTTTAGAGGTTGCCTACATATCTTGGGCTAAACAGGAATCAGGTAAGTGTAGTTCGGGAAGGTCTGGCAGTTAAAAACTACCAAACTCATTGTTGCATTGACACTGTTGAGACTTACTGACTTACTCCTTATTACCCCGGGGGATAAAATATAAAATGAAGAAGCTATTCTAAACTATGATTCTACAAATTACAATAGTTCCTATCTAGCTTCTTCATTGCTCTTCCTTGTTTCTTTTTCTTTGATTTTCTGTGTTGCTGACTCTCTTTTAGTTGATTTTCTTTTTCTTGCTTCCCCTTCTTTTTTTATTGATTTTCGATGATACTCTTTGCCCTCAAGCTGATGCCTGCTCAAAATAAAACCAAACAACAAACTTTTCTTCTGCCTCAGTATGGGCTTTTGATGTTACGGTGTTACTCATGTTAGCTAACACAAACCAGAATTGCAGAAATAAAAATTGCAGAAAAATAATCCATTATTATCCAGGTAGGCGCTTGATGCATGAAATTAAAAATTTGCAAAAAAATATTCCCTTGTTATTCAGGTGGGCGCCTGATGCATGAAATTAAAAATTTGCAGAAAAATATTCCCTTGTTATCCAGGTGGGCGCTTGATGCATGAAATTAAAAATTTGCAGAAAAGTATTCCCTTGTTATCCAGGTGGGTGCCTGATGCATGAAATTAAAAATTTGCAGAAAAGTATTCCCTTGTAATCCAGGTGGGCGCCTGATGCATGAAATTAAAATTTGCAGAAAGGTATTCCCTTGTTGTCCAGGTGGGTGCCTGATGCATGAAATTAAAAATTTGCAGAAAAGTATTCCCTTGTTATCCAGGTCGGCGCCTGATGCACGAAATTAAAAATTTGCAGAAAAGTATTCCCTTGTTATCCAGGTGGGCGCCCTGATGCATGAAATTAAAAATTCGCAGAAAAGTATTCCCTTGTTATCCAGGTGGGAGCCTGATGCATGAAATTAAAATTTGCAGAAAAATATTCCCTCAATTTGATAACTAGGGAGTGGATTTTAAAGATGATACCTTCCTCTTGTTTTTGGTATTTTCTTTGACTTTCACCCATGAATTCTTTCGTTTATTGCCGAACTTTCTTTTTGGTGTTTTCTATCTTTCCACATTGGTCACATTTACTTTTAAGTGATTAGTGACGATTTATTCCTGTTTAAATCGCAAAACAGAAATTTATTAGATATAAACTGCTGGCAATTGGCATATGCCATCCCTGCCTCTTATTGCTTTCCTCTTTTCCTTTTTCTCCCACCGTGTGGTCTTTTAGTTGACTATCTCTGCAAGCTCTTTTTGTATTTTCTTGTTTTTTCACTTTTCTTTTTCTTTTCTTTTGGCTCTGTTTGCCAAACTCCTTTATTTCTTTCCATCTTTTCCTTCCCTTTCGTTTCTGATCCAGTGTTTTTTAGCTCTTTATCATCAGAGCTGGCAGTTAGCTTTTAAAAAGGCAAACAATGAAATGTAGAAAAATGAAAAAGGGTAAGGGTGTTTCGGAGAGTTGGTAGAACTTATCTGGGTATGTTGGTTGATTCCGTTGACCATGCCATGTATTTAAACTCCGACCCAGTTCATTCAACCGATTATTTTGACTCCAAATTATTCTCGACCCAAACTGATACTATTTTTGTTCCCTTTTCTCTTTTCCATAATAATTCTTACGATCGCCCTATGGTGCCTCGAAAGGTTTTCACCAATATGACCCTCTCATTTATTCTCTCTCAGCCTCATATTCGGCCATATTGTTGGTACAGTAAAATCGAAGCTGAGCGGTAACGGGATAGTGTTGACCCATTTCTGAAATGAGTACTGCTCCAATACCAACTCTTTTACTATTGATTGCCCCGTCGAAATACATCTTCCATCCTAGCTTTTCGCCCTATTCTATTTATTCGACATTCATGTCCTCCTTATCCGAAAAATATGTCTTTAATGGCTCGTACTCATCATCCACTGGATTCTCTGCCAAGTGATCTGCAACTTCCTGTGCCTTCATCGCCTTACGAGTTACATAAATGATGTCAAATTCTGTGAGCATAATCTGCCATTTAGCAAGTCTTCCTATAGGCATGGGCTTCTGGAATATATACCTGATGAGAAGAATATGCAATAACTCTACTGATAATAGGTGAATTTGACTATAATTATACCCTAAATAATCACACTTTGTTATGGAATTAATGTTGTTTATGAGGACAAAATGCTTTGATTAGTGTTCGATTGTGTTTTACAGGTACATGTGATACATTGGATGCCATAAAGAGCTATTTTGGAGTCCTAGGTTGATGAAAAGGCCAAAAGAAGAGCTAAAGTGAAGAGGTCCTGAAGAAGCAGGGAAGAATCAGACGCACTGTTCATCCGCGGTTCACTCGCGGCTGCGGATGAACCGCGAATAATGAAGCCCTCTGAAGTTTGACTGTTCGCGGTCCGCTCGCGGCCGCGAACGAACCGCGGAAGGCTCCGCGGCAGCAATTCCAATTGGACTCAAACTTAGTTTTTAAGCCCTAAAACCTCTATATAAACTCCTAGTTTGCCCCATAGAGGCATGTAATCTATTACTCAATATTTTTACAAGGTTTTTAGTAGGAGAGATTCATCTCAAACTCTTTCTTTTATTTTATATAAAGCAATTCTTTATGATTTCAATTATTATTCTTGTTTCTTCAAGCATGAGTAGCTAAATTCTTTTCTAAGGTTTTGATGGAACCTATTGAGTGATGAACTTATCGTTTATGTGATTACAAATTGTGACTTAGATTTCTATTTGTTCAACTTCATTCTTATTGTAGTTAATTGGTAGGATCCCCAATTAGTTGTGCCTATTTAGTGTGCATAACTTGGAAAAGAGTGCATATTTAGGTTTATTGTTGAACAACACCACACCTATGTTATTAGAGGAATCTATAACTTTAGGCGTAAAGACGGGGTTAGGAATAACGAAGTCTTGGGTGCAATCTTAAGTGAACTATTCAAATTAAAGCTAGCTAGGGTAGCTCGGGAGAGTGCACTAGTAAATTATTGTAATTGCTCGGGAGAGGGTTATGATACACATAGCGTTCATGATTGATAGAATATATTAACAATTTGTAAGAGCATAACGATAAGGGATTCCATCAATAGGGGAAATCAATACCTTAGTCTTTCTCATAATATTCTTTTTACTCTCAATTCAATTCTTTCTTTTAAGCATTCTTAATTATTGCAAAGTAGATTTTAGAAAACCACACAAATATATATTCAAAGTTTGGGAACTTGATTTAGAAGTACTTTTGGGGTTGTGATAGTTGCAATTGGTAGGTTAATTCTCTGTAGGATCGATGTTGGACTTATTAAACCAAGTTATATTAACTACGACCGTTGCTTGGACGTGAATCAATTTTGGCGTCGTTGCCGGGGAATTAACGGAATTATCAATTTCCATTGCCAGAACTTCAAGATTCTTGTGTATTCAGCTTCTTTCTACACTCTACATTGAATATTTTGACGTTTGTTGATTTGGGTATTCAGGTGCATGCCTAGAAAATCTACAAGGACTGGAGAACTAATTGAAGGACTCTCAGACCCCGAGCAAACCTTCCGGGCACGTAACAAAGCCATCAAACAAATTCAACAATCTCAACAACCAATCAAACTAGACTTCGACATGGGTGACATAAACGCTCAAAACCAGCAAGTCGGGCTAAATATGCAAGAGGCACAGGAGGCACAAGAAGGTGCATTGTTCGACCGGGCACAACCCACAGCGGATAATTTGGCAACTGCCATCGTTGTGCCAACAATTCAAGCTGAGTCTTTCCAGATTACTAACAACATGCTTCACTTGTTGCAAAACAAGGGATTATTCTCTGGGTCTCAGGTTGAAGATCCACAGCAGCACCTCAAGAACTTTCTATCAATATGCAAAACACAAAGGCAACCGAATGTAACTCCGAAAGCTATCAGATTACTACTTTTTCCATTCTCAGTTACAGGAGCAGCACAGATATGGCTAAACTCACTCCCAATAAACTCCATTGCAACTTGGGATGAGTTAGTCAAACAATTCCACAACAAGTTTCACCCACCCAACAAAACAGCTCAACAAATTGATGAGATTGTGAGCTTCAAGCAGAAACCACTAGAAACACTACATGAAACTTAGGGCAGATTCAAGGGTATGCTTGTTATGTGTCCTCATCATGGGATCCCTGAGCAGATGTTGGGTCAAAGGTTTTACATGGGGCTTTCAGACAGTATGAAGAATATTGTAGATGCTTCAGCAGGTGGGGCTTTTCCGAGCAAGACTTGGAGAGAGGGCCAAAATTTGCTAGACAAGATGGCTCAAAATTCCGGGTGGACTTCCAGGAATGCTCCTATCACACCAGTAGTACACTCTGTACCTCTGGATCCATCCAACACTCTGGAGGAGAACGTGGCAACTTTATTGACACAAATGAGCATCCTGACAAAGAAGGTGGAAGAATCGGGGGTTAAGCAGCAAGTTCACATTGTAGATACTACCAATGGTGGTTTATGCACATCTTGCATTAGCCAACCCATAGGTAATCCATGGGCTGCGGACCAAGAACATCATCATCAGCATGAGGATATGTACTATGTGGCTAATTATGGAGGACAACGACAAGGCAATCAAAACTGGGGCCAACAGGCTCCAATGCAGTATAGACCTCCACGGCCACAATTTAATGCAGCAGGTATGAGGCCACCACACAACATGGCTCCATATCCTAGACCTCAGAATTTCGGAAATCGGCAGCAGGGATACCATCCACCTCCACCACCTCATGGGGGTAGATAAGATGATGGGTTTGCAAGGTTGGAAGCTATGATGCAGCAGGTAATTGGGTCAAATGCCAAAACCAATGTAAGAATAGATGCACATGATGCAGCGATCAAAAATATGGAAGTGAAGATGGGTCAGATTGCTATGTCACCTAACAATTGTCCTTAAGGGACATTGCCTGCAGATACACAAACAAACCCAACGGACCAAATCCCAAAGCAGATGATGGCAGTGACTCTGAGAAGCGGTAGAGATCTTGATGCTGAGAATGAAAGTGAGAAAATTGACAGACAGGCTGAGACACCTACTCCATTGCCCATTGAACTGGATGAATCCACAAGGTTGACAAAAGTCACAGTCCAGCCAGTTGCTGAAAATAAAGAAGCACAACAGGGAACGAAGAAAGTAGCTGAAAAGGTAGAGCAGCATATTGATGAGAAAGCGATAGACAAAGATAAATCCCAAGTCACCGGGAAGAAGAGGCCTCCACCACCATTCCCCCAAAGGCTGGCCAAACACCAAAAAGAGGAACAATACAAAAAGTTCTTCGACATGCTCAAGCAAATCCAGGTAAACATTCCATTAATTGAAGCTTTAAAAGAAATGCCCGGTTATGCTAAGATGATGAAGGATTTGATGTCGCGGAAATTTGATTTCCAAGACTTGGCCACAGTTACACTTACCCAGACTTGTAGTGCAGTGGTCTTTAGACCCATTGCTGAGAAGCTATCTGATCCAGGTAGTTTCACCATCCCATGCACTATAGGGAATTATGCCTTTACTAAGGCCTTATGTGATTTGGGGGCAAGCATTAATCTCATGCCCTTAGTTGTCTACAAGAGGTTAGGTATTGGGAGAGCCAGACCCACCTCTATGCTTTTACAGCTTGCTGACAGGACGGTTAAGCGTCCATTTGGTATTATAGATGATGTGCTAATCCAGGTTGGGAAGTTCGTGTTTCCCGCCGATTTTGTTATTCTTGATTGCAAGGTCGATGAAGAAATTCCCATAATCCTGGGAAGACCATTCCTAGCCACCGGGAGAGCCATAATTGATTGTGAAACTGGGGAACTCAAGATGAGGGTGAATGATGAGGAGATCATTTTCAATGTGCAAAAATCCATGAGGCATCCTAGTGAGTTCGCAAATTACTCTCTAATTGATGCGGTTGATGTGATAGTGGAGACCGACGATGCAGAATTGACTATTGAAGATCCACTTCAAGCATGCCCGATGAACATGGAAGAGGTAAACGGTGAAAGTTTGGCCGAATGGGTATTATCTTTGGAAGGCAAGGGATTCTGGCAGAGAGAGCTCGAATTCGAACCTCTACACTTAGAGAAAAGAGAAAGCCCACCAGCAAAGACATCCATAGAAGAGCAACCGAAGCTTGAACTTAAACCACTACCATCACATCTCAGGTATGAGTATCTAGGTCCTAACTCTACGTTACCTATTATTATCTTTATCTGGTTTGCTAGATGTGCAGGCTCAAATGCTATTACAGGTACTCAAGGAATGTAAAGCTGCCAATGGTTGGACCATGGCAGACATAAAGTGGATCAGCCTTGCATACTGCATGCACAAGATTCTCCAGGAAGAGGGGCACAAACATTCCAGGAAACGCAAAAGAAGGTTGAACCCGAATATGAAGGATAGGGTGAAAACGAAAGTGATAAAGTGGCTAGACACGGGGTAGATCCCAGGTAAGTTGTCTCACCCTTCTGTATTATACATGTATTATTATGCCATGAGGACATGGCATGATTTTAAGTGTGGGGTGGGAGACTTATCTTGTATTGTATATTGTATATAGTAGATGTAGCTGTAAATTATATTAGTTGGCTTGGCCCGATGATGGACACTTGGCGACGGGTTTCTTAAGGGTCTAAGTCGGAATAAAAACACAAAAAAAAAATAGAAAATTTGAAAAAATACAAAAATATGAGTAGAGGACTCTTCCTTATGACCGACTATTTAGGACAAGTACTCTTGAAGGAAGTAGTCCACGTAGGAATTTTTCTTTCTTTTATTTTCTTTTTCTAGGTAGTGTATCATCTCCCCCTTGGTTTTTCTTTTGAGCACGGTTCTTTTCCAAGGGTTTTTATTTGAACCGGGTTAGGTAGATTTTCCTTTTCTTAGGATTAGAGGACAAAGGGCAACATGTAACCCCGAATATGCACATTAGCAAAAGTGTAAATTGAACTTGAGAATGTATCTTCTAAGCTTGATTGTAGAATCTCAATATGCCTTAAATTGCACAATAATGCTTGCTTGAACATCGATAGGACTTTGTAGATAAACTGAATTCCAAATGAGTTGCATGCCATGTGTGTGTGAGGTTTTTACTTACATTGTATGTTGTACATGATGCCTAGAACTTGCCCTGTGTGTTTGCAAAGCGAAATAGAAGTTGTTTGGTTGTAGAAAGGATAGAGACATTTCTTTGTGTAACCCCATATACCAATAAACATGAATTCACCCATACATATATCTTAGTTAACCCCTTGAGCTTAAAGCCTATTCTTTGATAACCCTTGAATGTTCTTCAAATTATTGTTCTACTTTATCTCCCAGAAGCACTTGTATTGTAACGAATATGCAAAATATTAAGTGTGGGGTGAAGGGAAATTGAAAAGGGAAAAATCAAGAATGAATGTAATAAAAAAAATAGTGAGCTGGCCAAAATAATGTAAATGTATTGCAAAGCAATGAAAAGATGAGCTATATTGAATAAAATCTTAGAAAAGCCAGTCACATCAATAAAAGAAAAAGTGGGGGTAAAAATGAAGGAAGGTGAAGGTATGTTTATGGGAGACATAAGGAAGTAAACAAAAAGGGAAGTTGTGAAAAAGAAAAGAAAAGTGCTTAGGGAGGCTAGTCACTATAACCAAAAGTATCCTACCCGTCCCATAGCCTACATTACAACACTTAAAGACCTCTTGATCTATGATTGAATAACTCGATTAGTGGAGTATTACACTAGGGGTAAGCCTATGGTGTGTCTGTATGCATATGAATGTTCTTTGTTGAGAGTGAGTGAATTTTTCTTCTATATCTATAAGATCCATGTTTTTGAATTGTTCATGTGTGGGAACTTCTCTCAATAAATTTTGTGAGGGCATGTAATTCAAGAGGATAAAAGTAAATTTGCAAGTTTTTGGTAATAACTAGAGTAAGTAATAATGTGCTGGCATGAGAGTTTACGGTTAACTAAAGATCATGCATATCTTAGGTTGTTCATGTATAATAGCTTTTGTGACATAATTTGGGGGAGACAATTTTTTTGGGAATTGGCCTAAAGTGTGATTAAAGATTGCTCGAGGACGAGCAAAGGTTTAAGTGTGGGGTATTGATAATAGGTGAATTTGACTATAATTGTACCCTAAATAATCACACTTTGTTATGGAATTAATGTTGTTTATGAGGACAAAATGCTTTTATTAGTGTTCGATTTTGTTTTACAGGTACATGTGATACATTGGATGCCATAAAGAGCTATTTTGGAGTCCTAGGTTGATGAAAAGGCCAAAAGAAGAGCTAAAGTGAAGAGATCTGGAAGCAGCAGTGAAGAACCAGAAGTCCTGTTCATCCGCGGTTCACTCGCGGCCGCGAATGAACCGCGAAAAAAGTAGGCCTCTGAAGTTTGACTGTTCGCTGTCCGCTCGCGGCCGCGAACGAACCGCGGAAGGCTCCGCGACAGCAATCCCAATTGGACTCAAACTTAGTTTTTAAGCCCTAAAAACTCTATATAAACTCCTAGTTTGCCCCATAGAGGCATGTAATCTATTATTCAATATTTTTACAAGGTTTTTAGTATGAGAGATTCATCTCAAACTCTTTCTTTTATTTTATATCAAGCAATTCTTTATGATTTCAATTATTATTCTTGTTTCTTCAAGCATGAGTAGCTAAATTCTTTTCTAAGGTTTTGATGGAACCTATTGAGTGATGAACTTATCGTTTATGTGATTACAAATTGTGACTTAGATTTCTATTTGTTCAACTTCATTCTTATTGTAGTTAATTGGTAGGATCCCAAATTAGCTGTGCCTATTTAGTGTGCATAACTTGGAAAAGAGTGCATATTTAGGTTTATTGTTGAACAACACCACACCTATGTTATTAGAGGAATCTATAACTTTAGGCGTAAAGACGGGGTTAGGAATAACGAAGTCTTGGGTGCAATCTTAAGTGAACTATTCAAATTAAACCTAGCTAGGGCAGCTCGGGAGAGTGCACTAGTAAATTATTGTAATTGCTCGGGAGAGGGTTACGATACACATAGTGTTCATGATTGATTGAATATATTAACAATTTGTAAGAGCATAACGATAAGGGATTCCATCAATAGGGGAAATCAATACCTTAGCCTTTCTCATAATATTCTTTTTACTCTCAATTCAATTCTTTCTTTTAAGCATTCTTAATTATTGCAAAGTAGATTTTAGAAAACTACACAAATATATATTCAAAGTTTGGGAACTTGATTTAGAAGTACTTTTGGGGTTGTGATAGTTGCAATTGGTAGGTTAATTCTCCGTGGGATCGATCTTGGACTTATTAAACCAAGTTATTTTGACTACGACCGTTGCTTGGACGTGAATCACTGACAGATAGTGCTTCAGCTTCTGAGACACCCAGGTCAATGCACAACATGTTCTCTCTAGCTGAGTATACTTTACCTCGTAAGATGTGAATTTCTTACTAAGGTAATATATAGCCTGTTCATTCTTGCCTGTCTCGCCGTGGTGTCCTAGCACACATCCGAAAGAATTGTCAAGCACCGTCAGATATAAGATCAAAGGTCTTCCCGGCTCTGGAGGAACTAGCACTAGAGGATTTGCTAAATATTCCTTGATTTTGTCGAAGGCTTCCTGACATTCGGCAGTCTATTTCATTGCTGCATCTTTCTTTAACAGCTTGAAGATCGGCTCACATGTTGATGTCAACTGAGCGATGAACCGGCTAATATAATTCAACCTTCCCAATAAGCTCATTACTTCCTTCTTGTTCTTCGGTGGAGGTAGATTCTGGATGGCTTTGATCTTTGATAGATCTAGTTCAATACCCCGCCGACTCACTATAAACCCCAACAGCTTCCCTGAAGGCACTCCAAAAGCGCATTTCGCAGGATTGAGTTTAAGATTGTACCTCCGGAGTCTTTGGAAAAACTTCCTAAAATCCCTAACATGATCATGTTGCTTCTTGGACTTTATAATGACATCGTCCACATACAATTTGATTTCTCGATGCATCATGTCATGGAACATTGTGGTCATTGCCCTCATATAAGTAGCTCCGGCATTATTTAACCCAAACAGCATCACTCTATAGCAATATGTTCCCCAAGGCGTAATGAAAGCAATTTTCTCCGCATCTTCATCGTCTATTAGAATCTAGTGATAACCCGTATAGCAATCTACAAATGAACCGATCTCATGCTTGGCGCAATTGTCGATTAATATGTGGATGTTTGGCAATGGGAAGTCATCATTTGGACTGGCTTTCTTAAGGTCTCTGTAATCTATACACACTCTGGTTTTTCCATCTTTCTTTGGGACTGGCACAACATTTGCTAACCAGGTGGGGTACTTAGTAGCTCATATGACCTTTACTTCAAACTGCTTGTTCACCTCTTCTATTATCTTAACGCTAATGTCCATTTTGAACTTTCTCAACTTTTGCTTAACTGGCCGCCATTCAGGATATGTAGGCAACTTGTGTACCACTAAATCAGTGCTAAGTCTGGGCATGTCATCATAGGACCAAGCAAAGATGTCCTTGAAGTCATGCATTAACTTTATTAACTCTTCCCTGAGGGAGGTTTCCAAATGTACACTGATTTTTGTTTCTCGGACACTATCTTCGCTCCCCAAATTTATAGGTTCTGTTTCACTCAGGTTTGGTTTGGGTTTTTCCTCGTATTGGTTCAGGTCCTTACTTATTTCCTCCAAGGTTTCCTCATCGTGGGTATTGAACTGGGTCGGCTCTTTTAAGCAAAGGCGTCTTTGAATTCATGCAACAACTTTATTAACTCTTCCCTGAGGGAGGCTTCTAAATGTACACTGATTTTCGTCTCCCGGACATTATCCTCACTCACCAAATTGATAGATTCTGTCTCACTCAAGTTCGGTTTGGGTTTTTCCTAATATTGATTCAAGTCTTAACTTATTTCATCCAGTATTTCCTCATCATCATATTCTATCTCACTATCATTCTCAATTTCTTGTATAATAATTCGATTGTCGGAACTGGGCCGGGAATTCTTCATGCATGACATATCATCAGAATCAGCACATATGGAACTACACAAAAGAAAAGATAAAAATAAGGCAAAAAAATGAAAAAAGAAGAAAAACTGCATTTCATTGATATTCCAAAGATGAACAAAGTTTTTGGGTACATTTTGATTTCCATGGGGGTAGGGGACTACAAAAAGTAAAATTGCTTTTTGGGGAAATGATGATGAATTTCAAAAGCTAACTACCAAGACTCCTTCCTGATCGGGAAAGGAGTGGCTTCCCAGTTGTTGAGCGCAACACCATATCCCACGAACTGAACGTCTATCCTGCTAGTACCCTCTCCCATTTCTACCATGTTCACGTCCCCAAATAACATTTCAAACCTCATCAAGAGCTCCTCATCAGGCCTGGTCTCAGCATACCTAGACGCAGCAGATGTCAGATGTCGTTTCGTACTAGGCTTGGCAAAGGTGTCGGACGGTTTTGGGATGGGTTTAGGAAGGGTCCAATTTTCCTTTTTGGCTTTCTGGGCTTTTTGGATGTCGGCGTGGGTGGGTTTGAATCCCAAGCCGAAGGTGTCTTTGTTCACTAGTAGATGGACTGGTTGGGTTATTCCTTACAAAGCTATTCCTAGCCCTTTCCCTGGTGTAAATCCATTTTTCAGCATCTCCCTGGCTACCATCACAGCGGCAGGTGCCACTGTAGGGATTGGCAATTTCTCACCCTCAGCAATCTTTTTCACTGTTACAGTATCTGTCACCTGGTACACCCAGGGACCTTTGTCTCCATCAACATCATCGAATGGTATTATGGCATTGCAGGTGTCTCCCTCTCCATGCACTGTGATTTCTTGTTTCTCCCATTCAAACTTGAGCATTTGGTGCAAGGACAATGGCACGACTTTGGCTGTGTGGATCCATGGTCGACCCAGCAATAGATTGTAAGACACATCAATGTCTAACACCTGAAACTCCATCGTAAAGTCTACAGGCCCAATGATGACCTCCCAGATGATATTCCCCAAAGTGTTCTTACTTTCTCCGTCAAACCCTCTCACATTCACAATGTTCCTTCGAATTCTTTCAGGACTGATATTCAGCTTTCCAAGAGTCAAAAGCGGACAAATGTTTACATTTGAGCCATTATCTATCAACACCCGAGTGACCACTGACTCCTCGCTTTTCACAGTAAGGTAGAGTGCCTTGTTATGCTCAGTCCCTTTAATGGGCAATTCGCTGTCTGAGAATGTAATCTTGTTGGACTCAAAGATCTTGTTGGTAATCTTCTCGAGATGACAGACCGAGATCTTTTCAGGGACATATGCCTCATTCAATATCTTCACCAGTGCTTTTCTATGTTACTCGGAATAGATCAACAATGAGAGCAAAGAGATCTCTGTGGGTGTCTTCCTCAGCTGCTCTACTATGGAGTAGTCTTGGGATTTTATCTTCTTGGGGAATTCTTCTGCTTCTTCTTCGGACACAGGCTTCTTCATATGACTCTCTTTCACCACCTTTATTTTCCTTAACTCTTCCGGGGCAAAACACCTCCCAGAATGAGTTAGACCGTGCGTCTCGTTGATCTCTCCAGTCACTTCTTTCCCTTTGTACACTACTGCCACCTTGTTGTAGTTCCAAGGTACAATCTTGGTATCTACCACCGGCATCTGTACCACTGGCCTTATAATTACCGGTTCCATGCTTGCACCTTTTACTGTCAACACTGGTTTCATACCTGGCACTACAACTTTCAAAGTCTCCACCACTGGTTGCTTTTTCACTGGTACTTCAACTAATGCTTCCTTTTTCTCAACTTCTTTTTCTGTTTTGTTGCTGGCCTTTATCATCATGACCGACTGGGATGGCTTCCGGCTGTTCTCCTGTTGTGCAAACTCTATCATATGTGCTTTATGATGAGCCGGAAGTGGATTCTGAGTAATATTCGGAGCCTCTGGAGCCTGTACCTCAATCCTCCGGCTATCAATGAGCTCTTGAATAGCGTTCTTCAAATGCCAACATTTCTCAGTGTCGTGTCCCGGTGCCCCAGAGAAATACTCGCACCTGACCGACCGATCGATATTCTTTGGAGGTGGGTTCGGAAGCTTTGACTCGATTGGGCTCAACATCCCCAATTCCTTCAATCGGTGATAGAGGCTAGTATAGGATTCCCCCAATGGGGTGAATGTTTTCTTTGGCTGGTTTCTATTCCTCATCTCCGGGTCGGGCCTGAAGTTGGGTTTGTTCGGGTTTCTATAAGTTCTAGAAGAGGGGTAAGTATTTTGTGTGTGATAAACATTCTACGGGGCTTGGGCTCGCCATACCTGTGGTGGTGGTGGATAAATTTGGGGTTGTGGATTATAGTAGTGTGGGGTAGTGTGTGGGTAGTATGGAGGAGGTGGGTTGTATGATGTTGGTTGGTTATATGGGGTTGGTGGGTACGACTGATATGGTCGTGGTGGGTGATGGTATTGGTTATGGTTCCAGAGTTTGCTCTCCACAACCGACACTTCCTCTTTCTTCTTCTTCCCAATGGTTCCTCCACTCCCTGTCTAGATGGCCTGATTAGTGGCCTTGATCGCTGAAAAACTCATAATCTTGTTAATTTTCAATCCTTCTTCCACGAAACTTCCCATTTTTACAACTTCATTAAAATTCTTTCCAATGGCTGACACCAGATGTCCATAGTAGGTAGTCTCCAAGGCCTGCAACAAACAGTCTACCATTTCTCTTTCTTTCATCGGCGGATCCACCCTCGCCGCCTGCTCTCTCAATCTAAAGTCGTATTCTCTAAAGCTTTCACCAGGTTTCTTTTCCATTTTAGTGAGTGACAACCTATCCGGTATGATTTCCAAATTATACTGGAAATGGTTAGCAAACATTTGTGCGAGATCATCCCAAATAAATCCCCTGGTGTGATCTTGGCGCGTGTACCATTCCAGTGCAGAACCACTTAGACTTTGGCTAAAGTACGCCATCAGAAGCTCATTTCTTCCCCCTAGGCCCTGCATCTTGCTGCAGTATCCTCTAAGATGGGCCACCGGATCTCCGTGTCCACTGTACATGTCAAACTTCGGCAACTTGAACCCGATAGGGAGTTTCACTTCTGGAAATAGACATAGGTCTTTGTACGCCACACTTAGTTGTCCCCCTAGCCCTTGTATGTTATGAACGGACTGCTCCAAACTCCTTATCTTCCTGGCCATCTCCTCATGTTCTAAGTTCCTGACAGGTTTCTCTTTGATTGCCTCCATCAATGGAGTGTGGGATTCATGCTGCCGAAAGGTTGGTTCGGGTGGGTAATAGTGAGTGTCTTGTACATGAAACAACGGTTCACTGGATGACTTATGCAAGGCGGAAGGTGGAGGTGCTACATATACCAGGGCAACCTGGGGTGGCTGGGGTGGGCACTTGTTTTGTTAGTGGCGGTGGTACCTAAGAGGTGGAGGCATAATAATGGTGATAGTCTGGATATGTAGAGGACGAGTTCATAGTGGGTAGCTCAGGGTTGGGATTGGCTGGAGGCATGTATGCTGGGTTAGCGGGATAAGTGGGTAAGGGTTGACCCCTCGACCAAGCCTCGTACATCTCAGCCATCTGCTATTTAAGCTTGTACATTTCTTCTTTCATTCCCGTCACGTCCACAACTTCCTCCTCTTGGACGGGGTCCATGACTGTTGGTTTAATTTCTTGAGATACGGCCTTTGTCATTGTCTTAGATCTTGTATTGTAGGGATGAGTAGCCAGAATGCCAGTTGCCAGCTAGAATCTGAATCTCATAAATAACACCCGTTAGTGGTTAGCACATAAAGAGATAAGATGCAAAGATTTGGAATAATCACATTTTTGCCTTCGATCGTCATGCATCATCCCGACCTTCGTTTTATTTTGAACCAATCTCATCATTCTCTTTTTTTTCTTTTCTCTTTTCTTTTCTTTCTTCTTTTTCTCTCTCTTTTTTTTCTTTTCTTTCTCTCTTTTCTTCTTTATTCTTTTTATTGATTCGTGTTCCTATTTATTTTCCTATTGTAAATAAAGAATTGACATAAAACAAAAGGATTGACAACAACTCTTGATTTCTCATTGATAGTTCAAAACATTGGTTTACAAGATGGTGTTGTACCACTAATGCAAAGAAATATGAATATAGAATGCATGCCCTATGAGTACATTAATGCTCCTAGTGCCCACGAGACATCGTTCGGTCTTGCTGCGGGCCTATATGCTAATCCCTTTTGGAGCCTATCTAGGTCGGACATGAGTTGCTGCACAAAGAACTTCACAGCTGACACAAATGTTGCCCGGGGCATTTCTTCACATAGCTGGCTCTTCCGGGTGATGTACTGAGCAATATAAACAATTTTCTCTCGAATAACCCCTTTCTCTTGAAGCAATCAGCTGATCTGTTTGGTGCGAGCATCTAAAGTGCGTTGGTTATCCTTTTGTATTTGTTGTAGCTCAAACTCTAGCCAAGCCACAGTCGTGTAACAATGTTCTCTTTCTTCTTCGAGATCTTTAATGACCTTGTTACTTTTGACAGTGGCTGTAACAATCCTCTTTCTCAGTCGCGCTACCTCAAATTCATGCTTATCCTGTAGCTGCTGATCCAACTTGGCTCCTTCCTCGGCATATCTGGCCATTTGCTTCCGAGCCCTAACTAACTCCTTTTCTGCTTTGTCTAAGTCGAAGTTGTAGTCATTCACCTTGAGCCGAAGAGTTTCAATCAATTTCTCGTCTCGGGCTAAGCAAATAGGTGTCTCAGATGCAATTTTCATTTTAGCAACCTGAGCCTTCAGCATTTCATTCTCTTTTCTCAGCTACTTTTTCTCTCCTTCGTCGGATGCTGCCTGCAAACCGCTCTCAAACTGGAGATCTCTTAACTGTTTTTCCAGCAAGCTGATCTTGGCCTTATCCTTACTTTCTTTGGCCGCCCAATTCCTGTTAGATTGCTCCACCAGATCCTGTAAGTGAGGTCTTTTCGAAGGCCTGTCATGCTCAATACCCCGTCAATACCATGCGGAATACCCTGACGACACTTCATCTCGAGCTCTGTTCTGCACACAAGTCTCTACCTTCAAGTTCTGACATTCATTCCAAATCTAACGGACCTTTGCTTCCGGGAATTGCCCATCATGACTAATCTCTATTACTTGCGAACTGAGGTCCCCATCCTTTGGTATCACTTGACATCTACCAAGCTGTCGCAGGGCCCTGTACGGGGTATAAGGCTGGACACTTTTTAAACCCATGATCAAAAAGTGTGACCCTTCCGTCGGCATATAAATCACCTCGTCGAGGGGCAACCAATCATATGTCCAATCAATCTGGCCGTCAGTCAATGATCGTAGATGCCAAATCCAGTCCTTTACTCCCTCTTGCAACTTAACTTCTTTTGTTATCGTGTAAAATTCTTCAAGGCACGTTCTTCGAGTTGGCCCACAGCTTGAGAACGAAGGATGATGGCATAGATATTCGATTAACCATATTTGCAAAATCAAGTTGCATCCCTCAAAGAAGTTGGCCCCTACTTTGCATGCAGTCAAGGCACGGTAGATGTCTGCTAAAATCATTGGAGCCAGAGTACAATTGTCTTGTACTACCAAAGTGCTTGCTACCCCGGCAACCTTTATATTGATGTGCCCATCTTTTCTCGGAAATATGATAACCCCAAGAAATGCCACTAAGAAAGCGAACCGTCGATGCTCCTCCCATTTTGCTCGGTTGGACTTGCTACAAACCTTGTTCGTGGAGTCGTTGAAACCCCCGACATGTCCATATCTACTATAAATGAAGTTCAGAGAGCAAAATCCATTGGCTAAGTCCTCATTGTGGACGTTTCAAGCAATTTTCAAATAATCCAAAAACCGGTGCACCGTTATTGCTCTCGGGGCCACCGAGTATTTTTCTTTCAAGGGGACCTCATTCTTCCCTATGTAGAAAGCAATTTCCTCCAGAGTGGGAGTGAGTTCAAAGTCCGAAAGATATAGTACATTGTGTGTAGGATCCCAATGTGTGACCAGTGCTCTGATTATGTCGCCTCGGGGGATTATGTCCAATAAACCCGTGAGGTCTTTTAAGTAGCCTTTGTACCAATTTTGACCTTCAATTCCCATGTCATTCCACCAGAGTCTTAGCTCCAAAGGGATTTTATTCATTAAGGCGAAAGGTTCATTCTGTATTGTGCTCATCCTGCACATTTATTAAGGCGATTTTATTTAGAAAAAAGAGAAAAATCTTTTTATTTCAATGCAAATTTTCATTTTTGAAAGAGACATGACTCTCGAAGTGGCCATTTTTGCCAAAATAGCCTTCAGTCGTCCTTTCAGAACATTCGGCCGTTTCCAAAAATAGCGATCACTCCGCTTATTTGAAACAAAAATCATTTTGGTCTTTTCTAAAAAGTTGTGGTTGGACCCGTTCAAGGTTTGCCTATGTATCTCGCCTAACGGCGAGAATCAAACCTGCGTAGCTCGGTCAGATTAGTTGACCAATTATTTCAACAACAAAGCCATTTTTTTCCAAATTTTTAGATTTTCCAGATACACTAACTTTTATTTCTCTCTTTTCGTTTGAATACTTCTATACTCGGGAATTTTGCCGGTCCACATAACGATCAAGGACAATAAAATGCAACACATAATATGCTCGGTCTTTTAAATTTCGGGTCACCTGTCCTAGACGGACCCAACCCCTGTGTTGAGTCCCCTAAGTTAGATATGATGCAAATAATCATCCTAGACCTATGTTCAACATCTTATAGTCTCATAGAGTGCTAGACCGTGCACCCGAGTGGCAAACTCGAATCAAGGAGGGGGCTACGTACTGGTGACTCGCGGAGTCAATCGGCTTTGTAACTTATCCGGACTTTGTTTCTTAATTTGTACAATCCACGTAGTATCAAAGCGGTGAAACACATAGCATATTGTTCAAATCATATAACAAAGTCAAATAATATCGAAAACGGCGATTCTAACGAGCTCAAGTCCTTAAACCCTGAAACCAAATTTCAGGGTTGGGTTCCCCAGCAGAGGCGCCAGAGCTGTCACACCTCCCTTTTTACTACCCCACAAAGGTTCGCCTGAAAAGAGGCTTTTGTACCGATCCGTTTCGAAAGACACGTAGGGTATACCTCGATGTTTAAATACCCGAGACGGATACAATAATAAAGAGGAAGGAGTTTTTGCACTTAAAGGACAGTCGGAACGGGATCAATTTATTTAATTTTTTCAGAGTTGCCACTTGGGAAAATAATGGTGTCCCAAGTCACCGGTTTAATCCCGAACCGAGGAAATTCATGACTCTGTAATACAGTCCACGAAACAAAGAGCTGGATAAGGAACTATGTTAACCCGCGAGAAGGTGTTAGGCATTCCCGGATTCCGTGGTTCTAGCACGGTCGCTCAATCATCGTTCTCGAATCTTACATGACTTGTTATATATTTTAACAATATGTATGTGCTTTTAGTTTTAATATTATACAGAATTGCGACATCGTGAAAATGCACCTCGAGTCACACCGCAACCAGTACGCCTGTGACCTTTAGTACATTTAGGCTTTGCCGGGATTTTGGATTTGAGTCGCACCAAGTGCACACTCATTTATAAGGAAGGTATATTAAACCGTGCCTAATAGAGTCTATCGTCTTTTAAATCTTTTTGGGAGAAGCTTTGAAATTTGCTAGTAGCCTCCCCCGATTCTATTTATAAATTATTTCACTACTAAGGGGGCCCCGCTGTTTAGTGTTGTGCGAGGCTCGTCCCAATTACATTTTAAAAAGGTTCAATCTTAATGTGTACGTGCTAGGTTATCTATATTGGTTTTTCCTTAGTCATATTTCAACTTCTATTTTCAGACTTGGGCCTAGGCAATTGTCACAGCTTTATTGGATCTGGGCCTCTGCGTTCATATTTAAATAGGCACTGGACCTGCCCAGGCCTCAAAGACCCAGGCTATCCTCAAGCTTCTGTTCAACAGCCTAGTTAATTTCGTATCACAGTTCAAGCCCACGTTACATGTTGGGCCCAAACCAAATGGGAACAATAGTGATAAGAATAGAAATGGAAAACATATAACACAACAATCATAAATCACTAGGAATGAATTCAATTGCATTTTTTATTCATCAAAAGGGACAATCACAATACAAATTGTTAATGTTAACTACAGATTACAACTATCTAATGTAGACGAGGCTTGAATTAACAGACTGTTTCTAACTTCGATCTCTACTAATGAATTTACACTAATCATTGAATTACTTACTAGTTGAGATTAACAGGTTATACTTACAACTATATATATATATATATATATGTGTGTGTGTGTGTGAAAAGACATAAGGATTATCTAAGGATAAGATGAGTACTTACAACTACACTGTTATACTACCTAATTAATAGGAAATAAGCCTGTTTAATATTTTTCAAAGCCAATCCTATTCTAATTGTTACTTCAGCTGATTGTTTCTCTTTTAAATTACATCAACTCTGGGTATTGATTTTTAAACAGACTGTCTTCATGAGTATGATTTAGACAGCATAATTACTCAATTGTACAACTCCAGTACCTACATTCAAGTGGCTCAAAGACTTAAGCATAACTATACTACTGATTTTACTATGACTTAGCTCATTACAAAGTTATTAACCCAATTATGAATGAATTACGGTTTTATCTAACGTTTTTTTGTTTTTGAAGCTTATCTATGTTTATATGCAGATCTACAATATATGATTAGCTATGTGTTTAGGACAAACGATACTACTGTGAATGAACAATTAACGATTTGAAACTATGATTAGCTAACTTATATTTTAAAGTTTTACCTATTTAAACTAGGTGATGTACTATCTACACTACTCTACCACTATTAAACTATCTATTATACTGTTTTTGTCTTTGTTCTTCTACTAGTACATACTATACTACAATTAAAACTACAGATCCTCACTAATACTAAACAGCTAATGACAATATGAAACTACAAAATACATAATAATGTAAGAATTAAACTGGAACTTCATTTTTATTCAGCCAAATCATCATTACAGCTTCATTTGAACAGAAGTGTACCTGAATCCGCAAGTAGAAAGAGCCAATGGGTTCTAAGGGATTAAGAAATAAGCACAGCAACAGACTCGAACAAAGGCAATGCAACAGTGAGATTGAATATCAACGAGTAGCAAACCACAGCAACAACGAATGTGAAATCCTAGAAAAAGCTCGATCAGAAAACCCACACTCCAACAAGCTTAACTAGTGGCTGCTACTTCAAATGCAGGAAAAAACTAATTGCTATTTAATATATTTTGTAAGGCCCCGTAAAATATTTGTGCATAAAACCTAGTAGCTATAGTGTCATGGTCCGAATAATGTGTTAGGAATGCGTAGAATTCTTCGCGGCGAGCAAGCTCGCCGCGGTTCGGACCCTTAGTAGTGATTTAAGTTTCAAAAATGTAGAGAATTAATTTTTCCGAAAAGTGTCAATTTTGTGGTCAAGAATGCGACCGCAAATCTGCTATGCGGACCGCATTCTTGCCGCAAAGCTTTCCAGAAAGTCTCCCAAAATCATGTTGAAAATGCGGTCGATATGCGATCGCATAATGAATCTGCGGTGCACTTTGCGACCGCAGATCAAGAATGCGGACCGCATATTGGTCGCATTCTGTAACAGAACTTGAGTCATTTTTGAGGCCATTCTGCGGTCACTATGCGGACCGCATGTTGATTCTGCGGTCGCAAAGTGCACCGCAGATTCGCCCCGGCCCAGATTTTTGTAACATTTTTACCCGATCTCTTCTTTAATATAACACCTTTCACCCTCATTTTCTCATATCATCTTACCAAAATTAGAGAGAGAATAGAGGGGTTTTAGAGAGAAGTTCTTCATCTTCAAAGATTGTTCCAACCACTTAATTCCAAGGGATCCTAGGGCAAGGATTCAACTTCCCCAATCTTTTCAAGGTAAAAACCCTAACTATTTTCTTTGATTTTCAGTTTTAAATTGGGTAAAGAGAGGTTTGCATATAATAGCTTTTGAAGATAGAATTTTTACACTCATGCATGATTGTTGAACTTGATTTCTAGTAAAAAAAAGTGAGTAGAAGTAAGAGTCTTCAAGAACAAGGTTGGCAAGAGTAGGATATCTTGGGTAAGCATAAAGTAGGAAGAAAACTCATCACCAGGTATGTATGGCTAATTTTGATTCTTGTGAAATCGCCTATATGTGTGAAATTTGTTTGGTTCGTGTTAAATTGACAAATTGTGTGAAATTCTTGATGTTGTTGTTGGATATTCAAAGTTTGTTGTTGAGCTATGAGGGATGTAAAATGAGAGTTTAATTTGGTAAAAGAATTGTGAATAATGGCTATAATGGCATATATGGTACTTTGTGGAAAAGAAACGAAACACTTGAGGATTGGTAAGTTATTGAACAATACGGTATGAATACTCTTGATTTTGGAACACTTGTAACTTGGTTGTGATATTGGCTTGAGAAGTAATTGTGAACATGAACCAACCTGTAAGTTGCTTATTTGAACTTGTTGAAATTGTGTGAAGTGCCTTATCTGCTGTTTGTACTTATTGTGTTTTAAAACTGTACGGTGGGATCGGGTTGCGCGCCGCAACATGAGGAAATAAGGTGTGGGTTGGGGTGATAAGGGTGGCCGAGGTAATAAGGGTGGTCGGGGGTAATAAGGATGGAAAGCGATCGAAATCGCTATTGAAAATTGATATAAAAATCAATAATGTGAAATTGTGAAAGGAGACAGCAGGAGAGTTTGCAACCTGTGGGGCACTGATTGCCCCTTTGTTTGACTACTTGTGCTTCACGTGATTGATTGGTTATTGTTAAATTGGTTGATCGTAGAAAGTGCTTTGTGTTGAGAATTATTTGAAATGAGGAAAATGTGGAAACATGGTTGGCCGGCTTAATTAATTGTTGATGTAATTCAATGGCTTGAGTTTACTTGGGACAAAGTTTGTCCATACATGCCGGTACAATTCAAGTGTACTGACGTC
Source organism: Nicotiana noctiflora (assembly GCA_032618575.1). Taxonomy (NCBI): domain Eukaryota; kingdom Viridiplantae; phylum Streptophyta; class Magnoliopsida; order Solanales; family Solanaceae; genus Nicotiana; species Nicotiana noctiflora. The sequence continues at coordinate 14,203 of JASVEL010009220.1, read as the reverse complement.
CCTTTTGCCGGGGACGCTACATTCGTGTTATGATTGTAGGTGGATCAGTAGCAGGCACTTCAGCTCATCGGCAGTAGTATCCTTCTCCTTCCACTGCCCGTTTTGGTGAGCCCCTTTCTTCCTTGGGGCCCCGTGTGGTTCATGCCACTTTTGTTTAGATTTCATTTTGGTTTTGTAAGGTATAGCCGGAGCCTTGTTACCGGTAAGTATTGTATTCCCTTTTTTTGTATCCTAGAGGCTCTGTAGACATGTAAACTGTGGGACTCCAGTCTTATGTATACATTATGTCGGGCGTTGTAAAAACTGCAAACTTGTTAATGAATCACTCGTATGGTTTTATTTGTTTAATGTGAAATCATTCATGGTTAGTAAGATATTTGGTTAATGAGAAACAATCAACACGGGGGTAACGCGTGGGAATGAAAGGCACCCAGGTCCGCTTGACTGGGGCAACCCGGTCAGGCGCCGGTCATGTTCCCCGATTTGGGGCGTGACAAACTTGGTATCAGAGCCTATGATTTTTAAAGTGTCCTAGGATGTCTCGGAGCCGTGTCTAGTAGTGCCCTTCTTATAGGTGTGTTGTCGACCACATCATATAAGTAGGGGGCTACACGGGCATTTAGGAATTTACCTATTTCTTTGTTAATCTATATCGTGCGGTAAAGTGCAATGTGGAAATATCTGTGTCTAATTCGCGCCTTGTTCCCAAATTTTCAGAATATGGCACCTAAGAAGAAGGCTAGACTCGGCCTTAGTGCCAATGCCGGCCCAAGTGCAGCTGTTAATCATGTACCCGATGCCGTGGGAGAGAATGACCCACCGGTCCCGAATTTGCCTGGCCCATCTGTTCAAAACCCAAGTGTCCCTATTCCAGCCGCCGGCAGAGGATGCCACCATTCCTCCTGCCAGTGTTCCTGGCTCAGATACAGTTCCCGCTTCGGGCTCTGGTATCTCTAATGAGGATCTGAGAGGAGCCATTCATATGTTAACACAGCTAGTGGCCGCCCAGGCCCAGAGATCCCATGATGCCCCTGCATCCTCCAGCGGACAAGGAGATTCCTTTGGCTCCAGAGTCCACCAGTTCTTGCGATTGGCCCCTCCAGAATTTTCAGGCACCGATCCAGAGGCTGATCCACAGGAATTCCTTGATGAGATATACAAGACCCTCAGAGTGATGAAGGCTACAGATATAGAGGGGGTAGAGTTGGCCTCTTACAGGCTGAAGGGAGCGGCACGTTCATGGTTCGAAATGTGGGAGGATTCCCGTGAGGAAGGGAGCCCTCCGGCCAGATGGGATGAGTTCGTGGATGCATTTATGGACCACTTCTTACCTGCCGAGGCAATGGCAGCCCGTGCCACTGAGTTCGAGGTTCTCAAACAGGGCAGTATTAGTGTATGGGAGTATCATATGGAGTTCGTAAGGTTGTCCAAGTACGCTCCTCATTTAGTGTCGACCATGGATGCCCGGGTTCGACGGTTTGTTCAGGGCCTTAGCCCTTTGGTAGTGAATGAGGCCGCCACAACAGCTTTGCACTCGGATATGAACTATGGGAGGATCGTGGGGTTTGCTCAGGCCACAGAGGCCAGGAAATTGAAGATTCGTGCAGAAAGAGAAAGTAGCAGCAGGGCCCGGTCAATGGGTCATTCAGGGAGATCACTTCCAGGGAGAGGGTCATCAGGGCCATCCCAGTCATATGCTCAGTCCTCGCGAGTGCACCGCCATCCGTGCACAGTCATCAGCAGGGCAGTTACTCGAGACCCGGTTCGGACAGCAGGAGGTCTCGTCAGTCTGGTCGTCCTGGGTGAGATCCCAGCAGCAGGGGAGACCTACATGCCCCAAGTGTGGGAGATTTCATACGAAGACTTGCTACCTTGACCTTCTAGTGTGCTTCGGGTGCGGGGTGAGAGGTCACATTCAGCGGGACTGTCGTGCACCCCGTCAGGGTATAGGTAGGGGATCTGCTCAGTCATCCGGTTCTTCAGCTGCTACATCATTAGCGCGTACTCCAGCATCAGCAGGGCGTGGTGCAGCTAGGGGTGGAGCTCAGGGTAGGGGTGGACCTAGCCGATTCTATGCATTGAGTGGCCGCCAGAATGCCGAGGCTTCTCCAGATGTTGTTATAGGTATCCTGTCTATTCGGACTATTGATTGCTATGCCCTTATTGATCCGGGGTCCTCCTTGTCTTATGTTACTCCATTCATTGCTTCAAGTTTTGGGATGGTACCCGAACAGCTTCATGAGCCGTTCTCTGTGTCGACTCCAATCGGTGATTCTATTACAACCTCACGAGTCTATAGGAATTGTGTTGTTACGGTGGGTGGTCGTGATACCACAGCCGATCTTATTGAGCTTGGGATGGTAGATTTTGATATAATTATGGGGATGGATTGGCTCTATTCGTGCTTTGCCAAACTTGACTGTCGAACGAGAGTTATGAGGCTCGAGTTCCCTAACGAGCCAGTTATTGAATGGAGAGGAAATGGTGTAGTGCCAAGGGGTAGGTTTATTTCCTACCTTAAGGCTTCGAAGATGATTAAGAAAGGGTGTATCTATCACCCGGTTCGGGTAACGGACACCACCTCAGATGTGCCTACCCTCGAGTCCGTGCCAATTGTGAATGAATTTCCTGAAGTGTTTCCGGATGAGCTTCCAGGCATTCCGCCGGATAGGGAGATTGACTTTGGGATCGATGTATTGCCGGATACTCAGCCAATATCCATTCCACCATACAGAATGGCGCCAGCAGAGTTAAGGGAGTTAAAGGAGCAGCTGAGGGATTTATTAGAGAAAGGGTTCATACGACCGAGTGTGTCGCCGTGGGGTGCTCCGGTTCTCTTTGTCAGAAAGAAGGATGGGTCACTTCGAATGTGTATTGATTATCGGCAGTTCAACAAAGTCACCATCAAGAATAAATATCCTTTGCCTCGAGTGGATGATCTGTTTGACCAATTGCAGGGAGCGAAGTTCTTCTCAAAGATTGATGTAAGGCCCTGTAAAATTTTTGTGCATAAAACCTAGTAGCTGTGGTGTCATGGTTCGAACTCGTTATGGTCACTTCGAGTTTTTGGTCATGTCTTTTGGGCTAACCAATGCCCCAGCAGCTTTCATGGACCTTATGAATCGGGTTTTCAAGCCATTTCTAGATTCCTTTGTGATTGTATTCATTGACGACATCCTCATCTACTCTCGGAGCAGAGAAGATCATGCCGTTCACCTCAGAGCAGCATTGCAGACCCTTCTTCAGCATCAATTGTATGCCAAGTTCTCAAAATGTGAGTTTTGGTTGAAGTCCGTAGCCTTTCTAGGGCATGTTATTTCCAATGAGGGAATTCAGGTGGATCCTCAGAAGATTGCGGCAGTGAAAGATTGGCCTAGACCCACGACCCCGACAGAGATTCGTAGCTTCTTGGGTTTGGCAGGGTACTATCGGAGGTTTGTAGAGGGGTTCTCAACCCTCGCTTCCCCATTGACAAAGCTGACGCAGAAGGCAGTTAAGTTCCAGTGGTCTGAAGCATGTGAGAAAAGTTTCCAGGAATTGAAGTCAAGATTGACCTCGGCACCAGTATTGGCCTTGCCAGAAAGCACAGAGGGATTTGTGGTTTATTGTGATGCCTCCAGGGTTGGTTTGGGATGTGTATTGATGCAGCACGGGAAAGTCATATCTTACGCTTCCAGGCAACTCAAGAATCACGAGAAGAATTATCCGACGCATGATTGGGAGCTTGCAGCTGTTGTGTTTGCTTTGAAAATATGGCGGCACTATCTTTATGGAGTTCATGTAGATGTGTTTTCAGACCACAAGAGCCTCCAGTATTTGTTCAAGCAGAAGGAGCTAAATCTGAGACATCGGCGGTGGTTAGAATTGCTCAAGGACTATGATATGAACATATTGTACCATCCAGGAAAGGCAAATGTGGTAGCCGACGCTCTTAGTCGAAAATCCATGGGTGGTTTGGCTCATTTGGGTGTGGATCAGAGACCCCTGGCTCAAGAGGTTTACCAATTAGCCAGTTTGGGGGTTCGTATCTCGGCGTCAGACGAGGGGGATATTTTGGTGCATAATGGAGCAGAATCATCATTGGTCGCGGAAATCAAGGAAAAACAGTTCATAGATCCAGCATTGGTTCGGGTAAAGGAAGCAATCATGAATAACAAGACCTCAGCATTTGTACTCAGCAGCGAAGATGGTGTATTGCGGTGTCAAGATAGGCTATGTGTCCCGGATGTGGACGAGCTTCGGGAAAGGGTAATGGCAGAGGCTCATATTTCCAGGTATTCGGTACACCCAGGTTCCACGAAAATGTATCATGACCTTAAGGAGATTTATTGGTGGAACGGTATGAAAAGGGATGTAGCAAGCTTTGTAGCTAAATGTCCGAACTGTCAACAAGTGAAGGCCGAGCATCAACGGCCCGGTGGATTAACTCAGCTTATGGAAATACCAAGGTGGAAATGGGAGATGATCAATATGGATTTCGTGGTAGGGTTACCTCGCACTCGGCGTAAGTTTGACTCAATATGGGTGATAGTGGATCGACTCACCAAATCAACTCACTTCCCGCCTGTCAAGTCCACTGATACCGCGGAGCAATATGCAAGATTGTACATCAAGGAGATAGTAAGACTTCATGGCACTCCACTTTCTATTATCTCGGATCGCGGGGCTCAGTTCACAGCTAACTTTTGGAAGAAGTTTCAGCAAGGTTTGGGAAATCAGGTGAATCTCAGCACAGCTTTCCATCCGCAGACCGACGGCCAGGCCGAGCGGACCATCCAGACGCTTGAAGATATGTTGCGGGCTTGTGTCTTAGATTTTAAAGGTAATTGGGATGAACACTTGCCACTGATAGAATTTGATTAAAATAATAGCTATCATGCTAGCATTCAGATGGCCCCATTTGAGGCATTGTACGGGAGAAGATGTAGGTCGCCAATCGGGTGGTTTGAGGTAGGTGAAGCGGAATTGCTAGGGCCGGATATGGTGTACGAAGCTATGGAAAAGGTCAAGGTTATTCAGGAAAGAATGAAAACAGCACAGAGTCGTCAAAAATCCTATGCAGACGTTCGCCGAAAGGATTTGGAGTTTCAAGTCGATGATTGGGTGTTCTTGAGGGTATCTCCTATGAAGGGAGTCATGCGATTTGGAAAGAAAGGGAAATTGAGTCCTAGGTATGTCGGGCCATATCGGATCGTTCAAAGGATTGGTCAAGTTGCTTATAGGCTAGAGTTGCCTCCGGAGATGTCATCAGTGCACCCGGTATTCCATGTGTCCATGTTGAAGAAAGTGATTGGAGATCCATCCACCATCATGCCAATCGAAGCTATAGAGGTTAATGAAGATTTGTCATATGAAGAAGTTCCAGTTGCCATTCTTGATAGGCAAGTCCGTAAGTTGAGAAATAAGGAAGTTGCCTCTGTTAAAGTATTGTGGCAAAGTCAACAAGTTGAGGAGGCCACATGGGAAGCGGAAAAAGAGATGAAGGAAAAGTACCCACATTTGTTCGATCAAGCCTAGAAGAAATTAGGTGACCCTCCTACTCCTAGTAACTGTCATCTTGTCTAAGTTGTTTCCCTCTTAGTATTAGTAAAGTCCCCTTCATTTTGTAATGAGTTAAATGTGTTGTTACCTTGGGTCACTTGAACCGTTCTTGATAAATGAAAGCCTTATAAAGATTTACGTGTTAAAATGGTTAAATAAGGTAAGAATTCATTGAAGTGACTAGTTTATGTGCAATTGTAACAATGTGATAGAATATGTGCATTCGTTGAGGTAAGAAAGTGTATACAAGTTGTGAAAAGTGTTGTATTTGTGTATTGTTGTTTGGTAACGTGTTTCGGGGGCCCTCTGATAGGTGGATATGTCCATAATACAAAGGAAACTCTGGCGAAATGTTTCTAAAATATAAGAGTTAGTCAAAATTTTGATGGTTGCATATCATGTCTTTCAAAACCAACTCATTTATTTCAAAATCCTCATTCGAGGACGAATGATCTTAAGGGGGGGAGGATGTAAGGCCCCATAAAATATTTGTGCATAAAACCTAGTAGCTATAGTGTCATGGTCCGAATAATGTGTTAGGAATGCGTAGAATTCTTCGCGGCGAGCTTGCTCGCCGCGGTTCGGACCCTTAGTAGTGATTTAAGTTTAAAAAATGTAGAGAATTAATTTTTCCGAAAAGTGTCAATTTTGCGGTCAAGAATGCGACCGCAAATCTGCTATGCGGACCGCATTCTTGCCGCAAAGCTTTCCAGAAAGTCTCCCAAAATCATGTTGAAAATGCGGTCGATATGCGATCGCATAATGAATCCGCGGTGCACTTTGCGACCGCAGATCAAGAATGCGGACCGCATATTGGTCGCATTCTGTAACAGAACTTGAGTCATTTTTGAGGCCATTCTGCGGTCACTATGCGGACCGCATGTTGATTTTGCGGTCGCAAAGTGCACCGCAGATTCGCCCCGGCCCAGATTTTTGTAACATTTTTACCCGATCTCTTCTTTAATATAACACCTTTCACCCTCATTTTCTCATATCATCTTACCAAAATTAGAGAGAGAATAGAGGGGTTTTAGAGAGAGAAGTTCTTCATCTTCAAAGATTGTTCCAACCACTTAATTCCAAGGGATCCTAGGGCAAGGATTCAACTTCCCCAATCTTTTCAATGTAAAAAGCCTAACTATTTTCTTTGATTTTCAGTTTTAAATTGGGTAAAGAGAGGTTTGCATATAATAGCTTTTGAAAATAGAATTTTTACACTCATGCATGATTATTGAACTTGATTTCTAGTAAAAGAAGTGAGTAGAAGTAAGAGTCTTCAAGAACAAGGTTGGCAAGAGTAGGATATCTTGGGTAAGCATAAAGTAGGAAGAAAACTCATCACCAGGTATGTATGGCTAATTTTGATTCTTGTGAAATCGCCTATATGTGTGAAGTTTGTTTGGTTCGTGTTAAATTGACAAATTGTGTGAAATTCTTGATGTTGTTGTTGGATATTCAAAGTTTGTTGTTGGGCTATGAGTGATGTAAAATGAGAGTTTAATTTGGTAAAAGAATCGTGAATAATGGCTATAATGGCATATATGGTACTTTGTGGAAAAGAAACGAAACACTTGAGGATTGGTAAGTCATTGAACAATACGGTATGAATACTCTTGATTTTGGAACACTTGTAACTTGGTTGTGATATTGGCTTGAGAAGTAATTGTGAACATGAACCAACTTGTAAGTTGCTTAATTGAACTTGTTGAAATTGTGTGAAATGCCTTATCTGCTGTTTGTACTTGTTGTGTTTTAAAACTGTACGATGGGATCGGGTTGCGCGCCGCAACATGAAGAAATAAGGTGTGGGTTGGGGTGATAAGGGTGGCCGAGGTAATAAGGGTGGTCGTGGGTAATAAGGATGGAAAGCGATCGAAATCGCTATTGAAAATTGATACAAAAATCAATGATGTGAAATTGTGAAAGGAGACAGCAGGAGAGTTTGCAACCTGTGGGGCACTGATTGCCCCTTTGTTTGACTACTTGTGCTTTACGTGATTGATTGGTTATTGTTAAATTGGTTGATCGTAGAAAGTGCTTTGTGTTGAGAATTATTTGAAATGAGGAAAATGTGGAAACATGGTTGGTTGGCTTAATTAATTGTTGATGTAATTCAATGGCTTGAGTTTACTTGGGACAAAGTTTGTCCATACATGCCAGTACAATTCAAGTGTACTGACGTCCCTTTTGCCGGGGACGCTACATTCGTGTTATGATTGTAGGTGGATCGATAGCAGGCACTTCAGCTCATCGGCAGTAGTATCCTTCTCCTTCCACTGCCCGTTTTGGTGAGCCCCTTTCTTCCTTGGGGCCCTGTGTGGTTCATGCCATTTTTGTTTAGATTTCATTTTGGTTTTGTAAGGTATAGCCGGAGCCTTGTTACCGGCAAGTATTGTATTCCATTTTTTTGTATCCTAGAGGCTCTGTAGACATGTAAACTGTGGGACTCCAGTCTTATGTATACATTATGTTATGTCGGGCGTTGTAAAAACTGCAAACTTGTTAATGAATCACTCGTATGGTTTTATTTGTTTAATGTGAAATCATTCATGGTTAGTAAGATATTTGGTTAATGAGAAACAATCAACACGGGGGTAACGCGTGGGAATGAAAGGCACCCAGGTCCGCTTGACTGGGGCAACCCGGTCAGGCGCCGGTCATGTTCCCCGATTTAGGGCGTGACATATTTTTACTCTGATTTATCTATTGAAAACCCAGTCTATATATATCTATATTTCTCTGAACTTTTCTTTTCAAAAGCCAGCCTTTATTTCACTCTTTTTGGGGGTATATATAGGTGTAGAAATGACAGATTTCTTGGGGAGAAAGAATGGGATCAAATCCCACTTCTCCCGCTTTAAAATTGCTAAACTTACACATAGACCCCATTTTCAGTTAAAAGATCCCTTCCAGCATGTGCTGGAAGGTTCTATTTGATTCCCTTTTAAGTATTTTACCAAAGTATCCCTAATGGTTAAAGATTTTTACTGATTTCCCTTTTTAGAGAGACCATTATACCCTTTAATCTCTGCAAAATTGCAGAAATCAGGGGTACAAATGACTCCCATATCCCTATGTGTTCTATGTAATTCACTATTTTACCAATTTGGTTTCCTTTTATACCCTTAGTGACATTATTGATTTACTCGTCCTACCTAGGACAGGTTTTCAGCATTTTTGGGTTTATTTAACTAATGGCCAGTCCTTGCATTAGTATTTAAGGACTGGCTAGTTCTACTTTAAGGGATTATTTCAATTTTAACCTCTTTTGTTTCAATTTTAGTTAATTAAGACCTTTTAATTCATTTTTAAACTAATTGCAGGACTAGCCTGCTTTATTGTTGTACTTAAACTATTTGAGATTTAGCCAGTCTCAAGTTGAGACTTGGCTTGGGTAATTGAAACCCATTTGCTGAACAAAGGCTGGGCCAAAGCCTTTGCAGACTTAGCCACTTGTGATTCAGGGCTCAAATGAGCCTTGGTAAGTCTGAACTTGCAGACTTAACCAATCAATTGCATAATTAGCCTATTTAACTGAACACGGGCTGGGCTAAGGTCTTTGCAGACCTAGCCACTTGTGATTTAGGGCTCAAATGAGCCTTGGTGAGTCTGAACTTGCAGACTTGCACAACTTGTTACACAACTAGCCTTTTTAAGGTAGGCCAGTGTGTTGGACCTTGTAGAGTTGGTCAATTTGCAGAATTGACCACTCTTTGGTCACTTATTTATCTTATAACCTATGGTTGTTTGATTTTCAGTTTTAAACCTATTTCAAAACTAGCCATTTTATGGAACTTAGTACTATGACAGCTATAACCAATCCCCTAAAGTTAATGAGTATTAATCATATGCTCACACCAACAAGAACTATTGCAAACTCAGTCATTTCAACATGCAATTGCACACATAGCCACATGAGATCAAATATTGTGCATCAATCAAGTAAAACTCAGAAGGGGAAATTTGATAGTGTTGAATCTTAATCAATCAATTCACATAACCCAATTCCATGTGGCAAAGTGTCAATCAATATCAATTAGACTTAATTACAACTAGTTTATGTTAGATGATACATTGAAAAACCCCAAAACCTTCAAAGTTCATGAGCATGGACATACACAGAAGCTAAACTCTAACAAACATGAAACATGACTCATTTTAGACACAAGGACCACAGAATAACATAGACATGGTAGCCAGGATCTATTTTCAAGTACTAACCCTAGCTTTGATATATATAAGATGAAAATAAACATGGTAGCCAGGATCTGTTTTCAAGTACTAACCATATCTTTGATATATATAAGATGAAAATAAAGAATAGAAGAATCATGGGGAAACAGTGAAGAAAAATCCTAAAGTCTATCATGCCAAGTAACAGAGAAAGAAGCAAAATCAGATGATCATGCTTATTTTAGCAGATGAAGGAACAGAAGAAGTGGCATAAACCAATCATTAAATAAGAATCCTGGTTTTAATCAGGATATTTAGGGGAATAGATAAAGATAAAGTAAAACAACCTTAATATAGGAGAAGAGCTAATCCTAGCACTAAAACTAAGCATGAAAAGAACCAGAAGAGAAGAATCATTCAAACTATTGAGAGCTAACAAAGATAGACTAATACAGAATAAGAGTCAAAATTTAAACATGCAAAGGAGATATCGAAGACCAACAAGATGAAGAGGCCTAATAGTAATAGAGGACAAAAAAAGAAGAAAGATATCAAGGTCAAATATTTAAAACAGAGAATCAGAACAAAAATCCAAACAAACGAGATAAACCTAGTATAAGAGATGAATAACGATGACTAGACAACTAAACATGTAAAGAATCATAAAGAGAGGAACAGTCATGTTGTTGAAAACTAACAGATCGATAATCACAATACAAGAAGATGAAGAAGAAAGGGTGAAAGATAGATCTTTTAACTCAGAAGAAACATAACATGATTTAAAACAAACAAAACAGAAGAAAGATATGAACAATGAACAAGTTGAAAAACCCTAGTAATACAGAAGATGAAGAAGCACAGGATGAAAGATAGATCTTTTAAGAAGAACAAAACCAATCAAAACAGGGAAACAAACAAGATTCAAGTAATGAAAACAGAAGGAGAACATGCGAATACACAGACAAGGAAAGCAGTAAAAATACAAAAAAGGGTAAGGGGACTTAGCTTTGTAGGGCCGGTCCCCTGAGCTTCCCTTTTCACCCTTTTCCTTCTTTTCTTTTTCAGTATCTTTCAGACCTTTTCTTTATTTCTTTTTTCTTTATTTCTTTCTGGTTTTTCTTTTTAGACTTCAAGGTGAAGTCTTTGTGGTTTTTGGTTTGGAGTGGGATGTTCAGGGGAGGGTAAAGGCTAGATCTTGATAGCGGTTTAGTTTTGAGTCACCGGAGTTAGGGTTCCGGTGACCGGACAATCAAGGACGGGGGAGGTTTCAAGGTTCTGAGGGGTGTTTGAGTAGGGTTTGTGGTGAAAACGAAGGAAAGAAGGGTTTTGTGGTTGAGATCTTGGTCGGAGACTGCCGTGGAGATGGATAGTCTCCATGGCCGGCCAACTTAATGGAGAAGATGAAGAAATGGAGAAGAAGAAGAATGGCGGCTAGGGTTAGGGCATTATGCAAATGAGCCGGTCTCTCTTAGAGATGCGGTTTAAATACCCTCCCACTGTTGACTTGTCCTTGGCAGTTGGATCAATTAAGATCAATGGTCAAGATCATCCGACACGAAACGGTGTCGTCTCCTTAAAAGAGAGACAAATCCCCATCCGTTAGATCAACAGGTTTGAATGGCTAGGATTAGATCTCGGATTTAATTAATTAATTAACCATCAGTTAATGTCTCAACCGTTGGATTTGAATTGATGAACGGCTGAGATTTCTTTGTTTTAAACCAGTTGGACCGGCTCAATGGGCCAATGTGTTTGGGCCAATGTTTCAGACTCTTTGGCCCAAATTTATTGTATTTTTGTATTTTCTTGGTATTTCAATTATTTTTGTGGTAATTTTATTTTTTTATTTCATTTTTTTCTTTTTGTAATATTTAAATTACTCGATTTCCTACTTTCACTAATTTTCTGATATTTTTTGGCAATGTTTTACTATTTTTCCCATAATTTCCCCTATTAATGCTCTTTTTGTTGATTTTTCTTTTTAACTACTTAATTCAAAATGCATGTATTTAGCCTATATTGTTTTTGATTTTTTCTAATTTTAATTATTTCAACACATAAAATGCATTTAATTTCAAACAAGACATGCAATTACACTCAAAAATATTATTTTATTTTAATTTTGGAATTTTGTTTGCCTAGTGCAAAAATCATTTGCTCACAACTCCCCTAACGGAGTAAATGTTTTCTTTCTTTGGGCTCTATCTCCTCTTACTTTTGGATCTGGATGGAAATTGGGTCGATTTGGATTTCTGTATGTTTTGGAAGGTGGGTAGGCATTTTGTGCGTGGTAGACATTTTGTGGAGCTGGGGTACGCCAGGCATGTGGAGGCGGTGGGTAAGGTTGAGCATATGGGATAGAAAAATGTGGATTGGATGGAGGATAATATGGTGGAGGTGGGTTATATGGTGCTGGTGGATATGGTTAGTATGGGCGAGGTGGATGATGATATGTATTGGGGCCCCGGGACCATGTTCTACCTTCAATAACCGCAACTTCCTCCTTCTTCTTCTTGCCAATTGATCCTCCAGTTCCAGTCTATATTGCTTAGTTTGTGGCCTTAAAAGCCGAATAAATTATGATATTATTTGTCTTTAGCCCTTCTTCTACAAATCTTCCCATCTTGACCACCTCGTTAAAGGTTTTTCCAATTGCCGATACTTAGTGGCCATAGTAGGTTGGCTCTAAAGCCTGTAGAAAACAATCCATCATTTCTGTTTCTTTCATGGGAGGGTCTACTCATGCAACCTGCTCCCTCCACCTGAATCCGTATTCCCGGAAACTTTCCTTGGATTTCTTCTCCATTTTAGTCAATGATAGCCTGTCAGGGATAATCTCTAGATTGTATTGGAAATGGTTGGCAAATAATTGAGCTAGGTCATCCCAGATGAACCACCTGGTATGATCCTGTGGAGTATACCATTCCAACGCTGAACCACTTAAGCTCTGGCTAAAATAAGCCATAAGTAACTCGTCCATTACTCCTGCTCTGTGCATTTTACTACAGTAACCCTTCAAATGGGCTACTGGATCCTCGTGACCATCATACATATCAAACTTGGGTAACTTAAACCCGGCAGGGAGCTGTACCTCCGGAAACACGCATAAATCTTTATACGCAACACTCACTTGGCCTCCTAGCCCTTGTATGTTACAAAATGACTGTTCAAGACTTTTCATCTTACGGGCCATCTCTTCCTGTTACAAAATTCTGACAGACTTTTCCTCTTATGTCATGTCTATGAGCGGTGTGTAGGAGTCATGTTGCCTGAAAGTTGGTTCTGGTGGATAATAATGAGTGTCCTGAACATGGAACACAGGTTCGCTGGAAGATTTGTGTAGAGCAGCAGGTAGCGGTGCCACGTATACTGGAGCAACATGAGGTGGTGGTGGTGGAACTTGTTTAGACAATGGTGGAGGTGCTTGTGAAGTTCTAGCATAGTAATGTGGGTAAGTTGGGTTTGTGGAGGATGAATTCATAGTGGGTGGCTCAGGATTTGAATTTGTAGGAGGGATGTATGCTGGGTTGGCTGGATAGGAGGGCAAAGTTTGACCCCTAGACCATGCCTGGTACATCTCTGACATCTGCTGTTTTAATTTGTACATCTCTTCTTTCATACTAGCCACGTCCACAACTTCTTCCTCCTGTACCGGATCCATAATAGTGGGCTCGATTTCCTGAGTCACTGCTTTGGTTATAGCTTTTGAACGTGTATTTTAGCTGTGATGTGCCAGAATGCCACTTGCCAACTGAGAATCTGATACTCATCAACAAAAAAACTCGTTAATAGTTAGCTCATAAGGGGTAAAATATCACAATTAAGAATCACAACTTTTGCCTTAGTCATTATGCATCATCCCGGCATTATTCCTCTTTGAACCACCGATTTTCTTTTTTACCTCTGTTTTCATTGTTTTACTATTTGTTTCTTTTTCTTGTTTTTTTCTTTTCCATTTCTCTTTTTTTTTTCCATTTTTGTCTTTACGTTCCTACATGTTTGCCTATCACCCAAACAGTATACATAAAAAGGAAGAAAATAACAAATGATATTGTATTACAAATGCAAAAAGAAAAATACCAAATGCATGCCCTATGAATACATTAAAGCTCCTTGTGCCCGCGAGACATCGGTCGGTCTTGCTGCGGGCCTATATGCTAATCCACTTTGGAGTTTGTCCAGTTCGATCATTACTTGCTTTACAAAGAACTTTACTACTGATGTGAATGTTGACTTGGACATATCATCACACAATTGGCATTTCCTTGTGATGTACTGAGAAATGTTGATGATTCTTTCCCAGATGACCCCTTTTTCTTGAAGCAATCTACCAATCTATTTGGCACGAGCGTCTAAGGTTTGCTGGTTCTCCTTTTGTAGTTGTTGCAGCTGCAACTCCAACCGAGCCACAACCATGTAGCAATGTTATCTTTCTACTTCGAACTCTTTGGTTTGTTTTCTACTTTTCACTTAGGCTGTAATGATTTTC
>JASVEL010009219.1:0-21507 GCA_032618575.1 Nicotiana noctiflora | reverse complement strand
GCGATTGTCCAATCGCGGAAGCGGACACGCGGAAGCGGTCCTTTTCTCGCAGAAGCGGAATGGGCCAGCCAGGCCTGGGCTTCGCAAAAGCGACAAAATGTCGCGGAAGCGGATCCGCGGAAGCGGAATTTTGTCCGCAGAAGCGGAAATCGCAGAGAGTTAATTATATCAGAAGTTAGAAATTTCAGAAACATTTCCAAACTTTGAGGGCTCGGCTTAAGGGGCGATTTGGGCGATTTTGAAGGGAGATTCAAGGGGTTTCTTCAGGTAATCAACTATGGACTCAAATTATGATTATTGTTGACAATATTATGCAATTATCTCATGAAAATGGAGGAATTTGGGGTGTTTTATGGGGGTTTTTCACCCTAGGCTTGAACTTTAGAAGATCAAGGTTTTGAGTGGGCAAATGGAGTCCGAATTTGATAAACTTTATATGCTTAGACTCGTATTGAGACAAGGGTTCCGAATATATAACTTTCGTGATTTTTTGATAAGCGTACCGAAAGTCGGATTTTGGCAACTTGTGGGTTTTGGTGTATTTTGAGTTATTTTGATTGGGTAATGCCCAATTGGCCTATTTTGATGTGATTCTATTGATTTTTATCAGGATTCTACACTTGTGGAGGCCGACATTCGTGGCAAGAGGGTTATTACTCAGCGGTTTTGTACCGGAATTGAGGTAAGTGGCTTGTCTAACTTCGTGTGGGGGAACTTCCACCCCTAGGATATTATTGTGATACTTTAAATGCCTTGTACGCGAGGTGACGGGCGTGTACATGCGCTGGTTGTTGAACACATACTTTACTCAAAATGTTCAATGAGTTATATTCCTGTTTTTAGTTGTTAAATTCGATATTCCTACCCGGTAGTAGTTAGAAGAGCATGATTAGATAGAATCTAACTGTCTAGTTGCTTAATTGATTTACTTGAGTTTTCTTGGAAATCGCTGGCGTTGTTCATCGGCGAAGTTATCATTAAGGGTTCGATTCCCGAGATCCCGAGATTATTGAAATGTGGACTACGGGTTCGATTCCCGAGATCCCGAGATTATTGAAATGTGGACTACGAGTTCGATTCCCGAGATCCTGAATTATTGGTAGGGACTACGGGTTCGATTCCCGAGATCCTGAGATTTATTGACATATGGACTACGGGTTCGATTCCCGAGATCCCGAGATTATTGAAATAAGGACTACGGGTTCGATTCCCGAGATCCTGAGATTTATTGAGATGTGGACTACGGGTTCGATTCCCGAGATCC
This sequence comes from Nicotiana noctiflora, assembly GCA_032618575.1. NCBI lineage: Eukaryota > Viridiplantae > Streptophyta > Magnoliopsida > Solanales > Solanaceae > Nicotiana > Nicotiana noctiflora. The sequence continues at coordinate 20,243 of JASVEL010009219.1, read as the reverse complement.
TGAGTTATTGGTAGGGACTACGGGTTCGATTCCCGAGATCCTGAGTTATTGGTAGAGACTGCGGTTTCGATTCCCGGAGATCCTGAGCTATTGAGATATTATTGAGACATGGGTCGCGGGTTCGATTCCCGGAGACCCAGGGGTGCTGTTAATGGGACTGTGGGTTCAATTCCCACAGGTCCTGGACTTGTTTTATTGAGTTGGTTATTTGTTGTTAGCTTAATTGTAGACAATTGCAGTAATCATCTTATTGTTGTTATTTCGGAAATTATTATCATTTAAACTATTTATTTTTGTTATCATCATTATATTATTGTTTTCTCAGTAGGGCCCTGACCTTCCTCGTCACTACTCCATCGAGGTTAGGCTTGGCACTTACTGAGTATCGCCGTGGTGTACTCATGCTACTCTTCTGCACACTTTTGTTGTGCAGATCCAGGTACATCAGAGCAGGCTCGTGCTAGGTGATTTCCGCAGCTTTTCTGGAGACCTCTAGGTATGATCTGCTATGTCCGCAGATCCGGAGGCTTTCCTTCTATTCTAGTAGTACTAGTTGACATTTTTTTTTCTTCATTTCGTTGTTAGATACTCTTCACACATAGAGCCACTGTTGTATTTTCTCTTTTAGTCTGTGTTACCGTGGGGTTCCGGATCTTGGTAATGTTTTATTCATTGTGTGATGGATGTATGTGCCAAGCGGCACGGATTACATATCTTTTATGCTATTTTTTTTGCTGTTTCTTATTTAAATATTTATAACTTGTATATTCCGCAACGTGTTAGGCTTACCTAATTCGTGGGGACTGGGTGCCATCACGACATGTTCACAATTGGTGAACTAGGGTCGTGACAACTAAACTAATCCTACTCTTCCACTACATTAACCAATTAAAACACTGCTGGAACTAGAAAGAAGAGAAAGATTATGGACTTGAAGAACTAAGGAACACCACATCTGAACACATATTTTTGCAAATTAAGAAGCAAATTTAATTACTACAAGCATGTTTGATTCTTAAATCTTAATCTTCAAGCAAGCAAACAAATAGCAGAGGTACTACAAGAAGCCTCGCCATAAAGGGCGTCAAAGTAACTATAAATCTGGAAAATATACATATAATTCTACGAAGAAATCCAATATTTGAAAAGCAGAGAGATAAAAAAAGACACGATTACTACAAGTTTAGCAACACAGATTCACCATTCTAACTTGACGAACGAAAACAGGGGGAGTACAGATAGAGTGACAGAGAGAGAACAGTGGGAGGAGATCGGAAAAGAAGCCAACAAAAAAAGACGAAAAAGCAGAAAGAAAAATCATCCAAATATCATCGAAGCTCATCGTTACCCTCTCTCTAAAATCCCAACACCTAAGTTCATCTTTTCTCTTCCTATCGATTCACTCACCCCAAACGCTGTTATTTTTCTGGACAAAATCAGCTCAACATTAGCTCCAAAAAAACAAAAAACAACACCAAAATGCAATAGTAAGATGAAAACTAAAACCAGAAAAACTAGCTCCAAAATGAAACCAACATTTCAGTCGAAAATTCCATGAAAACAAGTTGAAAATCAGTCCAAAACATAAAACGACAACATTGAAGGGTAGTTAAAACTTGAGTTTACCTCGACGAGAAGAAGAACGGAATCCTATTGTCACGACCCAAACCGATGGGCCGCGACAGGCACCCGGTACCTTACTTAACCGTGTACCAACGTAACATATCTTTCTTATTATACTATTATGAGTAAATAAGCCAGAAAACCCGCCATGAGATAACAAGAATAAAACATAAGGGAATACTCAGCATATGATGACCCAACATGATATACAAACTTATACATATGACACATGGGCCTATAAGGCCGACATGATCATTTGTAAACTCAAAACATAGGCCGACAAGGACATACAAGTATCCATACACCTGACATCTGTCTACAAGCCTCTAAGAGTAGATAAAATCATAAAAGTCGGGGCAGGGCCCCACTATACCAACCAATACATATCCAAAGCATACTGACCAAATAGGCAACTCCGGAGCAAGTGGAGTGCGCCAACACCTTCGCTGAGCTGATAGCCTAATAGGAGGACAATCAACCTATCAATCGGGACCTGCGGGCATGAAACGCAGCGTCCCCAGGCAAAAGGGACGTCAGCACAAATAAAGTACTGAGTATGTAACGCAGGAAAGCATAAATATGAACAGTAATGTAAAGAGAGATATAAGAGCTACAACCTGTAACATCTGAGTGCCTCTTGGGACTGCTGACATGAAATGCACAATACATACATATACATAAACTATTAAATACATTCGCCTCTGTGGGCATCATCATCATCATCATATCGTACCCGGCCATCATAAGGCTCAGTAGAATCGTACCCGGCCACGTGGAGCTCGGTAAAACCCAACTGATCAGTGGTTGCACAATAGGTACCGTACCCGGCCGACTATAGCGCGGCTCGGTAGAGTCAAATAGATACATATATATAATGCATGCTCGACTCATGGAATCACGTTATAAACCTTTCGGAGTGACGTAAGAACATTATGGACATACAATATGAACTTCAATAGGACTTATGGATCATACATACTTTCTTAGAATAATTTTGTACGGGAAGAACAACATGGACAGCCTTAGTTGCTAGGAGTAGATTCATTATGAAATAGTATATTCATTTCACATTAGATCATGCCAAAAGAAGGAAGGAAATGCCTTAACATACCTGTTCCTTAAATTATTTGATTGAAGTGAAGTTTCTGCTTTTGTAAAATATGTTGGAACAAGAAACAAAGCTTCTGCTTCTGAAAATTGGAACGAAACTTTGCTTGAATTTTGTTGGAGTTGGATGAATTTGCTTCAATTAAAGCCTTTGTCTTTGAATTGGAACGTTTCTGCCTCAACACTTCTTTGAACGAATTTCCTTGAAATCAAGACTTTCAATTCTTTAAACTTTCCAATTACGACGAAAAGCTGCCCAACGTTATTTTGGTTTCAAGTCTTAAGAGGAAAATGTTTTTGCTTCTCACGTTACTACTCCTTACCCCAAAAATGAATTAGGACAACAATGATTATGATTCTGTTCCTTCACGTTTTTCTCAAAACAAGGTGTTCTTGAAATTAAACCAGAATTAGACTTGGGCTAAACAAAAGGAACCCAACATTTTTGAAGACAAAAATGATATATCCCATGGGTTATCTGTATATATTTTTTTAATAAAGCATAAGCTTAAATCTGAAGGTTAAAACACTTGTAGTTGGAAATAGTGCACGTTCTTATCTTAACTAGGTAAGACTTAAATTCAAGTCTTACTTAGTTAGGTCTTAGTGGCCACATCGCATAATGACTAAGATAAGAGTCATTTTTTTGTCATGGTGGCTTTGTGCCACGTGATAGGGTGGTGTATTTTAGTTAATTTTTTATCCATTTATTAGTTAATTGGGTAATGTTATGTCACCTGGTAATTAATCATTTACCCGCAAAATTTAAAAATTATCATAAATTACTTAAAAATTTATTTATTTTTAAAAAATACTTAGTATATACTTTATATATTATACTACCGTGGTCATATGGTACCTTGCATGGTACTAGTTCATAATTATCGGGTATTAACGCTTAGCCCGTATTTTATCCCAAATCGACAACCTTCAACGAAACTCAATTTCTTTAATTCGTGTACCCCTTCCATAGTACTTATTTATCGCTTGTTATAAATAACATAATACTTGTAATCCCAAAATAAGTCTCATTCCCAAATTTACGTCGATTAATCTTACGACGAAGCTTTAACGTACGACGACGCTAACGTACAGAAATGCGAAATATAATATCTCATTTTTGGACCTTCGTCACTTTACTTATGGCGTATTTTCACGCACGAAAATCTGGGGTCTATCACCTATTAGCGTTGTCACAGATTTACCATAGAAGACAGATGATAAGCTATACGTACACAAGCCTAAATTCTTTTGTCATTATTTATTCTGTTTTGCTCTGCCCTGCTCTGCTCTACTTTGTATATATAGTGTTCATTTTAGAACTTCTTCGTCGATCGAGTAGTGGCCAGTTGCAGCGAGAGCCCTACTTGTTCGTGATTCTTTGCCTCTTCTTCTGCTGAAGTTGTTGTGCGTGTTTTGGGAAAGAATTTTAGGCGAGAGATTGTAGGTTTTTTTTTTTGTTGATAATATGGGGGTAATGTGCAGATTTGGTTGAGAAAATAAAGGGGGGGGGGGGGGAATTTAGCGCCTGTTTTTAATTTTTTTTTAATATTCAAAGACGGGACTCACACAATTTGATGAACCGCAAATAATTCTCTCGTAAAAATTACAATAAAAAATACCTTTAACGACGACAATCAATATTGGAAGCTATAAGTATACATATAATGACCGGACTAATTTCCTTTCGTGAAGAAATTATCGTTAAAGATCTCTTTTCTTGTAGTGTTATTTAGGAATTGACCATGAATGAATATGATTTCATTCGTATACTAGGACATATCGGCCTACGACAACCGCATAAGTCCATTGAATTATACGATTGTAGTCATAACAGATTGGGAGTAATGTAATATGATTGTAGTAGGACGCATCGGCCTACGACAACCACATAAGTCTATTTGACTTATACGATTGTAGTTATAACAGATTTGGAGTAATGTAATACGATTATAGTAGGACGCATCGACCTACGACAACCACGTAAGTCCATTTGACTAATACGATTGTAGTAATAGGACCTTCCGTTTATATATCGTGGTTGTTATTTAGTAATTGACCATCTATGAATATTATTTCATTCATATAATAGGACACATCGGCCTACAACAACCACATACGGTCCATTTGACTAATACGATTGTAGTCATAGGAACTTCTGTTTATATATCGTGGTTGTTATTTAGTAATTGACTGTGAATGAATATGATTTCATTTATATACTAGGACGCATCGGCCTATGACAATCACATAAGTCCATTTGACTAATACGATTATAGTCATATGACCTTCCGTTTATATATCGTGGTTGTTATTTAGTAATTGACCATGAATGAATATGATTTCATTCATATACTAGGATACATCGGCCTACGACAACCACATAAGTCAATTTGACTAATACGATTGTAGTCATAACAGATTGGGACTAATGTAATACTATTGTAGTAGGACGCATCGGCCTACGACAACCTATTAAGTCCATTTGACTAATACGATTGTAGTAATAGGACCTTCCGTTTATATATCGAGGTTGTTATTTAGTAATTGACCGTGAATGAATATGATTTCATTCATATACTATGACGCATCGGCGTACAACAACCACATACGGTCCATTGACTAATACGATTGTAGTCATAACATATTGGGAGTAATGTAATACGATTGTAGTAGGACGTATCGGCCTACGAAAAACCACATAAGTCCATTTGACTAATACGAAGTCATAGGACCTTCCGTTTATATATCGTGGTTGTTATTTAGTAATTGACCGTGAATGAATATGATTTCATTCATATACTAGGACGCATCGGCCTACGACAACCACATAAGTCAATTTGACTAATACAATTGTAGTCATAACAGATTGGGAGTAATGTAATACGATTGTAGTAGGATGCATCGGCCTACCACAACCACATAAGTCCATTTGACTAATACGATTGTAGTCATAATAGATTGGGAGTAATAAAATACGATTGTAGTAGGACGCATCGGCCTACCACAACCACATACTAGGACGCATCGGCCTACGACAACCACATAAGTTCATTTGACTAATACGATTGTAGCCATAACAGATTGGGAGTAATGTAATACGATTGAAGTAGGACGCATCGGCCTACGACAATCACATAAGTCCATTTGACTAATACGATTGTAGTCATAACAGTTTGGGAGTAATGTAATACGATTGTTGTAAGACGCATCAGCCTACGACAACCATATAAGTCCATTTGACTAATACGATTGTAGCCATAACAGATTGGGAGTAATGTAATACGATTGTAGTAGGATGCATCGGCCTACGACAACCACATATGTCCATTTGACTAATACGATTGTAGTCATAACAGATTGGGAGTAATAAAATACGATTGTAGTAGGACGCATCGGCCTACGACAACCACATACTAGGACGCATCGGCCTACGACAACCACATAAGTTCATTGACTAATACGATTGTAGTCATAACAGATTGTGAGTAATAAAATACGATTGTAGTAGGACGCATCGGCCTACGACAACCACATACTAGGACGCATCGGCCTACGACAACCACATAAGTTCATTTGACTAATACGATTGTAGCCATAACAGATTGGGAGTAATGTAATACAATTGAAGTAGGACGCATCGGCCTACGACAATCACATAAGTCCATTTGACTAATACGATTGTAGTCATAACAGTTTGGGAGTAATGTAATACGATTGTTGTAAGACGCATCAGCCTACGACAACCATATAAGTCCATTTGACTAATACGATTGTAGTCATAACAGATTGGGAGTAATGTAATACGATTGTAGTAGGATGCATCGGCCTACGACAACCACATATGTCCATTTGACTAATACGATTGTAGTCATAACAGATTGGGAGTAATAAAATACGATTGTAGTAGGACGCATCGGCCTACGACAACCACATACTAGGACGCATCGGCCTACGACAACCACATAAGTTCATTGACTAATACGATTGTAGTCATAACAGATTGTGAGTAATAAAATACGATTGTAGTAGGACGCATCGGCCTACGACAACCACATACTAGGACGCATCAGTCTACGACAACCATATAAGTCCTTTTGACTAATGCGATTGTAGTCATAACAGATTGGGAGTAATGTAATACGATTGTAGTAGGACGCATCGGCCTACGACAACCACATAAGTCCATTTGACTAGTACGATTGTTGTAATAGGACCTTCCGTTTATATATCGTGGTTGTTATTTAGTAATTGACCGAGAATGAATATGATTTTATTCATATACTAGGATGCATCGGTGTCACGCCCCAAATCGAGGAACATGACCGGCGCCTGACCGGGTTGCCCCAGTCAAGCGGACCTGGGTGCCTTTCATTCCCACGCGTTACCCCTGTGATGACCGTTTCTCATTAACCAAATATATTACTAATCATAATTGATTTCACATTAAACAAATAAAACGATACGACTGATTCATTAACTAGATTTCAATTTTTACAACGCCCGACATAACACAATATATACATAAGACTGGAGTCCCACAGTTTACATGTCTACAGAGCCTCTAGGATACAAAAGGGAGATACAATACTTGCCGGTAACAAGGCTCCGGCTATACCTTTCAAAACCAAAATGAAATCCAAACCGAAGTGGCAAGAACCACATAAGGCCCCGAGGAAGAAAGGGGCTCACCAAAACGGGCAGTGGAAGGAGAAGGATACTACTGCCGACGAGCTGAAGTGCCTGCTACTGATCCACCTACAATCATGACACGAATGTAGCGCCCCCGGCAAAGGGACGTCAGTACACTTAAATTGTACTGGTATGTATGGACAAACTTTGTCCCAAGTAAACTCAAGCCATTAAATTACATCAACAATTAATTAAACCGCCAACCATGTTTCCACATTTTTCTTATTTCAAATAATTCTCAACACAAAGCACTTTCTACAATCAACCAATTTAACAATAACCAATCAATCACGTAAAGCACAAGTAGTCAAACAAAGGGGCAATTAGTGCCCCACAGGTTGCAAACTCTCCTGCTGTCTCCTTTCACAATTTCACATTATTGATTTTTGTATCAATTTTCAATAGCGATTTCGATCGCTTTCCATCCTTATTGCCCCCGACCACCCTTATTACCTCGGCCACCCTTATCACCCCAACCCACACCTTATTTCACCACGTTGCGGCGCGCAACACGACCCCGCCTTACAGTTGAAAACACAACAATTTCAAACAGCAGATAAGGTACTACACACAATTTCAACAAGTTCAAATAAGCAACTTACACATTGGTTCATGTTCTCAATTTCTTCTCAATTCAATATCACAACCATGTTACAAGTATTCCAAAATCGAAAATGCCCACATAATCATGTTCAACAATTCACCACAATTAAGGTGTTTCAAAGTATTTCCACAATAAGCCAAATATGCCATCACAATGGTTGTTCCCAATTCTTTACCAACCTCGATTACCTTTTTATCTTTCAATTCATATTTCATACCATACATAGTTCAACATCAATCAAATGCTCAACAAGGAAATCAAAGGATTACGTAAAATTTCTCAATTTGACACATGCCAAAACAATTCGCACACATTTGGGCGATTTTACAAGAATCAAAATTAGCCATACATACCTGGTGATGATTTTTCCTCCTACTTTATGCTTACCCAAGATATCCTACTCTTGCCAACCTTGTTCTTGAAGACTCTTACTCCTACTCACTTCTTTTTACTAGAAATCAAGTTCAATAATCATGCATGAGTGTAAAAATTCTATTTTCAAAAGCTATTATATGCAAACCTCTCTTTACCCAATTTAAAACTGAAAATCGAAGAAAATAGTTAGGGTTTTTACCTTGAAAATATTGGGGAAGTTGAATCCTTGCCCTAGGATCCCTTGGAATTAAATAGTTGGAACAATCTTTGAAGATGAAGAACTTCTCTCTCTAAAAACCCTCTCTTCTCTCTCTAATTTTTGGTAAGATAATATGATAAAATGAAGAAGAAGTGTGTTATATTAAAGAAGAGATCGGGTCAAAATGTTACAAAATCTGGGTCGGGGTCAAATATGCGGTCACTATGCGACCGCAGAATCCACATGCGGTCCGCAAAGTGACCGCGAAAATGGCCTCAAAGTTATGCAGGTTCTGTTAAGGAATGCGGTCACTATGCGGACCGCATGTTGATTCTGCGGTCGCAAAAGTGCACCGCAGATTTGACATGCAATCGCATATCGACCGCACTTTTGACACGATTTTGGGCAACTCTCTGGAACGATTTGCGGCAAGAATGCGGTCCGCATGTTGATTCTGCGGTCGCATTCTTGACCGCATATTTGACACTTTTTCGGAAAAATTATTTCTCTACATTTTTGAAACTTAAATCATTACCAAGGGTCCGAACCGCTCTACGCATTCCTAACACATTATTCGGACCATGACACCACAGCTACTAGGTTTTATGCACAAAAATTTTACGGGGCCTTACAATCGGCCTACGACAACCACATAAGTCGATTTGACTATAACGATTGTTGTCATAACAGATTGGGAGTAATGTAATACGATTGTAGTAGGACGCATCGTCCTACGACAACCACATAAGTCCAGTTGACTAATACGATTGTAGTCATAACAGATTGGGAGTAATGTAATACGATTTTAGTAGGACGCATCGGCCTACGACAACCATATAAGTCCATTTGACTAATACGATTGTAGTCATAACATATTGGGAATACTGTAATACGATTGTAGTAGGACGCATCGGCCTACGACAACCACATAAGTCCATTTGACTAATACGATTGTTGTCACAGGACCTTCCGTCTATATGTCGTGGTTGTTATTTAGTAATTGACCGTGAATGAATATGATTTCATTCATATACTAGGACGCATCGGCCTACGACAACCACATAAGTCTATTTGACTAAGACGATTGTCGTCATAACAGATTGGGAGTAATGTAATACGATTGTAGTAGGATGCATCGGCCTACGACAACCACATAAGTCCATTTGACTAATATGATTGTAGTAATATGATCTTCCGTTTATATATCGTGGTTGTTATTTAGTAATTGACCGTGAATGAATATGATTTCATTCATATACTAGGATGCATCGGCCTACGACAACCATATAAGTCGATTTGACTAATACGATTGTAGTCATAACATATTGGCAGTAATGTAATACGATTGTAGTAGGACGCATCGGCCTGCGACAACCACATAAGTCCATTTGACTAATATGATTGTAGTAATAGGACCTTCTGTTTATATATCGTGGTTGTTATTTAGTAATTCACCGTGAATGAATATGATTTCATTCATATACTATGACGCATCGGCCTACAACAACCACATACAGTCCATTTGACTAATACGATTGCAGTCATAACATATTGGGAGTAATGTAATACGATTGCAGTAGGACGTATCGGCTTACGAAAAACCACATAAGTCCATTTGACTAATACGATTGTAGTCATAGGACCTTCTGTTTATATATCGTGGTTGTTATTTAGTAATTGACCATCTATGAATATTATTTCATTCATATACTAGGACGCATCGGACTACGACAACCACGTAAGTCCATTGGACTAATATGATTGTAGTCATAACAGATTTGGAGTAATTTAATACGATTGTAGTAGGATGCATCGGCCTACGACAACCACATAAGTCTATTTGACTAATACGATTGTAGTCATAACAGAGTGGGAGTAATGTAATACGATTGTAGTAGGACGCATCGGCCTACGACAACCACATAAGTCCAATTGACTAATACGATTGTAGTCATAACAGATTGGGAGTAATGTAATAAGATTGTAGTAGGACGCATCAGCCTACGACAACCACATAAGTCCAGTTGACTAATACGATTGTAGTCATAACAGATTGGGAGTAATGTAATACGATTATAGTATGACGCATCGGCCTACGACAACCATATAAGTCCATTTGACTAATACGATTGTAGTCATAACATATTGGGAATACTGTAATACGATTGTAGTAGGACGCATCGGCCTACGACAACCACATAAGTCCATTTGACTAATACGATTGTAGTCATAGGACCTTCCGTCTATATATCGTGGTTGTTATTTAGTAATTGACCGTGAATGACTATGATTTCATTCATATACTAGGACGCATCGGCCTACGACAACCACATAAGTCCATTTGACTAAGACGATTGTCGTCATAACAGATTGGGAGTAATGTAATACGATTGTAGTAGGATGCATCGGCCTACGACAACCATATAAGTCCATTTGACTAATATGATTGTAGTAATAGGACCTTCCGTTTATATATCGTGGTTGTTATTTAGTAATTGACCGTGAATGAATATGATTTCATTCATATACTAGGATGCATCGGCCTACAACAACCACATAAGTCGATTTGACTAATACGATTGTAGTCATAACATATTGGGAGTAATGTAATACGATTGTAGTAGGACGCATCGGCCTACGACAACCACAAAAGTCCATTTGACTAATATGATTGTAGTAATAGGACCTTCCGTTTATATATCACGGTTGTTATTTAGTAATTGACCGTGAATGAATATGATTTCATTCATATACTACGACGCATCGGCCTACAACAACCACATACGGTCCATTTGACTAATACGATTGTAGTCATAACATATTGGGAGTAATGTAATACGATTGTAGTAGGACGTATCGGCCTACGAAAAACCACATAAGTCCATTTGACTAATACGATTGTAGTCATAGGACCTTCCGTTTATATATCGTGGTTGTTATTTAGTAACTGACCATCTGTGAATATTATTTCATTCATATACTAGGACGCATCGGCCTACGACAACCACATAAGTCCATTGGACTAATATGATTGTAGTCGTAACAGATTGGGAGTAATGTAATACGATTGTAGTAGGATGCATCGGTGTCACGACCCTAGTTCACCAATCGTGAACATGTCGTGATGGCACCTAGTCCCCACGACTAGGTAAGCCTAACTCGTTGCGGAATATACAAGCTATTAATACTTAAATAAGAAACAGCGGAAAAAAATAGCATAAAAAGATATGTAATCCGTGCCGCTTGGCACATACATCCGTCAACACACTGTATAAAACACTACCAAGATCCGGAATCTCACGGGTAACACAGACTAAAGAGAATATACAACTGTGGCTCTATGTGTAAAGAGTATCTAACAACGAAAAAGGAAAATGTCAACTAATACTATCAGAATAGAAGGAAAGCCTCCGGATCCGCGGACGTAGCGGATCATACCTCGAGGTCTCCCTGAAAGCTGCGGAAATCACCTAGCACGAGCCTGCTCTGATGTACCTGGATCTGCACAACAAAAGTGTGCAGAAAAGTAGCATGAGTACACCACGGCAGTACTCAGTAAGTGCCTAGCCTAACCTCGATGGAGTAGTGACGAGGAACGTCAGGGCCCTACTGAGAAACAATAATATAATGATGATAACAATAATAAGCAGTTTAAATAATAATAATTTCCGAAATAACAACAATAAGATGATTACTGCAACCGTCTACAATTAAGCTAACAACAAGTAACCAACTCAATAAAACAAGTCCAGGACCTGTGGGAATTGAACCCACAGTCCCATTGACAGTACCCATGGGTCTCCGGGAATCGAACCCGCAGCCCATGTCTCAGTAAATCTCAGGATCTCCGGGAATCGAACCCGCAGTCCACATCTCAATAAATCTCAGGATCTCCGGGAATCGAACCCGCAGTCCACATCTCAATAAATCTCAGGATCTCCGGGAATCGAACCCGCAGTCCACATCTCAATAAATCTCAGGATCTCCGGGAATCGAACCCGCAGTCCACATCTCAATAAATCTCAAGATCTCCGGGAATCGAACCCGCAGTCCACATCTCAATAAATCTCAGGATCTCCGGGAATCGAACCCGCAGTCGACATCTCAATAAATCTCAGGATCTCCGGGAATCGAACCCGCAGTCCACAACCACAGCAATTAAAGGAAATACACAGAGAGAATATAATATGCTTAACTATAACTTCACCGGTAAATAGTGCCAATAATTATCAAGAAGCTCAATTAAGACAATTAGGCAACTAGACAGTTAAATACTACCTAATCATGCTTTTGTAACTACTACCGGGTAAGAATATCGAATTAACAACTAAAAGCAGGAATATCACTCATCGAACATTTTAAGTAAAGTATGTGTTCAACAACCAGCGCATGTACACGCCCGTCACCTCGCGTACAAGGCATTCAACTATCACATAATATCCTAGGGGTGAAAGTTCCCCCACACGAGGTTAGACAAGCCACTTACCTCGACTCCAGTGCAAAACCGCTATGAGACAACTCTCTTGCCGCGAATGTCGGCCTCCACGGGTATAGTATCTGATAAAAATCAATAGAATCACATCAAAATAGGCCAATTGGGCATTACCCAATCAAAATAACTCAAAATACACCAAAACCCAACAAGTTGCCAAAACCCGACTTTCGGTACGCTTATCGAAAAATCACGAAAATTATATATTCGGGTTCCTTATCTCAATACGAGTCCGTGCATATAAAATTTATCGAAATCGGACTCCGTTTGCCCATTCAAATCAAAGATTTTCTAAAATATAGGCCTAGGGCTCAAACCCACCTTAAATCTTCCATTTTCAGTGAAATAATCACGGATTTCATGATAAACCAACGAATTAAGGTCAAGAAACTTACCCCCGATGATTTCCCGATGATATCCCACCCCTTCAATTCCCTCTCTTGGAGCTCAACAATGGCGGTTTTGGTGTGTTAGGCCGCGACTGAAATGTTCTGGACTTAAAGTCACTGCCAGGCCATTTTACTCTACGCGATCGCAGCACCGGGCTTGCGATCGCGATGCACAAAATATGGGCGGCCTAATTTTCCTCTACGCGATCGCGTGATCCTGGACGCGATCGCAGTGAACAACTCAGCGACCCTACGCGATCGCAATGACACGAACGCGATCGCGAAGAACAAACTCGTCCGGCTCCCCAAACTACCCTACGCGACGCATATTACCTCACGCGATCGCGATGCTTACTCTCCCAGACTTACGCGATCGCACGCTTACTTCGCGATCGCAGAGCTCAGGATTTCTCCCTTACGCGATCGCATACATAGCTTTGCGATCGCGAATCACAAAAATTCTCTGCGTTTATTGCAGCAGAAACAGGAGTGCCTTTGGCACAAATTGGTCCGTTTGGACCCCCGAATTCATCCCGAGGCTCCCGGGACCCCAACGAAAACCACCAACATACTCCAAAACACGATACGAACTCATTCCAATCATAAAAACACGTCTAACAACATCAAAACCCATAATTCACATCGAATTCAAGCCTAAATTTCTTAAAACTTTCCGAATTGCACATTCGATCTAAAACCCGACCAAACGACGTCCGAATGACCTGAAAATTTACGGACATATCCAAAATCACATCACGAAGCTACAGAAATTGTCGGAATTCCATTCCGACCCCCGGATCAAAATCTCACCTATCGTTCGGATTCGCCAAAATTTCAAACTTTGGCATTTCAAGCCTAATTGACCTACGGACCTCCAAAATACATTCCGAACTCGCTCCCAACCCCGAAATCACCTAACAGAGCTAATGGAACCATCGGATTTCCGTTCCGAGGTCGTCTTAACACTGTTCCGGCTACGGACCATTTTCTAACTTTCAAGTTCTCATTTAGCGACTAAGTGTCCCAAAATGCTCCAAATTTCAGAACCAACACTCCCGGCAACCCACAATAGATCAAATGAACTTAGGGGAACGGCTAAATTGGGGATTTGGGCGTAATTTTCTAAAACGACCGGCCGGGTCGTTACAATCGGCCTACGACAACCACATAAGTCTATTTGACTAATACGATTGTAGTCATAACAGAATGGGAGTAATGTAATACGATTGTAGTAGGACGCATCGGCCTACGACAACCACATAAGTCCACTTGCCTAATACGATTGTAGTCATAACAGATTGGGAGTAATGTAATACGATTGTAGTAGGACGCATCGGCCTATGACAACCACATAAGTCCATTTGGCTAATACGACTGTAGTCATAACATATTGGGAATAATGTAATACGATTGTAGTAGGACGCATCGGCCTACGACAACCACATATGCCAATTTGACTAATACGATTGTAGTCATAGGACCTTTCGTTTATATATCGTGGTTGTTATTTAGTAATTGACCATCTGTGAATATTTTTCATTCATATACTAGGACGCAACGGCCTACGACAACGACATAAGTCCATTGGACTAATATGATTGTAGTCATAGGAACTTCCGTTTATATATCGTGGTTGTTATTTAGTAATTGACTGTGAATGAATATGATTTCATTCATATACTATGACAGCATCGGCCTACGACAATCATATAAGTTCATTGGACTAATACGATTGTCGTCATAACAGATTGGGAATACTGTAATATGATTGTAGTAGAACGCATCGGCCCATTTGACTAAGACGGTTGTCGTCATAACAGATTAGAAATGCTGTAATATGATTGTAGTAGGACGCATCGGCCTACGACAACCACATAAGTCCATTTGACTAATACGATTGTAGTCATAGGACCTTCCGTCTATATATCGTGGTTGTTTTGTAGTAATTAACCGTGAATGAATATGATTTCATTCATATACTAGGACGCATCGGCCTACGACAATCACATAAGTCCATTTGACTAATACGATTGTCGTCATAACAGATTGGGAATATTGTAATACAATTGTTGTAGGACGCATCGGCCTACGACAACCACATAAGTCCATTTGACTAATATGATTGTAGTCATAGGACCTTCCGTCTATATATCGTGGTTGTTATTTAGTAATTGACCGTGAATGAATATGATTTCATTCATATACTAGGACGCATCGGCCTACGACAACCAGATAAGTCGATTTGACTAATACGATTGTAGTCATAACAGATTAGGACTAATGTAATACTATTGTAGTAGGACGCATCGGCCTACAACAACCTATTAAGTCCATTTGACTAATACGATTGTAGTAATAGGACCTTTCGTTTAAATATCAAGGTTGTTATTTAGTAATTGACCGTGAATGAATATGATTTCATTCATATACTATGACGCATCGGCCTACAACAACCACATACGGTCCATTTGACTAATACGATTGTAGTCATAACATATTGGGAGTAATGTAATACGATTGTAGTAGGACGTATCGGCCTACGAAAAACCACATAAGTCTATTTGACTAGTACGATTGTAGTCATAGGACCTTCCGTTTATATATCGTGGTTGTTATTTAGTAATTGACCGTGAATGAATATGATTTCATTCATATACTAGGACGCATCGGCCTACGACAACCACATAAGTCCATTTGACTAATACGATTGTCGTCATAACAGATTGGGAATATTGTAATACGATTGTAGTAGGACGCATCGGCCTACGACAACCACATAAGCCCATTTGACTAAAAAGATTGTAGTCATAACAGATTGGGAATACTATAATACGATTGTAGTAGGACGCATCGGCCTACGACAACCACATAAG
The DNA here is from genome assembly GCA_032618575.1 of Nicotiana noctiflora. Taxonomy (NCBI): domain Eukaryota; kingdom Viridiplantae; phylum Streptophyta; class Magnoliopsida; order Solanales; family Solanaceae; genus Nicotiana; species Nicotiana noctiflora. The sequence continues at coordinate 3,889 of JASVEL010009219.1, read as the reverse complement.
TCCATTTGACTAATACGATTGTAGTCATAGGACCTGCCATCTATATATCGTGGTTGTTATTTAGTAATTGACCGTGAATGAATATGATTTCATTCATATACTAGGATGCATCGGCCTACGACAACCACATAAGTCCATTTGACTAATACGATTGTAGTCATAACAGATTGGGAGTAATGTAATACGATTGTAGTAGGACGCATCGGCCTACGACAACCACATAAGTCCAATTGACTAATACGATTGTAGTCATAACAGATTGGGTGTAATGTAATACGGTTGTAGTAGGACGCATCGGCCTATGACAACCACATAAGTCTATTTGACTAATACGATTGTAGTCATAACATATTGGGAATAATGTAATACGATTGTAGTAGGACGCATCGGCCTACGACAACCACATAAGTCCATTTGACTAATACGATTGTAGTCATAGGACCTTTCGTTTATATATCGTGGTTGTTATTTAGTAATTGACCATCTGTAAATATTTTTCATTCATATAATAGGATGCATCGGCCTACGACAACCGATTGTAGTCATAGGAACTTCCGTTTATATATCGTGGTTGTTATTTATTAATTGACCGTGAATGAATATGATTTCATTCATATACTATGACGCATCGGCCTACGACAATCACAAAAGTCCATTTGACTAATACGATTGTCGTCATAACAGATTGGGAATACTGTAATATGATTGTAGTTGGACGCATCGGCCCATTTGACTAAGACGGTTGTCGTCATAATAGATTAGAAATACTGTAATATGATTGTAGTAGGACCCATCGGCCTACGACAACCACATAAGTCCATTTGACTAATACGATTGTAGTCGTAGGACCTTCCGTCTATATATCGTGGTTGTTATTTAGTAATTAACCGTGAATGAATATGATTTCATTCATATACTAGGACGCATCGGCCTACGACAATCACATAAGTCCATTTGACTAATACGATTGTCATCCTAACAGATTGGGAATACTGTAATACGATTGTAGTAGGACGCATCGGCCTACGACAATCACATAAGTCCATTTGACTAAGACGATTGTCGTCATAACAGATTGGGAATACTGTAATACGATTGTAGTAGGACGCATCGGCCTACGACAACCACATAAGTCCATTTGACTAATACGATTGTAGTCACAGGACCTTCCGTCTATATATCATGGTTGTTATTTAGTAATTGACCGTGAATGAATATGATTTCATTCATATACTAGGACGCATCGGCCTACGACAACCACATAAGTCCATTTGAATAATACAATTGTAGTCATAACAGATTCGGAGTAATGTAATACGATTGTAGTAGGACGCATCGGCCTACGACAACCACATAAGTCCATTTGACTAATACGATTCTAGTCATAACAGATTGGGAATAATGTAACACGATTGTAGTAGGACACATCGGCTTACGACAATGTGACGACCCGGCCCGTCGTCACGGGAATTACCACCCCGTTATGTTGTAATTACATAATTCATGCTTTTATATAAGTGTTAGAGTCTATCGAAGGAGTTAGGAGTGAAATTAAATTGGAAATGAGGCATATAGCCTTATTGGAGGAAGCTTGAATAAGGAAAGTCAACCTAGAGTTGACTATTTGGTTAGAGGGCTCGGAATCAGATTCTGATGATTCGGTTAGTTCCGGAAGGTGATTTGTGACTTAGGGGAGCGATCGAAATTGAATTTGGAGGCTCGATGTAGAAATAGGCTTGAATTGGCTAAGGTTGAATTTTGGCGAAATCCGAACGGTAGGTGCAATTTTGATCCGGGGGTCGGAATGGAATTCCGACAGTTGCAGTAGCTCCGTTAGGTAATTTTGGATGTGCCTGCAAAATTTCAGATCATTCGGACGTCGTTTAGTCGGGTTTTTGATTGATTGTGTAATTCGGAATGTTTTAAAGAATTTAGGCTTGAATCCGTGTGTAATTGGTGATTTTAATGTTTAGGATGGTGTTTTTATAATTGGAACAAGTTCGTATCATGATTTGGAGTATGTTGGTGGTTTTCGTTGGGGTCCCGGGGGCCTCGGGGTGTTTTCGGATGGTTAAACGGAAGAAAATCATGGAAATTGCAGGTTGGGATTCTGTTTCTGTTGTTTCCGCTCCTGCGGAATTGTGGGCGCAGGAGCGAGTCCGCAGAAGCGGATATTGGAGCGCAGAAGTGCTTGTGATCGCGGAAGCGGAGCTGGTCCCGCAGGTGCGGCACCGCTGGAGCGGAAGGTGAGCCGCAGAAGCGGCCAAGGGCCATGGGGTGAAGGATCGCAGAAGCGGACTGGTAGCCGCTTAGGCGAGTCCGCAGAGGCGGACGCCTAGTCGCAGAAGCGGGAAAGGCCGCAGGAGCGAGAGGATCTCCGTAGAAGCGGACACGCAGAGGCGGCCCGTATATCGCAGAAGCGGAATTGGCCGGCTAGGCCTGGAACCGCTGAAGCGACCCTTTGGTCGCGGATACGGACTCGTAGGAGCGGAAATTCTTCCGCAGAAGCGAAAATCGCTGTAAGTTAAGTGTATCAGAAGTTAGAAAAATTTCAGAACATTTCACACATTTTGGGTCTCGGCTTTAGAGGCGATTTGGGCGATTTTGAAGAGAAATTCAAGGGAAATCATCAGGGTAATCATCTATGGACTTAAACTATGATTAGTATTGGTAATATTATGCAATTATATCATGAAAATGGAGGAATTTGGGGTAATTTATGGAGGATTTAGCCCTAGGCTTGAACTTTAGAAAATCAAGGTTTTGAATGGGCAAATGGAGTCCGAATTTGGTAAAATTGATATGCTTAGACTCGTATTGAGATGAGGGTTCCGAATATGTGACTTTCGTGATTTTTCGATAAGCGTACCGAAAGTCGGGTTTTGACAACTTGTGGGTTTTGATATAATTTGGGTTATTTCGAACGAATTTCGTGAAATTAGCATATATTGATGCATTCTCTATGATTTTGAACAGATTTGGCACCCGAGGAGATTGATTTGCGAGGCAAGCGCAAGGCGGATTGAAGCTTCTACCGGTTCGAGGTGAGTGGTAGTAGTAAACAATGTACTGAGGGTTTGAAACCCCGTACTAGCACTTCACAGTGCTATATTGAGATGAGACACACGTTCTATGACGGGCGTGGTGACATTGTGATTGGGGGTTCGGACTTAGTCCTTCCCGGTTAATAGAATACTGTGTGGTATGACTGTTACTGATATTACAACCGTACAATAGGGCTAAAAGCCATGTTTGGGGCCTTGTGCCGATCTGTAGAGTATTAGGGAACCTATAGAGCTAGGTGACCCTTATATCATGTTGGAAACATACACTCAGCCATAGCTCTAGCTGTATAGCATAATATGAGCCCGTACTAGATGTGTACATTGAGAGAGATTATCTAGGGTGGAATTCCCTGTTCTAGCCGAGTGGGCCTGAAAGGCCAAGTCTATATTGACTGAGACAGGGTCCAGGACCCACTGTGATATATTATATTGGGCCTGAGAGGCCAAGCACATATTGACCGGGATAGGGTCGAGGACCCATTATGAGGTATTATATACATATACCTATATTGGATCGGGCCGCACGCCGCAGCAGTATATATATTGGATCGGACTGCACGCCGCCGTAATATACATGTAATATACATGTAATATACATGTGGGACGGACCGCACGCCGCAGTATTATTGCGCTTGGGCTGTAGGAGCCCTTCGGAGTCCGAGTCTGCACACATTCTCAGTGAGCCCTAGTATATATTATGGGATCGGGCTGCACGCCGCAGCGAGTATAGAGATATATACATATATATATATTGGATCGGACCGCACGCCGCAAGTAATAATTGTGTGGATCGTGCTGCACGCCGCGATATTATAGTGCTTGGG
>JASVEL010009218.1:0-142552 GCA_032618575.1 Nicotiana noctiflora | reverse complement strand
GAAAGTTTGTTCATCGCGATCGCGGGAAGTGTGATGCGATCGCGTAAGGTCGACTGGTTGTGCATCGCGATCGCGATGTGTAGTGTGCGATCGCGTAGGTCTGGGATTTAGAGCAGTGCGATCGCGGGTGGTTTCACGCGATCGCGTGGTGTTGAGGCTTGAGGCAGTGCGATCGCGTAGGGAATACCGCGATCGCGTAGAGTAATTTTGAAGCCGGGTAAATTTGTGCATCGCGATCGTGAGCTTTGGGCTGCGATCGCAAAGGGTCGCCTGGCAGTCAGTGAATTAATATAACAGAACAGTCCAGTCGCGAACCCCATACCCAAAACCTCCATTTTTGAGTTCCAAGAGAAGAAATTGACGGGAGATTGTTGGGAAATCATCGGGGTTTCGTTGGAGGTAAGTTTTGTGGCTTAATTACATCTTTTTAACATGAAATCCTTGGTTAAATCGCTGTAAATGGAAGATTAAAGGTGGGTTTGAGCCCTAGGCCTAAATTGAAGAAAAACACTGATTTGAGTGGGCAAATGGAGTCCGATTTTGGTAAATTTTATATGCCTAGACTCGTATCGAGATGGGGATTCCGAATATATGACTTTTGTAATTTTTCGAGAAGCGTACCGAAAGTCGGGTTTTGACAACTTTGGGAATTTTGATGTAAATTGAGTTGTATTGATTGGGTGTCGTTCCATTGGCTTAATTTGTTGTGTTTCTACTGTATTTGATCAGATTCTACGCGTGCGGAGCTTGATTCTCGTGGCAAGGGCATTGCGGAGTAGTCGTCGCGCCGTATTGAGGTGAGTAATAGATGTGGGTGATGACCGGCGGGTTCGAAACCCCGGTATACCACTTTGTGACGCTGTATAGCGGCGAGACACGTACTCTCTTGTGAGTGCGGGGTCGATTGTGATTGGGGACTATAGATTAGTCCGACTTGTTGATACTGTATTATGATAATTGGCTATTCTTGAGCCGTTGAACCTCCTTCTCGGATGGTTGCATACTATATATTGTGATATTGGCCACTCGTGAGCCGAGGAACCCCCTTCTTGGGAGGTTGAGTATACTTGTGGGCCGTGAGCCGGTTATTGGATCCCGCGAGGATCGTTATCATTGTCTTATCATATTGACATGTTAGTTACTACCAGTCCGTAGCTATCTCTGTTATCATGCTATTTCCAATCTCTGGAACTTGATATTACTGTTTTCAACTGAAAAATGATAAAAGATGTTTTCAAAACTACTTTTGAGCCTGCGAGGCTGTATTTGCATATTAGCTGACTGGTAGTGGATCGGGCTGCGCGCCGCAGCGGTACATATGTTGGATCGGACTGCACGCTGCAGTGATATTGTGCTTGGGCTGTAGGAGCCCCTCCGGAGTCTGAACCCCCACAGTGAGCACGGGTACCCAAATTGGATCGGGCTACGCGCCGTAGCGGTCATATCGTGCATTGCATTGCATTTAGCTACATCTGCTAGCTGTTATACTGTTTTGCTGGTACTTGTTGGTACATGTACAGTTGATATCGATTCTGTGACAGGGTATTTGATTAGAGCTTTACATAGTGATTTATTGCGGATTTCTTATCTGCTGTGTCTTACCCCTGTTTATTACCATTGAGTCTGGCAGTACTCATTTTACTCCCTGCACCTTGTGTGCAGATCTAGGTACCTCTCGGCAGTGATCCAGTAGCTGTGCGATGCGACATTTGAGGATATTCGAGGTAGCTGCAGAGTCCGCAGGACCCGATATTCCTTCTTACTTGTCTCTTGATTTTGTATTGACTTTTCTTTCCGCACTTGGTATCTTGTAAACCTTTATACACTCATGTTCGGTAGAGGCTCATGACTCTTGACCCTTCGGTCTATGGGAGTTGATGTATTATGGGACTTGGTTTCCCGTTTTCGTTATATGTATCGCTGTTATTTCGTGAATTAATATGCTTAAATGGGCTAAAGAGAGCTTCTAGCTCCGTGGTTGATATTGATTGGTCGGGCTAGCTTAGCAATGTGCTGGGCGCCATCACGACCGGATTCGGGGTCGTGACAAGTTGGTATCAGAGCCTAGGTTTACTAGGCCTCGTGAGTCTTGAGCCGGTTAGTAGAGTCTTGTGGATCGGTACGGGGACGCCTGTACTTATCCTCGGGAGGCTGCGAACCTTTAGGAAAACTTCACTTTTCTTGAACTATGTCGTGCGATCTTGTTGTTCTGAGAACTGAACTTCTATATTCTATTCTCTCGCAGAGGGCGAGAACGCGAGCATCGGGACGAGGTGGACGACCTCCATTGCCACCTGTTAGAGGCCGTGGGCACGGTCGTGCTAGAGGTAGAGGTAGGGCGGCTGAGGCAGTGCCAGCTGACCCGCCCGTTGTACCAGTTCAGGAGCAGCCCCCAGTGGTTGATGCTCCAGCGGTCCCAGTTCAGGGCCAGACTATATCTATTGTTATTCCCGGTCTTCAGGAGACTCTTGCTCAAATATTATCAGTGTGTTCCGGTTTGGCTCAGGTAGTTTCAGCTGCCGCTACTGTAGCGACATCTCAGTCAGGGGGTGGTCAGCAGACCCCTGCAGCTCGCACACCTGACCCGGTTGTTCAGGGACTTCAGACGCCAGAGGCGGTCCCCGCTCAGGTGGTTGCACCGGTTATTCCTCCAGCTGCACCAGCTCCAGCTCCAGAGCATATGGTTCAGGTTATGCCCGACGACGAGCAGCGTCGTCTTGAGAGATTTGGTAGACTTCAGCCACCCCATTTCGGTGGCGTTGAGGGCGAGGATGCCCAGGGTTTCTTGGACAAGTGTCAGAGGATGTTGCGGACGGCTGGTATTCTTGAGTCCAGCGGAGTTTCAATTACTACCTTTCAGTTCACTGGTCCCGCATTTGATTGGTGGGAAGAGTTTGAGAGGCGTAGGCCTGCAGGAGCAGCACCTCTCACATGGCAGCAGTTCTCTACTCTCTTTCTAGAGAAATATGTACCACAGTCTCGTCGCGAGGAGCTACGTTGCTAGTTCGAGTGGTTGGTTCAGGGCGACATGTCTGTGACCCAGTATGAGCTCGGATTCACACGGTTGGCTAGGCATGCCACATGGATGATCCCTAATGATAGGGAGAGGATCGGGAGGTTCATTGATGGCCTCAACTACTCTATCCGCATTCTTATGACCGGAGAGAGAGTTTTGTCATCATCATTTGAGCAGGTTGTTGATATGGCACGCTCCGTTGAGGCGGATCGTCGCCGAGAGAGAGAGGAGCGGGAGGCCAAGAGGCCTCGTGGTTATGGGAGTTTCGGTGGTGCTCCATCTAGAGGGCATTCCCGGCAGAGCGAGAGGTCGCTCATCTGAGACCTTCTCGTTCGGACCGCCCGGAAGCGGAGCGGAGGTTCGCATGGTCGTGGTCGACGGGGGTTTCAGCAGGGTCGGTCATCACTTAGTGCCCTTCCAACCCGGAGTGCGGCACCTACTTCTTCGGCCCGGGGTTCTTCTGGCGGCAAGGGGTTCCCTTCGGTCCCCTTCTCCGGCACCGGGTGCATGTTATGAGTGTGGTGAGTTTGGCAACAAGGAGGAGACGGTGCCCTCGACTGCGTAGGGACAGGACTCAGCAGAGGGATCAGCCCTCCTCTTCGGCACCATCTCGGTCTAGTAGAGGTGGAGGTCGGTCTTCTCGTGGTCGCCCCGGGGGCGAGGAGGGATCCGGTGGAGGCCAAGCACGGTTTTATGCACTTCCGACGGGCGTGATGCGGTTGCCTCCGATGCGGTAATTACAGGTATCATTTCGTCTGTCACAGAGATGCCTCGTTCTATTTGATCCGGGGTCCACATATTCATACGTGTCCTCTTATTTTGCACATTATTTGGGTGCGACTCGTAGTAGTCTTGATTTACCATTCATGTATCCACCCCGTGGGTGATACGATTGTTGTGGATCATGTCTATAGATCATGTGTTATATCTATTGGGGTCTGGAGACCCAGGCAGATTTGTTGTTGTTGGGTATGGTGGACTTTGATGTTATATTGGGTATGGACTGGTTGTCTCCGTACCATGCTATATTGGATTGTCATGCTAAGACAGTTATGTTGGCCATTCCTGGTATTTCTCGGATTGAGTGGCGGGGTTCGACTGATTTCGTCCCTAGCCGTGTCATTTCATTCTTAAAAGCTCAGAAGATGGTTGAAAAAGGGTGTTTGTCGTACTTAGCTTTTGTGAGACATGTGGGAGCCGAGTCTCCTAGCATTGATTCTGTACCTGTTGTGAGGGACTTCCCGGATGTATTCCCCTCAGACCTGCCGGGCATGCCGCCGGACAGGGATATTGATTTTGGCATTGACTTGGTGCCGGGCACTCAGCCCATATCCATTCCTCCTTATCGGATGGCACCAGCTGAGTTGAAAGAACTGAAAGAGCAGCTTCAGGAGCTTCTGGATAAGGGTTTCATCCGCCCTAGTGTGTCCCAGTGGGGTGCGCCGGTATTATTTGTTAAAAAGAAAGATGGTTCCATGCGAATGTGTATTGATTATAGGCAATTGAACAAAGTGACAGTGAAGAACAAGTACCTTCTACCACGCATAGATGATTTGTTTGATCAGTTACAGGGTGCAAGGGTGTTTTCTACGATCGATCTTCGTTCAGGCTATCATCAACTGAAGATCAGGGACTCGGATATTATGAAGACTGCATTCAGGACCAGATATGGTCATTATGAGTTTCTTGTGATGTCTTTTGGGCTGACCAACGCCCCAGCAACATTTATGCATCTGATGAACAATGTGTTCGGACCTTATTTGGATTCATTTGTGATTGTGTTCATTGATGACATTCTAGTCTACTCCCGTAGTCAGGAGGAGCATGCTCAGCATTTGAGTATTGTGTTGCAGAGATTGAGGGAGGCGAAGCTATATGCTAAATTCTCCAAGTGCGAGTTTTGGCTCGAGTCCGTGGCATTTCTGGGACATGTGGTGTCTCGTGATGGTATTCAGGTTGATCAGAAAAAGGTAGAGGCGGTGCAGAGTTGGCCTAGACCGACCTCAGCTACAGAGATCAGGAGTTTTCTTGGCTTGGCGGGGTATTATCGCCGGTTTGTTCAGGGATTTTCATCCATTGCTTCTTCATTGACTAAATTGACCCGGAAGGGTGCACCATTCGTGTGGTCGGATGAGTGCGAGGAGAGCTTTCAGAAGCTCAAGACAGCTTTGACCACAGCTCCAGTGTTAGTATTGCCATCAGCTTTAGGTTCATATACTATTTATTGTGATGCCTCGAGAGTGGGGATAGGTTGTGTGTTGATGCAGGAAGGTAAGGTGATTGCTTATGCTTCTCGGCAGTTGAAGCCACATGAGAAGAACTATCCTGTTCATGATTTGGAGCTAGCCGCCATTGTTCATGCATTGAAGATTTGGAGGCACTATTTGTACGGTGTGTCTTGCGAGGTGTATACCGACCATCGTAGTCTCCAGCACTTGTTCAAACAGAAAGACCTTAATTTGAGACAGCGGAGATGGCTGGAGTTGCTGAAGGATTATGACATCACTATATTATATCATCCGGGGAAGGCCAATGTGGTGGCCGATGCTTTGAGCCGGAAGGCGGTCAGGTATGGGGAGCTTGGCATATATTCCAGCTGAGGAGAGGCCATTTGCTTATGATGTTCAGGTGCTAGCCAATCGGTTAGTGAGGTTAGATATTTCGGAGCCCAGCAGGGTATTGGCTTGTGTTGTATCTCGGTCATCTCTATATGATCGTATTCGTGAGCGCCAGTATGATGATCCACATTTGGCTGTCCTTAGGGACAGAGTTCAGCATGATGATGCTAGAGATGTCACCATTGATAGTGACGGCGTATTGAGGATGCAGGGCCAGATATGTGTGCCCAATGTTGATGGCCTTCGTGAGTTGATTCTGGAGGAGGCCCATAGCTCGCGGTATTCTATCCATTCAGGAGCCGCGAAGATGTATCAAGATTTGAAACAGCACTATTGGTGGAGAAAGATGAAAATGGACATTGTCAGACATGTAGCTAAGTGCCTCAACTGTCAGCAGGTTAAGTACGAGCATCAGAGGCCCGGTGGTGTTTTTCAGCGTATGGTTATTCCCGAATGGAAATGGGAGAGGATCACCATGGATTTTGTTACTGGGCTACCTCGGACAGCGAGGAAGTTTGATTCTGTATGGGTGATTGTGGATAGACTGACCAAGTCAGCTCACTTCATTCCAGTTAGTACTACCTACTCATCGGAGCGGTTGGCGGCGATCTTTATTCGAGAGATTGTCCGGTTGCATGGAGTCCCAGTGTCTATCATATCCGACAGGGGTACTCAGTTCACTTCTCAGTTTTGGAGAGCATTTCAGCGAGAGATGGGTACGCGGGTTGAGTTGAGTACAGCATTTTACCCCCAGACAGATGGGCAGTCTGAGCGTGTTATTCAGATTATGGAGGATATGTTGCGAGTATGTGTGATTGACTTTGGTGGTTCGTGGGATGAGTTCCTACCACTTGCTGAGTTTTCCTACAACAACAGTTATCAGTCGAGTATTCAGATGGCCCCGTATGAGGCATTGTATAGCAGGCGGTGTAGATCCCCCGTGGGATGGTTTGAGCCTGGTGAAGATAGATTGATAGGGACTGAGTTAGTCCAAGATGCTCTGGATAGAGCAAAGTTGATCCAGGAGAGGCTTCGTACAGCACAGTCTCGCGAGAAGAGTTATGCGGACCGTAGAGTTCGAGAGTTGTCTTTCATGGTTGGTGACAGAGTATTGTTGAAGGTTTCACCTATGAAGGGTGTCATGAGGTTTGGGAAGAAAGGAGAGTTGAGTCCTAGGTACATTGGTCCTTTTGAGATACTCAGGAGGGTTGGAGATGTGGCATATAAGTTGGCCTTGCCGCCCAGCTTATCCAGCGTCCATCCGGTATTCCATGTGTCTATGCTCCGGAAGTACATTGGAGATCCGTCTCATGTATTAGACTTCAGCACCATTCAGCTTGATGGTGATCTATCCTATGATGTGGAGCCTATTGCCATTTTGGGACGTCAAGTGAGAAAATTGAGGTCTAAGGAGATTGTATCAGTTAAGGTTCAGTGGAGAGGTCGACCCGTGGAGGAGGCCACTTGGGAGCGAGCGAGAGATGCGGAGCAGATATCCTCACTTGTTTGAGACTTCAGGTATGATTCTTGACCCGCTCGAGGACGAGCGTTTGCTTAAGAGGGGGAGAATGTGATGACCCGGCCCGTCGTCACGGGAATTACCACCCCGTTATGTTATAATTTTATGTTTTATGCTTTTATATCAGTGTTAGAGTCTATCGGGTGAGTTAGGAGCAAATTGGAATGAAAATGAGGCATATAGCCCTTTTGAAGGAAACTTGAATAAGGAAAGTCAACCTGGAGTTGACTATTTGGTTAGAGGGCTCAGTATCGGATTCTGATAATTCGGTTAGTTTCGGGAGGTGATTTGTGACTTAGGGGAGCAATCGGAATGGAATTTGGAGGTCCGGTGTAGAAATTGGCTTGAATTGGCTAAGGTTGAATTTTGGCGAAATCCGAACGGTAGGTGAGATTTTGATCCGGGGTCGGAATGGAATTCCAACAGTTGAAGTAGCTCTGTTAGGTGATTTTGGATGTGCCTGCAAAATTTCAGGTCATTCGAACGTCGTTTGGTCGGGTTTTTGATGGAATGTGTAATTCGAGAAGTTTTAAGAAATTTAGGCTTGAATTCGATGTGAATCATGGGTTTTGATGTTGTTAGACGTGTTTTTATGATTGGAACAAGTTCGTATCGTGTTTTGGAGTATGTTGGTGGTTTTCGTTGGGGTCCGGGGGCCTCGGGATGAATTCGGGGTCCAAACGAACCATTTTGAGCCAAAGTGAGCAGTTGAACTCCTGCAATTATTGCAGATGAATTTTGTTCATCGCGATCGCAGACCTAGCCATGCGATCGCGTAGTATATCGGAGCTCTGTGATCGCGAGGGTGAGACTGCGATCGCGTAGAGTATTGGAGTGAGGCCGGAAAGTTTGTTCATCGCGATCGCGGGAAGTGTGATGCGATCGCGTAAGGTCGACTGGTTGTGCATCGCGATCGCGATGTGTAGTGTGCGATCACGTAGGTCTGGGATTTAGAGCAGTGCGATCGCGGGTAGTTTCATGCGATCGCATGGTGTTGAGGCATGAGGCAGTGCGATCGCGTAGGGAATGTCGCGATCGCATAGAGTAATTTTGAAGTCGGGTAAATTTGTGCATCGCGATCGCGAGCTTTGGGCTGCGATCGCAGAGAATCGCCTGGCAGTCAGTGAATTAATATAACAGAACAGTCCAGTCGCGAACCCCATACCCAAAACCTCCATTTTTGAGTTCCAAGAGAAGAAATTGACGGGAGATTGCTGGGACATCATCGGGGTTTCGTTGGAGGTAAGTTTTGTGGCTTAATTACATCTTTTTAACATGAAATCCTTGGTTAAATCCCTGTAAATGGAAGATTAAAGGTGGGTTTGAGCCCTAGGCCTAAATTAAAGAAAAACACCGATTTGAGTGGGCAAATGGAGTCCGATTTTGGTAAATTTTATATGCCTAGACTCGTATGGAGACGAGGATTCCGAATATGTGACTTTTGTAATTTTTCGAGAAGCGTACCAAAAGTCGGGTTTTGACAACTTTGGGAATTTTGATGTAAATTGAGTTGTATTGATTGGGTGTCATTCCATTGGCTTAATTTGTTGTGTTTCTACTGTATTTGATCAGATTCTACGCGTGCAGAGCTTGATTCTCGTGGCAGGGGCATTGCGGAGTAGTCGTCGCGCCGTATTGAGGTGAGTAATAGATGTGGGTGATGACCAGCGGGTTCGAAACCCCAGTATACCACTTTGTGACGCTGTATAGCGGCGAGACACGTACTCTCTTGTGAGTGCGGGGTCGATTGTGATTGGGGACTATGGCTTAGTCCGACTTGTTGATACTGTATTATGATAATAAGCTATTCTTGAGCCGTTGAACCTCCTTCTCGGATGGTTGCATACTATATATTGTGATATTGGCCACTCGTGAGCCGAGGAACCCCCTTCTTGGGAGGTTGAGTATACTTGTGGGCCGTGAGCCGGTTATTGGATCCCGCGAGGATCGTTATCATTGTCTAATCATATTGACATGTTAGTTACTACCAGTCCGTAGCTATCTCTGTTATCATGCTATTTCCAATCTCTGGAACTTGATATTACTGTTTTCAACTGAAAAATGATAAAAGATGTTTTCAAAACTACTTTTGAGATCGGGCTGCATGCCGTAGTGGAATATATGTTGGATCGGACTGCACGCCGCAGTGATATTGTGCTTGGGCTGTAGGAGCCCCTCCGGAGTCTAAACCCCCACAATGAGCATGGGTACCCAAATTGGATCGGGCTACGCGCCGTAGCGGTCATATCATGCATTGCATTGCATTTAGCTACATCTGCTAGCTGTTATACTGTTTTGCTGGTACTTGTTGGTACATGTACAATTGATATTGATTCGGACAGGGTACTTGATTACAACTTTACATAGTGATTTATTGCGGATTTCTTATCTGCGTTGTCTTACCCTTGTTTATTACCACTAAGTCTGGCAGTACTCATTTTACTCCCTTCACCTTGTGTGCAGATCCAGGTACCTCTCGGCAGTGATCCAGTAGCTGTGCGATGCGACATTTGAGGATATTCGAGGTAGCTGCAGAGTCCGCAGGACCCGATATTCCTTCTTACTGTCTCTTGATTTTGTATTGACTTTTCTTTCCGCACTTGGTATCTTGTAAACCTTTATACACTCATGTTCGGTAGAGGCTCATGACTCTTGACCCTTCGGTTTATGGGAGTTCGTATTATGGGACTTGGTTTCCCCGTTTTCGTTATATGTATCGCTGTTATTTCGTGAATTAATATGCTTAAATGGGCTAAAGAGAGCTTCTAGCTCCGTGGCTGATATTGATTGGTTAGGCTGGCTTAGCAATGTGCTGGGCGCCATCACGACCGAATTCGGGGTCGTGACAATATATGTATATAAAAGCAGTGAAATACTGCAGACACTGTAGGTTCTAACACGAAGGGTCACAACAGTAAAAGAATTCAAACATTTTAAACACTTGAATTGCTAACCACAAATAAACACAGCAGTAAAAAGTGCACGGCATCACCATTATAAGGAATCAAAATCCAGCCACTAACAAGAATAAGGAAAACAACCATAAATTTCACTTTTAGATCACATCTCGTTGCAAGAACAACCTATTGCAATCTTATTTAACATTGTCGCGGCGTGCAACCCGATCCCATTTCATTTCGTATCTTGTGGTAGGCGTACCACCCACTCCCAATTCATTTTGTATCTTGTGGTAGGCGAACCACCCGCTCCCAATTCATTTTGTATCTTGTGGTAGGCGTACCACCCGCTCCCAATTCAATATAATCTCATTTATCAATATATCACCGGCAACTATGGCCAATAACAGTACATATTACCGGTATGGAACCAATAATCTTTATCAACAATAAATATTATTACCGGTGTGACACCAATAAACTTTAATCAACAACATATATATTACCGGTATGAAACCAATAATCTTTAATCAACAATATATATTATTATCGATATGGAACCAATAATCTTTAATCAACAATTTATAATATTACCGGTGTGAAACCAATAATCTTTAATCAACAACATATATATTACCACTATGAAACCAATAATCTTTAATAAACAACATATATATTACTGGTATGAAACCAATAATCTTTAATCAACAATATATATATTTACCGGTATGGAACCAATAATCTTTAATCAACAATTTATAATATTACCGGTGTGAAACCAATAATCTTTAATCAACAACATATATATTACCGGTATGAAACCAATAATCTTTAATCAACAATATATATATTACCGATATGACACCAATAATCTTTAAACAAGTTCTCATAAGCATCAAATAAGAATACGACAATCTAGCAATTTAGGACTCACGGTCATGCTCAACCCCCAATGTATAGATACTCGTCGCCATGCCTATACGCCGGACACAACACATAACAAGTAGCAATTATACTCAACTCTTATTCCCTCAAGCTAGGGTAGACCAAACACTTACCTCGCTTTGAAACCAATTCAAAATTTCCAATAAGCCTTTGCCTCGCGAATTCGTCCGAAGCTTCAAATCTAGTCATAATAATTCAATATAGTCAATATAAATCGTACGAATTAATTCCATATGAAATTACTAATATTCCATAAATTCTAACAACTTCAATCTATTTAGAATCATACAAAAGTGCACCACAATTAGGAGGATACCCATGGATTTACCTCTTTTGGGCATTTCATCAAACACTATATGTGTACATTTGACTACATCTCTTAACCATGTAATTAGTTCATCCAACTACTACAATTTATCCACAATTCATTTCACTATTATTCCTTAACATCTCACACTCCTTATATCACATGTGTGATCAACCATTCACACCCAACCAACAAAATTCCATCAAATAATTAACTTTCAATCTCTACAATGGATATTCATTTAAAAATGAGAAATTATGGCTTCCAATCACCATACCATGAGTTTCAATACTCTATTCATACTCATAATTCTATGATAACTCTGTATATGTAAGTCTAAAGTGTAGGATTTACCTTTTGAAAGAAATCTTGCAAAACCCTTCTTTGAGTTCTTGAAGGAATTCATTGAAAATCTAAGGATTTTCAAGATTAATCCATGTTAATATAAGTGTTTAGGAGTAGTAATCAACTCAATATACTCCGAAAATCTTACTTTGGATCATAGAAATGAAGAGTGGGACGGCATCCTCTTGAGAGAGCAAGCCCTTGCCCCAAAAATGACTTGGGAACTCTCTATACCCGGTCTTGGGGTATTTAGGGACCTGCTACCAGTGCGCCCGCACTAATTAGCGCGGGTTGAGGCAGACAATAATCCATTAGCGCGGGCTACTAGCGCTCCCGCGCTAAGGCCGCGCTACTGACACATGCCCAGAAAAATGGTCATAACTTTCTGTATACACCTCCAAATGACAAACGGTTTGTTGCGTTGGAAACTAGACTCAAAGGGCTTTAATTTGATAGGTTGTAGCTCACACAAATCTTTATATAACGGGAGATAGGATCGTTTAAATTGAGGTCTTGTGCACACTCATTTACAATTTCGTCTATTATGAAATTTTTCCAACTTGGCTTAGACATAGGACTTTCCTTACACCCCATATATCTTGTATTACACCTCGTACACTTGCTATCATATCCAATTGGTATCCATCATAGTAATATACCTCTTTCACATAATAAATAATATAATTAGAACGCGTTAACTTTCTCACTTCGTCGAAAAGCGTTGAATTGTCCTATGGACTTCCAAATTCAATTTCGGACACACGTCTAAGTTTGAAATTACCATACGAAGCTATTGACATTATTAAAATCCCAATTTGGGGTCGCTTTCTCAAAAGTCAACTCTCCGATCAACTCTTTTCATTTGAGCTTCACAAATAAGATTTTTGATTTTTCTTTGAATTTAATTCCGAATCTTACAAAGACCAAACTTGACCACACATGATAGTCATAATGTGTATTATGAAACTTCTCAGGGTCTTATGCCGTTGAATGAAAATTCAAATTCATAAATGAAAATTTGGGTCGTTACAAAAATGTCAGGAATAGAATTAACCCCAGGTAGTAAGATATTTACAGCAAGATGTAAAAATCTATATATATTAACAACCAAACATAAGATAATGGCAAGAAATAAAATAAACAAAATAAAGATAGAAAATCCTTTTGAAAGAATAGTTACAGTTATAGATAACAATGAATATAGTTGTAATGAATTAGACATAGAAGAAGATTTAGACATAGTAAAAGAAAGATTAAGCATATCAAAAAGATTAAGTTTTGAAGTAGGACAAACATCATCAAATAAAACAAGCATATCAGATAAGGTAGGATATAAAATACCTAAACTTATAGAGCAATTACCAGGAGAAATAAAACATCATCATTATTACATAACAGGAGTAATGAATGGAAGAAAATACTTAATACTAATAAATACAGGACAAGAAGAAAACTATATAACAAGAGAATTAATCACAGAAGATGAGATACTAACTAGTGAAAAATTATACCCCGAATTACCTAAAGGAATGATAACTAGTGAAGAAATAGCAGAAAAAGAAATAATTATAGGAGGAATAATTATGATAATAAGATTTAAAATATATCAGGGAGATAAAAATATTATATTAGGAATAAAATGGCTAGAAAAAGTCAAACCATATAACTTAGATAATGAACAACTATTTATACATTATGAAAATAAGAAAGTAACAATAAAAAGAAATATATTATAAATATGAAAATACATATACTAGTAAAAATAATAGTGGAAGGATACTACAAAAGATACTACACACCTATGATAGACACAGGATCAGAAGTAAATTTATGTAGATATAATTGCCTACCAGGAAGAGAAATGGGAAAAACTTAGAACACCCTTACCAGTAACAGGATTTAATAACGAAGGAAGCATAATTACCCACAAATCAAAAAATATAAAAATACAAATATGGGATAAAATACTTACTATAGAAGAAATATACAATTTTGAATTACCCACAAGAGATATTTTACTAGGAATACCATTCTTAGATAAATTATACCCACATGTAATAACTAAAACACATTGGTGGTTTACAACACCATGTAAACAAAAAATAGGAGCAAAAAGAGTTCTAAAAAAGAAAAGAAAAACAACTGATTGGATAAAAGGAAGTAACACAAAAATTAGAAAATGAAAAAGAAGATGATAATAAAATAGAATTAATTATCTTTTCAATAAATACAGTTAAAATAATTCAAGAAAAAGTAGAACCATTGTATAGTGAAAACCCCTTACAAGGTTGGGAAAAACATAAAACAAAGGTAAAAATAGAGCTAATTGATGAAAATAGTATAATAACACAAAAACCATTAAAATACAATTTCAAAGATTTAAATAATTTTAAAATACACATTGACGAATTACTAGAACAAGGTTATATACAAGAAAGTAATAGTAAACATACAAGTCCAGCATTTATAGTAAATAAACATAGTGAACAAAAAAGAGGAAAAAGTAGAATGGTTATAGATTATAGAAACCTAAATGCAAAACCAAAACATATAACTACCCAATACCAAACAAAATACTAAAAATAAGACAAATCCAAGGATATAACCATTTTAGTAAATTTGATTGTAAATCAAGATTTTACTACTTAAAGTTAGAAGAAGAATCCAAAAAATTAACAGCATTTACTGTACCCCAAGGATTTTATGAATGGAACGTATTACCATTTGGATATAAAAATGCACCAGGTAGATATCAACATTTTATGGATAACTATTTCAAACAATTAGAAAATTGCATAATATATATTGATGATATATTATTATATTCAAAAACACAAGATGAGCATATAAAATTATTAGAAAAATTTACACATATTATAGAAATATCGGGAATAAGCCTAAGTAGAAAAAAGGCAGAAATAATGAAAAATCAAATAGAATTTCTAGGAATAGAAATAGATAAAAGCGGAATTAAAATGCAAACTCATATAGTACAAAAGATAATAAATTCAAATGAACAATTAGATACAAAGAAGAAACTACAATCATTTTTAGGATTAGTAAACCAAGTAAGAGAATATATACCAAAATTAGCAGAGACTTTAAAACCATTGCCGAAAAATTTAAAAAGGATATAGAGTATCACTTTAGTGAAGAAGATAAAAAACAAGTAAGAAAAGTTAAACAAATATGTAAAAATCTACCAAAACTATACTTCCCGGATGAAGATAAAAAATTTACATATATAGTAGAATCAGACGCAAGTGAAAAAAGTTATGGAGGAGTATTAAAATACAGGTATGATAAAGAAAAAATAGAACATCATTGTAGGTATTATTCATGAACATTCACAAACCCGGAGATAAAATGGGAAATCAATAGAAAGGAATTATATGCAGTATATAAATGTTTATTGGCATTTGAACCATATATTGTATATAATAAGTTTATTATAAGAACGGATAATACACAAGTAAAATGGTGGCTAACCAGGAAGATACAAGATTCAATTACAACAAAGGAAATACGAAGGCTTGTATTGAATATACTGAATTTTACATTTACAATTGAAGTAATTAGTACTAACAAAAATATGATTGCAGACTACCTATCAAGACAAAGCTACACGAACTGAAGAAATAGATACAACAAAAGATATAATCTCAATCCTTGAGAAATTATCCTCTCAAATGGATAATATGGGAACGAGAATACAAAAGCTAGAAGATGCCAAAAATCTAAGTCAGCAACATGACTCTAAAGATGCGGATATAAGTCAATCGGAAGACTATAAAATTCCAGAGCTACAAGGTGACGTTGGGAAACACCTAAAAACCCATAACGTGTGTTTTGATACAGCTGCAGGAAGTTCATCTACAAAGAAAGGAGTTAGAAATACGAACATGAATAAAATATTTGATAAACCATACATACCCAAATTACCAAAAGACCCATTATTCGTACCTCCACAAATGACATCATATTTAGAAAGCCTAAACCAAGAAAATAAAGCTTACAATCATATAACCAGATCATATATAGAAAATATTCACAAAATACAGACATATCTAAACCTCAATCCAAGATCGA
Source organism: Nicotiana noctiflora (assembly GCA_032618575.1). Lineage (NCBI taxonomy): Eukaryota > Viridiplantae > Streptophyta > Magnoliopsida > Solanales > Solanaceae > Nicotiana > Nicotiana noctiflora. Next base: position 126,816 of record JASVEL010009218.1, on the reverse strand, counting down.
AAACTACCAGAGAACCAACCCAAGACTTCATAACCCAAAAACTACAAGGATATAATAGGCTAATAGCACAACCAAAAACAAATGCCAACCTAGTAAAAACATGTTATAGTTATGGATTATTGAGTACAATATACACATATGATGGAGAAGAAATATCAACTATACCAGAATTATACAAGGCATTTATAAATTTCAAAAGAGTTACAAAAGGAAACCTATTCTTTATAAAATTCTATACCGCACCAGCAGAAATATTGTATGATGAAATAAAACAAGTCATACAAGTAATCAAGATAGGACTCACAAAAGATATGCTTATACCAGAAGAGATAGGACAACAACAAGAAATACCTAAATGCGAAATACCCAGCTTTTATGCGAACAAAAGGATTATTGGAATATCTACAATCATCAATGAGCTAGCACATAATTATCTAAACGGAAATGCTATTTGGAGTTATGTCACGACCCCAAATCCGGTCGTGATGGCGCCCAGCACATTGCTAAGCCAGCCTGACCAATCAATATCAACAACGGAGCTAGAAGCTCTCTTTAACCCATTTAAGCATTTTAATTTACGAAATAACAGTGATACATATAACGAAAACGGGGAACCAAGTCCCAAAATATACTAACTCCCATAGACCGAAGGGTCAAGAGTCATGAGCCTCTACCGAACATGAGTGTATAAGGTTTACAAGATACCAAGTGCGGAAAGAAAAGTCAATACAAAATCAAGACGAGTAAGAAGGAATATCGGGTCCTGCGGACTCTGCGGCTACCTCGTATATCCCACGGATGTCGCCTCGCACAGCTTACCGGATCACTACCGAGAGGTACCGGATCCGCACACAAGGTGCGGGGAGTAAAATGAGTACTTGCCGGACTCGGTGGTAATAAACAAGGGTAAGACAGACGCGAGATAAGAAATCCGCAATAAAGCACTATGTAAAGATATAATCAGCTACCCTGTCACGGAATCAATATTCACTGTACCTGTACCAACAATTACCAATAAATAGCATAACAGCTAGCGGATGTAGCTAAATGCAATGCAATGCATGATATGACCGCTACGGCGCGTAGCCCGACTCCAATTTTGGGTACCCGTGCTCATCGTGGGGGTTCGGACTCCGGAGGGGCTCCTACGGCCCAAGCACATCTCATAGAGATATTCTGCGGTGTGCGGTCCGATCCAACATATATCTCGGCTGCGGCGTGCGGCCCGATCCACTACTAGTCGGCTAATATGCGGATACGACCTCGCAGGCTCAAAAGTAGTTTTTGAAAACTCTTTTATCATTTTTCGATTGGAAAACAGTAATATCAAGTTCCAGAGATTGGAATTAGCATAATAACAAAAATAGTCGCGGACTAGTAGTAAACTAGCATGTCTATATGATAAGACAATGATAACGATCCTCGCGGGATCCAATAACCGGCTCACGACCCACAATATACTCAACCGTCCAAGAAGGAGGTTCAACGGCTCGAGAATAGCCAATAATACGGTATCAACAGGTCGGACTAATATATAGTCTCCAGTTCATGATCGACCCCGCACTCTCAAGAGTGTGCGTGTCTCGCCGCTATACGGCGTCACAAAGTGGTATACCGGGGTTTCGAACCCGCTGGTCATCACCCACATCTATTACTCACCTCAATATGGCGCGACGACTACTCCGCAATGCCCTTGCCACGAGAATCAAGCTCCGCACGCGTAGAATCTGATCAAATACAGTAGAAACACAACAATTTAGGCCAATGGGACGACACACAATCAATACAACTCAATTTACATCAAAATTCCCAAAGTTGTCAAAACCCGACTTTCGGTATGCTTGTCGAAAAATTACAAAAGTTACATATTCCGAATCCTCATCTCGATACGAGTCTAGGCATATAAAATTTACTAAAATCGGACTCCATTTGCCCACTCAAATAAGTGTTTTTTCTTTAATTTAGGCCTAGGGCTCAAACCCACCTTTAATCTTCCATTTACAGAAATTTAACCCATGATTTCATGTTAAAATGATGTAATTAAGCCATAAAACTTACCTCCAACGAATCCCCGATGAATTACCAGCAATTCCCGTGAGTTTCTCTCTCTAGAACTCAAAAATGGCATTTTTGGGTATTAAACCCGCGACTGGTTCTGTTCTGAACTTAACTTCACTGCCAGCCTATTTTCTTCATCGCGTTCGCGACGCCTCCCACGCGAACGCGATGCCTTTTTCCTCTTCTTCATCGCGAACGCGTCACTCCTTCACGCGTCCGCAAAGACCATTCTCCCCAGCCCGAACTTTTCCTCTACGCGAACGCAACATGCCTCACGCGTTCGCGATGCCTTGCGAATTCCTTATACGCGAACGCGGCCCAGTCCATCGCGAACGCGATGCTTCCCAGCTTCCTCTTATGCGAACGCGACGCCAACCCTCGCGAACGCGATAGTCACCTAATCCCAGCCTACGCGAACGCGGCATAGCCCTCGAGAACGCGAAGGCCAAAAGTTTGCCCAGTGATCTGCAGATTACAGCAGGTCTTTTCTTGCTTTAAAATGCCGGATGATGGTCCGGATTCACCCCGAGGCCCCCGGGACCTCAACGAAAACCACCAACATACCCCAAATCACGATACGAACTTGTTCCAATCATAAAAACACCATCCTAAACATCAAAATCACCAATTACACACGGATTCAAGCCTAAATTTCTTAAAACTTTCCGAATTACACATTCGATCAAAAACCCGACCAAACGACGTCCAAATGACCTGAAATTTTGCAGGCACATCCAAAATCACCTAACGGAGCTAGTACAACTGTCGGAATTCCATTCTGACTCCCGGATCAAAATCTCACCTACCGTTCGGATTTCGCCAAAATTCAACCTTAGCCAATTCAAGCCTAAAACTACATCGGGCCTCCAAATTCAATTCCGATCGCTCCCCTAAATCACAAATCACCTCCCGGAAATAACCGAATCATCAGAATCCGATTCCGAGCCCTCTAACCAAATAGTCAACTCTTGGTTGACTTTCTTTATTCAAGTTTCCTTCACAAAGGCTATATGCCTCATTTTCAATCCAATTCACTCCTAACTCACCCGATAGACTCTAACACTGATATAAAATCATAAAACATGCATTTACAACATAACGGGGTGGTAATTCTCATGACGACGGGCCGGGTCGTCACAAGTTATTATTCAAGAGACCAGTTATTAATATATTCAAATTCAAAGGAACAACGACAATCAGATATCCAAGAAATCCAAAAAATGGATTATGTCTCTATTAAATTCAGAAAGACAACCTACAACCAGAGCATTAAGGAAAGGATTTATCTCAGAAGATTTACTAGCAAGATACTGCAGAATAATCAGCCAAAAATATCCAGACCATTTATGTTCAAAATGTCACGGAGAAGATAATGTAATTCCAGAAGTCCAGTTAGAATAATTGAAGAAGATAGTGGAAGATAACTCAAAAGACGAGAAAGTCGTAAAGAAAAAGAAGAAAGAGACATAAAGAAGAAATGATCAAAATAAGACACAGAGAAAAGATGTGAGAAGACCAAGCGGCCGACAAGATACAAAGAAGATAAAGCAGAAAGAGACATAAAGAGAAAGCGGATAATGATGTAAAAGAAATATTTACTTTTCTTTATGTAAAATTCTTTGTTTTTTATGTAAAAAAGTCAGAGTCGTAGAAGTCATAGTCGTAAATAGTAAGAGTCAAGTTACTATTCATGAATAGTAAAGGCCAATGAATAGTAAGAGTTAGATGTGAATAGTAAGAGTCAGATGTGAATAGTAAGAGTCAGATGTGAATAGTAAGAGTCATCTTACTCCTCTATATAAAGGAGCAAGCAGATAGAAGAAAGATATCATCATAGGATCAATATCGGAAATCGAAAAATTAGAAATCAATAAAAATTCTCTCTTTCATAAACACTCTCTAAAAACAAGCTATAAGATTCAACAAGTTATGTCGAACTCAAAGGAGATACAAAGTCAGGTAAAATCATTTATGATTATGCATAGCTAAATTCTTATATTCCTGATAATCATTTTATAATACTATAGTTTTCATCATGTTATAGTAATGCTATAAAAAATAATTTGAGCAAGTTTGCCATGGAAGTATGCTGTAAGTAATAACATAGGCTAAGTCACTCCTAATGGGAAACCGGTGAGGCGAGGAGATGCCGTTTAGGGGAGTACCGCAGTTGAGCACATTGCTAGGGTAAATGATTAGAGCAAAGGGCCATGGTAGTGACCAGAAAAATTGTTTTTTATATCTTATTATTACATGATGAATATGATAGTAAAGTAAGAAGATTAGAAGGAATAATCATAAGAATAATAGCGATACATAAAATAATGATAACATACCTACTAGACGAGATGGCAGATAATTATAAGATATTAATCTTTTATGTACTTAGAAAGATAACCGAACCTGAAATTAGAAAAAATATATGGAATCAAATTCAAGAATATGAAAATCTAGTTTTAACAGAAATAATTAACCAAGAATGGAGTGAAGAACTAGACTGTGACGACCCGGCCCGTTGTCACGGGAATTACCACTCCGTTATGTTGTAATTTCATGTTTTATGCTTTTATATCAGTGTTAGAGTCTATCGGGTAAGTTAGGAGTGATTTGGATTGAAAATGAGGCATATAGCCTTTTTGAAGGAAACTTGAATAAGGAAAGTCAACCCGGAGTTGACTATTTAGTTAGAGGGCTCGGAATCAAATTTTGATGATTCGGTTAGTTCCGGGAGGTGATTTGTGACTTAGGTGAGCAATCGGAATTGAATTTGGAGGCCCGGTGTAAAAATAGGCTTGAATTGGCTAAGGTTGAATTTTGGCGAAATCTGAACGGTAGGTGAGATTTTGATCCGGGGATCGGAATGGAATTCCGATAGTTGCAGTAGCTCCGCTATGTGATTTTGGATGTGCCTGCAAAATTTCAGGTCATTCGGACGTCGTTTGGTCGGGTTTTTGATGGAATGTGTAATTCGGAAGTTTTGAAGAAACTTAGGCTTGAATCCGTGTGTAATTGGTGATTTTGATGTTTAGGATGGTGTTTTTATGATTGGAACAAGTTCGTATCGTGTTTTGGAGTATGTTGGTGGTTTTTGTTGGGGTCCCGGGGGCCTCGGGTTGAATCCGGACCATCATCCGGCATTTGAAAGCAAGAAATGATCTGCTGTAAATTGCAGATCACTGGGCAAAATTTAAGCCTTCGCGTTTGCGAGGGCTATGCCGCATTCATGTAGGCTGGGGCCGGGTGACCATCGCGTTCACGATGGATGGTAACGCGTTCGCGTATGAGGGAGTTGGAGCGCATCGCGTACGCGTGGGGTTAGGCCGCGATCGCTAAGAAGGATTTGGCGAAGCCACGCGTTCGCATGAGAGACGACGCGTTCGCGTAGAGTAAAAGTCAGGAGGCTGAGGAGTTGACCTTCGCGGACGCGGGAAAGTGTGTCGCGTTTGCGATGAAGAAGAGGAAAAAGGCATCGCGTTCGCGTGAGAGGCGTCGCGAACGCGATGAGGAAATAGGCTGGCAGTGAAGTTAAAACCAGAACTGGTCAGTCGCGGGTTTAATACCCAAAACCTCCATTTTTGAGTTCCAAGAGAAGAAATTGACGGGAGATTGCTGGGAAATCATCGGGGTTTCGTTGGAGGTAAGTTTTGTGGCTTAATTACATCATTTTAATATGAAATCCTTGGTTAAATCCCTGTAAATGGAAGATTAAAGGTGGGTTTGAGCCCTAGGCCTAAATTGAAGAAAAACACTGATTTGAGTGGGCAAATGGAGATCGAATTTGGTAAATTTTATATACCTAGACTCGTATCGAGATGAGGATTCCGAATATGTGACTTTTGTAATTTTTCGAGAAGTGTACCAAAAGTTGGGTTTTGACAACTTTGGGAATTTTGATGTAAATTGAGTTGTATTGATTGGGTGTCGTCCCATCAGCCTAATTTGTTGTGTTTCTACTGTATTTGATCAGATTCTACGCGTGCGGAGCTTGATTCTCGTGGCAAGGGCATTGCGGAGTAGTCGTCGCGCTGTATTGAGGTGAGTAATAGATGTGGGTGATGACCAGCGAGTTAGAAACCCCGGTATACCACTTTGTGACGCTGTATAGCGGCGAGACACGTACTCTCTTGTGAGTGCGGGGTCGATTGTGATTGGGGACTATGGCTTAGTCCGACTTGTTGGCACTGTGTTATGATAATTGGCTATTCTTGAGCCGTTGAACCTCCTTCTCGGATGGTTGCATACTATATATTGTCATATTGGCCACTCTTGAGCCGTGGAACCACCCCTCCCCCCCCCTTGAGTGGTTGAGTATAATTGTGGGCCGTGAGCCAGTTATTGGATCCCGCGAGGATCGTTATAATTGTCTTATCATGTTGACATGTTAGTTACTGCCAGTCCGTACCTACCTCTGTTATCATGCTATTTCCAATCTCTGGAACTTGATATTACTGTTTTCAACTAAAAAATGATAAAAGATGTTTTCAAATCTACTTTTGAGCCTACGAGGCTGTATTTGCATATTAGCTGACTGGTAGTGGATCGGGCTGCGCGCCGCAGCGGTACATATGTTGGATCGGACTGCACGCCGCATTGATATTGTGCTTGGGCTGTAGGAGCCCTTCCGGAGTTTGAACCCCCACAGTGAGCACGGGTAACCAAATTGGATCGGGCTACGCGCCGTAGCGGTCATATCATGCATTGCGTTGCATTTAGCTACATCTGCTAGCTGTTATACTGTTTTGCTGGTACTTGTTGGTACAGGTATAGTTGATATTGATTCTGAGACAGGGTATTTGATTACAGCTTTACTTAGTGCTTTATTGCGAATTTCTTATCTGTGCTGTCTTACCCCTGTTTATTACCACTGAGTCTGGCAGTACTCATTTTACTCCCTGCACCTTGTGTGCAGATCCTGGTACCTCTCAGCAGTGATCCAGTAGCTGTGCGAGGCGGCATCTGTGGGATATACGAGGTAGCTACAGAGTCCGCAGGACCCGATATTCCTTCTTACTGTCTTTTGACTCTGCATTGATGTTTCTTTCAGTACTTGGTATTTTGTAAACCATTATACACTTATGTTCATTAGAGGCTCATGACTCTTGACCCTTCGGTCTATGGGAGTTGGTGTATTATGGGACTTGGTTCCCCGTTTTTTGTTATATGTATCGTTGTTGCTTCGTGATTTGATATGCTTAAATGGGATAAAGCGAGCTTCTAGCTCCGTTGTTGTTATTGATTGGTCAGGCTGGCTTAGCAATGTGTTGGGCGCCATCACGACCGGATTTGGGGTCGTGACAAGTTGGTATCAGAGCCTAGGTTTACTAGGCCTCATGAGTCTTGAGCCGGTTAGTAGAGTCTTGTGGATCGGTACGGGGACACCTGTACTTATCCTCGGGAGGCTGCGAACCTTTAGGAAACACTTCACTTTTCTTGAATTCTGTCGTGCGATCTTGTTGTTCTGAGAACTGAACTTCTATATTCTATTCTCTCGCAGATGGCGAGAACGCGAGCATCAAGACGAGGTGGACGACCTCCATTGCCACCCGTTAGAGGCCGTGGGCGCGGTCGTGCTAGAGGTAGAGGTAGGGCGGCTGAGGCAGTACCAACTGACCCGCCTGTTGTACCAGTTCAGGAGCAGCCCCCAGTGGTTGATGCTCCAGCAGCCCCAGTTCAGGGCCAGACCGTATCTATTGCTATTCCTGGTCTTCAGGAGACTCTTGCTCAGATATTATCGGTGTGTTCCGGTTTGGCTCAGGTAGTCTCAGCTACTGCTACTGCAGCGACATCTCAGACAGGGGGTGGTCAGCGGACCCCTGCAGCTCGCACACCTGACCCGGTTGTTCAGGGACTTCAGACGCCAGAGGCGGTCCCCGCTCAGGTGGTTGCACCGGTTATTCCTCCAGCTACACCAGCTCCAGCTCCAGAGCATATGGTTCAGGTTATGCCCGACGTCGAGCAGCGTCGTCTTGAGAGATTTGGTAGACTTCAGCCACCCCATTTTAGTAGCGTGGAGGGAGAGGATGCCCAGGGTTTCTTGGACAAGTGTCAGAGGATGTTGCGGACATCTGGTATTCTTGAGTCCAGCGGAGTTTCATTTACTACCTTTCAGTTCACTGGTCCCGCATTTGATTGGTAGGAAGAGTTTGAGAGGCGTAGGCCTGCAGGAGCAGCACCTCTCACATGGCAGCAGTTCTCTACTCTCTTTCTAGAGAAATATGTACCTCAGTCTCGTCGCGAGGAGCTTCGTCGCCAGTTCGAGTGGTTGGTTCAGGGCGACATGTCTGTGACTCAATATGAGCTTAGATTCACACGGTTGGCTAGGCATGCCACATGGATGATCCCTAATGATAGGGAGAGGATCAGGAGGTTCATTGACGGCCTCAACTATTCTATCCGCATTCTTATGACCAGAGAGCAAGTTCTGTCATCATCTTTTGAGCAGGTTGTTGATATGCCACGCTCCATTGAGGCGAATCATCGCCGAGAGAGAGAGGAGCGGGAGGCCAAGAGGCCTCGTGGTTCTGGCAGTTTCAGTGGTGCTCCATCTAGAGAGCATTCCTAGCAGGGCAGAGGTCGCTCATCTAGACCTACTCATTCAGGCCGCCCAGAGCAGAGCGGAGGTTCTTATGGTCGTGGTCGAAAGGGGTTTCAGCAGGGTCAGTCATCACTTAGTGCCCTTCTAGCCCAGAGTGCAGCACCTACTTCTTCAGCCCAGGGTTCTTCTGCGGCGAGGTGTTCCCTTCAGTCCCCTTCTCCAGCACCGGGTGCATGTTATGAGTGTGGCGAGTTTGGCCACATGAGGAGACAGTGCCCTCGACTCCGTAGGGATAGGACTCAGCAGAGGGATCAGCCCTCCTCTTCAGCACCATCTCAGTCGAGTAGAGGTGGAGGTCAGTCTTCTCGTGGTCGCCCCAGAAGGCGAGGAGAGATCCAGTGGAGGCCAGGCACGATTCTATGCACTCCCCGACAGGCGTGATGCAGTTGCCTCCGATGCAGTGATTACAGGTGTCATTTCTGTCTGTCACAGAGATGCCTCTGTTCTATTTGATCCGGGATCCACATATTCATACGTGTCCTCTTATTTTGCACATCATTTGGGTGCGACTCGTAGTAGTCTTGATTTACCTATTCATGTATCCACCCTCGTGGGTGATACGATTATTGTGGATCATGTCTATAGATCCCGTGTTATATCTATTGGGGGTGTGGAGACCCAGGCAGATTTGCTATTGTTGGGGATGGTGGACTTTGATGTTATATTGGGTATGGACTGGTTGTCTCCGTACCACGCTATATTGGACTGTCATGCTAAGACAGTTACGTTGGCCATTCCTGGTATTTCTCAGATTGAGTGGCGTGGTTCGACATATTTCGTCCCTAGCCATGTCATTTCGTTCTTAAAAGCTCAGAAGATGGTTGAAAAAGGGTGTTTATCGTACTTAACTTTTGTGAGAGATGTGGGAGCTGAGTCTCCTAGCATTGATTCTGTACCTGTTGTGAGGGACTTTTCAGATGTGTTTCCCTCGGACCTGCCGGGCATGCCGCCGGACAGGGATATTGATTTTGGCATTGACTTGGTGCCGGCCACTCAGCCCATTATCCATTCCTCCTTATCGGATGGCACCAGCTGAGTTGAAAGAACTGAAAGAGCAGCTTCAGGAGCTTCTGGATAAGGGTTTCATCCGCCCTAGTGTGTCCCCGTGGGGTGCGCCGGTGTTATTTGTTAAAAAGAAAGATGGTTCCATGCGAATGTGTATTGAATATAGACAATTGAACAAAGTAACAGTGAAGAACAAGTACCGTCTACCGCGCATAGATGATTTGTTTGATCAGTTACAGGGTGCGAGGGTGTTTTCTAAGATCAATCTTCGTTCAGGCTATCATCAGCTGAAGATGAGGGACTCGGATATTATGAAGACTGCATTTAGGACCCGATATGGTCACTATGAGTTTCTTGTGATGTCTTTTGGGCAGACCAATGCCCCAGCAACATTTATGCATCTGATGAACAGTGTGTTCAGGCCCTATTTGGATTCATTTGTGATTGTGTTCATTGATGACATTCTAGTCTACTCCCGTAGTTAGGAGGAGCATGCTCAACATTTGAGTATTGTGTTGCAGAGATTGAGGGAGGAGAAGCTATATGCTAAATTCTCCAAGTGCGAGTTTTGGCTCGAGTCCGTAGCATTTATGGGACATGTGGTGTCTCGTGATGGTATTCAAGTTGATCCGAAGAAGATAGAGGCGGTGCAGAGTTGGCCTAGACCGTCCTCAGCTACAGAGATCAGGAGTTTTCTTGGTTTGGCGGGATATTATCGCCGGTTTGTTCAGGGACTTTCATCCATTGCTTCTTTATTGACTAAATTGACCTATAAAGGTGCACCATTCGTGTGGTCGGATGAGTGCGAGGAGAGCTTTCAGAAGCTCAAGACAGCTTTGACCACAGCTCCAGTATTAGTATTGCCATCAGCTTCAGGTTCATATATCGTTTATTGTGATGCCTCGAGAGTGGGGATAGGTTGTGTGTTGATGCAGGAAGGTAAGGTAATTGCTTATGCTTCTCGGCAGTTGAAGCCACATGAGAAGAACTATCCTGTTCATGATTTGGAGCTAGCCGCCATTGTTCATGCCTTAAAAATTTGGAGGCACTATTTGTACGACGTGTCTTGTGAGGTGTATACCGACCATCGTAGTCTCCAGCACTTGTTCAAACAGAAAGACCTTAATTTGAGACAGCGGAGATGGCTTGAGTTGCTTAAGGATTATGACATCACTATTTTATATCCTCCGGGAAAGGCCAATGTGGTGGCCGATGCTTTGAGCCGGAAGGCGGTCAGTATGGGGAGCTTGGCATATATCCCAGCTGAGGAGAGACCATTTGCTTATGATGTTCAGGTGCTAGCCAATCGGCTAGTGAGGTTAGATATTTCGGAGCCCAGCAGGGTATTGGCTTGTGTTGTATCTCGGTCATCTCTATATGATCGTATTCGTGAGCGTCAGTATGATGATCCACATTTGGCTGTCCTTAGGGACAGAGTTCAGCATGATGATAGTAGAGATGTGACCATTGATAGTGACGGTTTATTGAGGATGCAGGGCCGGATATGTGTGCCCAATGTTGATGGCCTTCGTGAGTTGATTCTGGAGGAGGCCCATAGCTCGCAGTATTCTATCCATCCAGGAGCCGCAGAGATGTATCAAGATTTGAAACAGCACTATTGGTGGAGAAAGATGAAGATAGACATTGTTAGACATGTATCACGGTGCCTCAACTGTCAGCAGGTTAAGTACGAGCATCAGAGGCCCGGTGGGGTATTTCATCGCATTGATATTCCTGAGTTGAAATGGGAGAGGATCACCATGGACTTTGTTACTCGACTCCCTCGGACAGCAAGGAAGTTTGATTCTGTTTGGGTGATTGTGGATAGGCTGACCAAGTCAGCTCACTTCATTCCAGTTAGTACTACCTACTCATCGGAGCGGTTGGCAGCGATCTTTATTCGGGAGATTGTCCGGTTGCATGGAGTCCCGGTGTCTATCATATCCGACAGGGGTACTTAGTTCACTTCTCAGTTTTGGAGAGCATTTCAGCAAGAGATGGGTACGCGGGTTGAGTTGAGCACAGCATTTCACCCCCAGACAGACGGGCAGTCTGAGCGCACTATTCAGATTCTGGAGGATATGTTGCGAGCATGTGTGATTGACTTTGGTGGTTCGTGGGATGAGTTCTTACCACTTGCCGAGTTTGCCTACAACAACAGTTATCAGTCGAGCATTCAGATGGCCCCGTTTGAGGAATTGTATGGTAGACGGTGTAGATCCCCCGTGGGATGGTTTGAGCCTGGTGAGGATAGATTGATAGGGACTAAGTTAGTCCAGGATGCTCTGGATAGAGCAAAGTTGATCCAGGAGAGGCTTCGTACAGCACAGTCTCGTCAGAAGAGTTATGCAGACCGTAGAGTTCGAGAGTTGTCTTTCATGGTTGGTGACAGAGTATTGTTGAAGGTTTCACCTATGAAGGGTGTCATGAGGTTCGGGAAGAAAGGGAAGTTGAGTCCCAGGTACATTGGTCCTTTTGAGATACTCAGGAGGGTTGGAGAGGTGGCATATGAGTTGGCCTTGCCGCCCAGCTTATCTAGTGTTCATCCAGTATTCCACGTGTCTATGCTCCGGAAGTACATTGGAGATCCGTCTCATGTATTAGACTTCGGTACCATTCAGCTTGATGGTGATCTATCCTATGATGTGGAGCCTATTGCCATTTTAGGACGTCAGGTGAGAAAATTGAGGTCTAAGGAGATTGCATCAGTTAAGGTTCAGTGGAGAGGTCGACCCGTGGAGGAGGCCACTTGGGAGATCGAGCGGGAGATGCGGAGCGGATATCCTCACTTGTTTGAGACTTCAGGTATGTTTCTTGACCCGCTCGAGGACGAGCGTTTGCTTAAGAGGGGGAGAATATGACGACTCGGCCCGTCGTCATGGGAATTACCACTCCGTTATGTTGTAATTTCATGTTTTATGCTTTTATATCAGTGTTAGAGTCTATCGGGTGAGCTAGGAGTGATTTGGATTGAAAATGAGGCATATAGCCTTTTTGAAGGAAACTTGAATAAGGAAAGTCAACCCGGAGTTGACTATTTGGTTAGAGGGCTCGGAATCAAATTTTGATGATTCGGTTAGTTCCGGGAGGTGATTTGTGACTTAGGTGAGCAATCGGAATTGAATTTAGAGGCCCGGTGTAGAAATAGGCTTGAATTGGCTAAGGTTGAATTTTGGCGAAATCCGAACGGTAGGTGAGATTTTGATCCGGGGGTCGGAATGGAATTCCGACAGTTGCAATAGCTCCGTTAGGTGATTTTGGATGTGCCTGCAAAATTTCAGGTCATTCGGACGTCGTTTGGTCGGGTTTTTGATGGAATGTGTAATTCGGAAGTTTTGAAGAAACTTAGGCTTGAATCCGTGTGTAATTGGTGATTTTGATGTTTAGGATTGTGTTTTTATGATTGGAACAAGTTCGTATCGTGTTTTGGAGTATGTTGGTGGTTTTCGTTGGGGTCCCGGGGGCCTCGGGGTGAATCCGGACCATCATCCGGCATTTGGAAGCAAGAAATGATCTGCTGATAATTGCAGATCACTGCGCAAAATTTAAGCCTTCGCGTTCGCGAGGGCTACGCCGCGTTCGCGTAGGCTGGGGCCGGGTGACCATTGCGTTCGCGACGGATGGTAACGCGTTCGCGTATGAGGGAGTTGGAACGCATTGCGTACGCGTGGGGTTAGGCCGCGATCGCGAAGAAGGATTTGGCGAAGCCACGCATTCACGTGAGAGACGACACGTTCGCGTAGAGTAAAAGTCAGGAGGCTGAGGAGTTGACCTTCGCGGACGCGTGAAAGTGTGTCACGTTCGCGATGAAGAAGAGGAAAAAGGCATCGCGTTCGCGTGAGAGGCGTCGCGAACGCGATAAAGGAAATAGGCTGGTAGTGAAGTTAAAACCAGAACTAGTCAGTCGCGGGTTTAATACCCAAAACCTCCATTTTTGAGTTCCAAGAGAAGAAATTGACGGGAAATCTACTTTTGAGCCTGCGAGGCTGTATTTGCATATTAGCTGACTGGTAGTGGATCGGGCTGCGCGCCGCAGCGGTACATATGTTGGATCGGACTGCACGCCGCAGTGATATTGTGCTTGGGCTGTAGGAGCCCCTCCGGAGTCTGAACCCCCACAGTGAGCACGGGTACCCAAATTGGATCGGGCTACGCGCCGTAGCGGTTATATGTATCGTTGTTGCTTCGTGATTTGATATGCTTAAATGGGATAAAGCGAGCTTCTAGCTCCGTTGTTGTTATTGATTGGTCAGGCTGGCTTAGCAATGTGTTGGGCGCCATCACGACCGGATTTGGGGTCGTGACATAGACGAACTAGAAAGAGTATATAATTATGACTACACTAATATATGGGATTCAGAACTTGAAACAGATTAAGATATGATAAATTACGAATATTTAAATTATTGGACAGAAACTATGCTTGAAATAGCTAAAACCGAACAAAATATGAAAAAAGATTTAGATAATTATATGCAAACTAAAAAAATCACACACATAGAGTCATTAAATAAAAATATAGAAAAATTACTGTTATTAAAAACTTTAGCTAAAGAAAATTATAATTTAGCATTTAACCAGCAATGAATCAAAAATCTAATCAATTACCAACACAATTAGTAACTAATCAATCTAAAAGACCTATAATAGAGCTAATCGGAGCTATACCCGACCCAACCCTCCAATTTGGTATCAGAGCTACAACAAGAAGTACTAAAAATAGTAGTAATAATACCAGTTATAGTAATAATATTAGTAATAAACAAGACAGATTAAAAGAAGCAGATAGAATTAAAAATGAATTATATGGTTTATATTGTGAATTTAATTACTTAAAAATCTCAAAAAATAATAATGATAGATTAGAACAACTTATAGATATAATCTCAGAATTAGAATGGAAACTAATAATACAACTTAAAAGATGAATAAAGAGGAATTTGCGGTAGACGAAAAAACATATGAAAACCCAGAAGGACTAAAAATAAAAATTGTATTTTCCAATATAGGAAGAAATATAAGAAAATAGGAGACAACTTATATCTAATGTTAGAAAAAGAATCACTAAAATTAGAAGATAGCTTAACTGCATAGTAAGAATAACAAGAGAAAATGAGGAAATAGATCGAAAATATGAGATAGAAAAAATTAAACAACAATCAAAAAGAGAAATAAAGCAAATAGAAGAAACAAAAAATGCTAAAATAATAGAATTAGAAAAAGAATTAAACATGTTAAAAGAACTATACGAAGCTAGACAAAAAGAAAAAGAACAAGAAAATAAATTACAACTTGAGATAAATAGATTCAAAGAACAATTACAAGAAGAAAAATTAGAAATAATTAGAACAGAAGAAATAAATGAACCAAATAATAATAATGATTTAGAAAATTATTCAGAAACAAGCGAAACATATACGGAAATCTTAGAAAATATAGCACAAGTCGAACAAAATGAAGAAGATAGAAATGATCGTATAGAAAAAAATGCGATAATAGATGAAAAACCTAGTACATCAGGATCAAAAGATATACAATTAGAGCAAAAAAGTTATATAAATTATGAAAATAATTATAAGAAAACATATAGAAATGATAGAGAACCAAGATATACAAAATGGATTCCAACACAAATACCAACAACAATACACAATAATTTTTTAGATCTAGACTGTGTAAAAGATATAAATAAGACAATCGAGTTATGGGTAGGATACATGACGAAACAGATTATAGATAATAAAATAGGCATATCAGATGTACCAGAATACATAGAAAGAACATTAATAGGAACAACTAAGTTATGGTTACAAAATATAACTAAAGATGCCTTAGGAGTATTAAGAAATGATAAAAAACTAGATGGTGAAAAAGCTACAACAGCTATAGAAATTTTGCATAAATATGAAACAACTATAAGAAATGAATTTAGTAGTGCAGAAACAGAAGAAGTAGAACAACATAGAGAAAAAATATTAAATAGAAATCTAATGTCAAAATTAGCAATATGTAATATGTGTTACAGAGACGAATTGTAACGACCCGACCGGTCGTTTTAGAAAATTACGCCCCAATCCCTAATTTAACTGTTCCCCTAAGTTCATTTCTGCTATTGTGGTTTGCCGGGAGAGTCGGTTATGAAAATTTGAGCATTTTGGGACACTTAGTCCCTAAATAAGAGCTTTGAAGCTAGAAAATGGCCCGTAGCCGGAACAGTGTTAAGACGATCTCGGAACGGAAATCCGATGGTTCCATTAGCTCCGTTAGGTGATTTCGGTGTTGGGAGCGCGTTCAAAATGTATTTTGGAGGTCCGTAGCTCAATTAGGCTTGAAATGCCGAAGGTTGAAATTTTGGCGAATCCGAACGATAGGTGAGATTTTGATCCGGGGGTTGGAATGGAATCCCGACAATTTCTGTAGCTTCGTTATGTGATTTTGGATATGTCTGCAAATTTTCAAGTCATTTGGACGTCGTTTGGCCGGGTTTTGGATTGAATGTTAGTTTTGAAAGTTTTGAAGAAACTTAGGCTTGAATCGATGTGAATTATGGGTTTTGATGTTGTTAGACGTGTTTTTATGATTGGAATAAGTTCGTATCATGTTTTGGAATATGTTGGTGGTTTTCGTTGGGGACCCGGGGGCCTCGGAGTGTTTTTGGATGGGTAAACGGAAGGAAAACATGGAAAATGCAGGTTTGGGGTTCTGTTCTGTTGTTTTCGCTCCTGCGGAAAAGGGAGCGCAGGAGCAAGTCCGCAGGAGCGGACAAGTGAACGCAGGAGCGGCACTAATCGCTGAAGTGGATCCTGGTCCGCAGAGGCGGCATCGCGGATGCGGAAAGAGGATCGCAGAAACGATCCGGGGTTGCGAAGGGGAGTTCCGCAGAAGCGGAATATTGAACTCTTAAGCGAGTCCGCAGGAGCGGACTCTGAGGCGCGGAAGCGGAATGTTCCGCAAGAGCGGAAGAGATTTCGCAGAAGCGGCCTCGCGGAAGCGACCCTAGGCTCGCAGAAGCGGAATGGGCCAGCCAGGCCTGGGGTTCGCAGAAGCGACCACGTGGTCGCAGAAGCGGTTCCGCAGAGGCGGAAATGGTCCGCAGAAGCGGAAATCGCAGAGAGTTAATTGTATCAGAAGTTAGAAAAATTTCAGAAACATTCCAACATTTGGGGTCTCGGCTTAAGAGGCGATTTGGGCAATTTTTGAGGGAGATTCAAGGGAAATCATCAGGTAATCAACTATGGACTCAAATTATAATTATTGTTGACAATATTATGCAATTATCTCATGAAAATGGAGGAATTTGGGGTGTTTTATGGGGGGTCTTCACTCTAGGCTTGAACTTTAGAAAATCAAGGTTTTGAGTGGGCAAATGGAGTCCGAATTTGATAAACTTTATATGCTTAGACTCGTATTGAGACAAGGGTTCCGAAAATATAACTTTCGTGATTTTTTGATAAGCGTACCAAAAGTCGGGTTTTGGCAACTTGTGGGTTTTGGTGTATTTTGAGTTATTTTAATTGGGTAATGCCCAATTAGCCTATTTTGATGTGATTCTATTGATTTTTATCAGGATTCTACACTTGTGGAGGCCGACATTCGCGGCAAGAGAGTTGTTTCATAGCGGTTTTGTACCGGAGTCGAGGTAAGTGGCTTGTCTAACCTCGTGTGGGGGAATTTTCACCCCTAGGATATTATGTGATAGTTTAAATGCCTTGTATGCGAGGTGACGGACGTATACATGCGCTGGTTGTTGAACACGCACTTTAATTAAAATGTTCGATGAGCGATATTCCTGTCTTTGGCTATTAATTTGATATTTTTACCCGGTAGTGGTTAGGAAAGCATTATTAGGTAGTACTTAACTGTTTAGTTGCCTAATTGCCTTATTTGAACTCCTTGATAATTATTGGCACTATTTTTTTGTGAAGTTATAGTTAAGCATAATTTACTCTCTCTGTGTATTCCTTTATTTGCTTTGCTTGTGGACTGCGGGTTCGATTCCCGGAGACCCAGGGCTGTGGGTTCGATTCCCAGAGACCCGGTGTGATATTGGTAGGGACTACGGGTTCGATTCCCGAGATCCTGAGTTATTGGTAGGGACTACGGGTTCGATTCCCGAGATCCTGAGTTATTGGTAGGGACTGCGGGTTCGATTCCCGGAGATCCTGAGTAATTGATTATTTATTGAGATATGGGCTGCGGGTTCGATTCCCGGAGACCCGGAGGTACTGTCAATGGGACTGTGGGTTCGATTCCTACAGGTCCTGGACTTGTTTTATTGAGTTGGCTATTCATTGTTAGCTTAATTGTAGACGATTGTAGTAATCATCTTATTATTGCTAGTTCGGAAAATTATTATTCATTTAAACTGCTTATTGTTGTTATTATCATTGCATTATTGTTTTTCTCAGTAGGGCCCTGACCTTCCTCGTTACTACTCCATCGAGGTTAGGCTTGGCACTTACTGAGTACCGCTGTGGTGTACTCATGCTACTCTTCTGCACACTTTTGTTGTGCAGATCCAGGTACATCAGGGCAGGCTCACACCAGGTGATTGAGCAGCGTTTTGGGAGACCTCGAGGTATGATCTGCTACGTCCGCGGATCCGGAGGCCTTCCTTCTATTCTAGTGCTAGTAGATGTTTTTTTTTCCTTCATTCCGTTGTTAGATACTCCTTTTACATAGAGCTACAATTGTATGATCTCTTTTAGTCTGTGTTACCCGTGGGATTCCGGGTCTTGGTAGTGTTTTAAACAGCGTATTTGACTGGTGTATGTGCCAAGCGGCACGGATTTCATTCCTTTCATCTTATTTTCCGATAATTCTTATTAAATGTTCATAAATTGGTATATTCCGCAACGTGTTAGGCTTACCTAGTCGTGGGGACTGGGTGCCATCAAGACATGTTCACGATTAGTGAACTAGGGTCGTGACAAGTTGGTATTAGAGCACTAGGTTCATAGGAGTCACGGGACACAGACCGGTTACTTAGAGTCTCGCTGATCGATACGGAGACGTCTGTATTTATCTACGAGGGGCTATGTAACTGTTTAGGAAACTCTTCATTTCTTTGGATTCCTTGTCGTGCGACATTTTTGGCATCAAAAATCTAAACTATTGATTTCTATTCTCTCACGGATGGTGAAGACACGGGCTATTCGCGACGATCAGGTACCCTCGCCCCCTGTTTCCGCCATCAGAGGCCGGGGACGAGGTAGAGGACGAGGACGCGCCCGAGGTGCAGCCACAGCACCCACGCGCGCTGCCGCTGAGGTGCCACAGGTAGACCAGGTTGGAGCGCAGGCACCTGGTACACCGACTACAGCTGCTACTACTCTAGCACTACAGGTGACCCTGGCCCAGTTCATGAGTATGTATACCACTTTAGCTCAGGCAGGACTACTTCCTCTCGTCGCAGCTACATCTCAGGCCGGGGGAGGGGCCCAGACTCCCGCAGCCGTTACACCGGAGTAGCGTGTGCCAGTGGGACAGGTTCCAGATGTTTTGGTTATGCCTCCTGCCGCCCCAGCACAGCCCGGAGGTGGACCAGCTGCCTCTGAGGACGAGCAGCGTAGATTGGAGAGGTTCAAGAAATATGACCCTCCAGTGTTTAGTGGTTTGGCTTGAGATGATGCATTGGGTTTTCTAGAGGAGTGTCATCGTATTCTTCGTACTATGGGGATTGTGGAGACCAGCGGGGTTTCCTTTACTGCTTTTCAGTTTCGTGGGGCCGCTTATGACCGGTGGCGCACGTATGAGTTGGATAGTCCAGAAGAGTCTGCTTCATTGACTTGGACGCAGTTTTCAGATCTATTTTTGAGAGAGTTTGTTCCTCCGAGCCTTAGGGATTCTTGGCGCTTGGAGTTTGAGCGGTTGCGATAGGGTTCCTTGTCAGTATCGGAGTATGCTATCAGTTTCACCCGTCTAGCCAGGCATGCACCGGCCTTAGTAGCCACGGTTCGGGAGAGAGTGCGGAGATTTATTGAGGGCCTGATTCCGCCGATCCGATCCAGCATGGCCAGAGAGTTGGAGACAGAATATATCTTATCAGCAGGCAGTTAGCATTGCCAGGAGGATCGAGAGTATGCTCCCTAGAGAGCGGGGAGATAGAGAGGCCAAGAGGTCTCGTGAGTCGGGCCATTTCTCCGGTGCCCGCACTTCAGCAGCCGGTCGTTTTGGCAGGGGTTATTCCGGCCGACCAGTTCACTCAGCATTGCCCGCAGCCGGTAGTACTCCAGCTCTTCCAGCACCTCAGGAGCCTTATTATGCTCCCCCAGTTTCCAGTGCACCTCCTGCGCGGGGTCCTTCCAGGGGTCAGACTAGTGGGGGTGAGGCCGGTCAGTCACAGTCACCGTGTCCTCCCAGAGCTTGCTTTGGGTGCGGGGATACTCGCCATCTGGTTAGGGAGTGCCCCAGGCGTAGGAGGGGAGCCCCTCATCAGTCTTCGCAGCCTCAGCGTAGTTCTCCGGGCCAGAAGGCTATCATTCCAGCTCCAGCTGCCACTCCACCTGCCCAGCCAGCCAGGGGCGGGGGTCAGAGTTCCAGAGACCGCCCTCGAGAAGGGGGATAGCCAGATTCTATGCTATTCCCGATCGCGCTGCGGCTGTTGCATCCGACTCTGTTATCACAGGTATTATTCTGGTTAGTCACGGGGAGGCATCGGTTCTATTCGACCCTGGTTCCACTTTTTCATATGTGTCTTCTTACTTTGCTTCTCATCCGGGTGTGCCTCGGGATTCTTTGAGTGCCCCCATTTATGTTTCCACTCCGGTGGGTGATTCTTTGGCTGTGGACCGTGTATATCGGTCGTGTTTGATTACCATTTGTGATTTTGAGACCAGAGCGGATCTATTGCTGCTTGGGATGGTCGATTTTGATATTATTCTGGGCATGGACTGGTTGTCGCCCCATTATGCTATTCTTGATTGTCACGCCAAGACCGTGACGCTGGCTATGCCAGGCATTCCACGTATTGAGTGGAGTGGTACTCTAGATCACACCCCTAGCCGTGTTATTTCTTTTCTCGGAGCTCAGCGTATGGTTGAGAAGGGGTGTGCTGCTTATCTAGCCTATGTGCGGGACGTCAGTATTGACCCTCCCTCTATTGATTCTGTTCATGTGGTACGTGACTTTGCTGATGTATTTCCAGCTGATCTTCCGGGCATGCCGCCCGACAGAGATATTGACTTTGCTATTGACTTGTTGCCGGGCACTCAGCCCATTTCTATTCCACCGTACCGTATGGCTCCTCCTGAATTAAAGGAGTTGAAGGATCAGTTACAGGAGTTATTGGGCAAGGGTTTTATTCGACCCAGTGTTTCGCCTTGGGGTGCTTCTGTATTGTTTGTGAAGAAAAAGGACGGTTCTATGCGTATGTGTATTGACTATCGTCAGCTGAACAAGGTTACAGTGAAGAACCGGTATCCTTTGCCCCGTATTGATGATTTATTTGACCAGTTACAGGGCGCACATGTGTTTTCTAAGATTGATTTGCGCTCCGGGTATCACCAGCTGAAGATTCGGGAGCCAGATATCCCGAAGACTGCCTTCAGGGACCCGGTATGGTCACTATGAGTTCCTCGTGATGTCTTTTGGGCTAACTAATGCCCCATCATCCTTTATGCATTTGATGCACAGTGTGTTCAGGCCTTATCTGGACTCGTTCGTGATTGTTTTCATTGATGATATTCTAGTATATTCCCGGAGTCGGGAAGAGTACGAGCAACATTTGAGGATAGGGCTTCAGATTCTGAGGGAGAAACATCTATATGCCAAGTTCTCTAAATGTGAATTCCGGTTGAGTTCAGTGGCATTTTTGGGCCACGAGGTGTCGAGTGATGGTATTCGAGTAGATCCGAGGAAGGTGGAGGCCGTGCAGAGTTGGCCCAGACCCTCCTCCGCTACTGAGATTCGCAGTTTCCTTGGTTTGGCGGGCTATTACCGTCGTTTCGTAGAGGGTTCTCTTCGATTGCAGCACCTATGACTAGATTGACCCAAAAGGGTGCCCCTTTTCAGTGGACAGACGAGTGTGAGGCGAGCTTTCAGAAGCTCAAGAGAGCTTTGACTTCGGCCCCTATATTGATGTTGCCTACAGGTTCGGGGTCCTATACTGTATATTGTGATGCCTCACGAGTTGGACTCGGTGCGGTATTAATGCAGGACGGTAGGGTGATTGCCTACGCGTCGAGACAGCTGAAGGTGCATGAGAAGAATTACCCTATTCATGATTTGGAGCTAGCTGCCATTGTTCACGCCTTGAAAATTTGGTGTCATTATTTATATGGGGTTCCTTGTGAGATCTACACTGATCACCGGAGCTTGCAGCACTTGCTTAAGCAGAAGGACCTGAATATGCGTCAGAGGAGATGGTTGGAACTACTGAAGGACTATGATATTACTATTCTCTATCATCCGGGCAAGGCTAATGTGGTTGCTAATGCCTTGAGTCGTCGGGCAGGGAGTTTGGGGAGTTTAGCATATCTACCAGCTTCAGAGAGGCCTATGGCGATGGATGTTCAGGCTTTAGCCAGACAGTTTGTTAGGCTGGATCTTTCGGAGCCCAGCCGGATTCTGGCATGTGTGGTTTCTCGGTCTTCTCTATTTGACCGCATCAGGGAGCGTCAGTTCGACGACCCTCATTTGCTTGTCCTTCAGGATAGAGTTCGGCGTGGTGATGCTCGAGATGTTACTATCGGAGATGATGGAGTCATGAGGATGCAGGGGCGTATCTGTGTGCCCAATGTAGATGATCTTCGAGAGCTGATTCTAGGAGAGGCCCATAGTTCGCGGTATTCCATCCATCCGGGTGCCGCGAAGATGTATCAGGACTTGAAACAGCATTACTGGTGGAGGCGGATGAAGAGGGATATAGTTGATTATGTTTCTAGATGCCTCAACTGCCAGCAGGTGAAGTATGAGCATCAGCGTCCGGGTGGATTGATGCAGCAGATTGAGATTCCCGAGTGGAAATGGGAGCGCATTACCATAGACTTTATATCTGGACTTCCACGGACTGTTAGGAAGTTTGATTCCATTTGGGTTATTGTGGATCGGCTGACCAAGTCCGCCCATTTCATACCGGTGAGCACTGCTTATTCATCGGAACGACTGGCGGAGATCTATATCAGGGAGATAGTTCGGCTGCATGGTATTCCAGTTTCCATCATTTCGGATAGAGGCACTCAGGTTCACTTCACGGTTCTGGAGAGCCGTACAGCAGGAGTTAGGTACTCGAGTGGAGCTGAGCACAGCGTTTCATCCCCAGACTGATGGTCAGTCCGAGCGCACTATTCAGATTTTGGAGGATATGCTCCGTGCGTGCGTGATTAAGTTTGGAGGTTCATGGGATCACTTCTTGCCACTGGCGGAGTTTGCTTATAACAACAGCTACCAGTCTAGTATTCAGATGGCACCGTACGAGGCCCTATATGGTAGGAGGTGCAGGTCTCCCGTGGGTTGGTTTGAGCCGGGCGAGGCCAGGTTGCTAGGTACTGATATGGTTCGGGATGCTATGGACAAGGTCAAGGTGATTCAGGACAGACTTCGTGCAGCCCAGTCTAGACAGAAGAGTTATGCGGACAAGAAGGTTCGCGATGTGGCTTTTATGGTTGGCGAGCGGGTCCTACTTCGAGTCTCTCCCATGAAGGGCATTATGAGGTTTGGGAAGAAAGGAAAGCTGAGTCCTAGGTTTATTGGCCCTTTTGAGATTTTGAGGCGTGTTGGGGAGGTTGCTTATGAGTTGGCCTTACCTCCCAGTCTAGCCGGAGTTCATCCCGTATTTCATGTCTCCATGCTCCGGAGATACTTTGGTGACCCGTCGCATGTGTTGGATTTCACTTCTGTTCAGCTAGACAAGGATCTGTCTTATGTTGAGGAGCCAGTAGCCATTCTAGACAGGCAGGTCAGAAAGCTAAGGTCAAAGAACATCGCTTCGGTAAAGGTTCAGGTGGCGGGGCCAGCCGGTCGAGGAGGCGACTTGGGAGACCGAGCAGGATATGCGCAACGAGTACCCTCATCTTTTCACTACTCCGGGTATGTTTTCTATGCTCGTTCGAGGACGAACGAATCTTTTAAGTGTGGGAAGATGTAACGACCCGACCGGTCGTTTTAGAAAATTACGCCCCAATCCCTAATTTAACTGTTCCCCTAAGTTCATTTCTGCTATTGTGATTTGCCGGGAGAGTCGGTTCTGAAAATTTGAGCATGTTGGGACACTTAGTCCCTAAATAAGAGCTTTGAAGCTAGAAAATGGCCCATAGCCGGAACAGTGTTAAGACGATCTCGGAACGGAAATCCGATGGTTCCATTAGCTCCGTTAGGTGATTTCGGTGTTGGGAGCGCGTTCGGAATGTATTTTGGAGGTCCGTAGCTCAATTAGGCTTGAAATGCCGAAGGTTGAAATTTTGGCGAATCCGAACGATAGGTGAGATTTTGATCCGGGGGTCGGAATGGAATCCCGACAATTTCTGTAGCTTCGTTATGTGATTTTGGATATGTCCGCAAATTTTCAGGTCATTTGGACGTCATTTGGTCGGGTTTTGGATTGAATGTTAGTTTTGAAAGTTTTGAAGAAACTTAGGCTTGAATCGATGTGAATTATGGGTTTTGATGTTGTTAGACGTGTTTTTATGATTGGAATAAGTTCGTATCATGTTTTGGAATATGTTGGTGGTTTTTGTTGGGGACCCGGGGGCCTCGGAGTATTTTTGGATGGGTAAACGGAAGGAAAACATGGAAAATGCAGGTTTGGGGTTCCGTTCTGTTGTTTTCGCTCCTGCGGAAAAGGGAGCGCAGGAGCGAGTCCGCAGGAGCGGACAAGTGAACGCAGGAGCGGCACTAATCGCTGAAGCGGATCCTGGTCCGCAGAGGCGGCATCGCGGATGCGGAAAGAGGATCGCAGAAGCGATCCGTGGTTGCGAAGGAGAGTTCCGCAGAAGCGGAATATTGACCGCTTAAGCGAGTCCGCAGGAACGGACTCTGAGGCGCGGAAGCGGAATGTTCCGCAGGAGCGGAGGATGATTCGCAGAAGCGGTCTCGCGGAAGCGGCCCTAGGCTCGCAGAAGCGGAATGGGCCAGCCAGGTCTGGGGTTCGCAGAAGCGACCACATAGTCGCAGAAGCGGTTCCGCAGAGGAGGAAATGGTCCGCAAAAGCGGAAATCGCAGAGAGTTAATTGTATCAGAAGTTAGAAAAATTTCAGAAACATTCCAACATTTGGGGTCTCGGCTTAAGAGGCGATTTGGGCAATTTTTGAGGGAGATTCAAGGGAAATCATCAGGTAATCAACTATGGACTCAAATTATGATTATTGTTGACAATATTATGCAATTATCTCATGAAAATGGAGGAATTTGGGGTGTTTTATGGGGGGTCTTCACCCTAGGCTTGAACTTTAGAAAATCAAGGTTTTGAGTGGGCAAATGGAGTCCGAATTTGATAAACTTTATATGCTTAGACTCGTATTGATACAAGGGTTCCGAAAATATAACTTTCGTGATTTTTTGATAAGCGTACCGAAATTCGGGTTTTGACAACTTGTGGGTTTTGGTGTATTTTGAGTTATTTTGATTGGGTAATGCCCAATTAGCCTATTTTGATGTGATTCTATTGATTTTTATCAGATTCTACACTTGTGGAGGCCGACATTCGTGGCAAGAGAGTTTTTTCATAGCGGTTTTGTACCGGAGTCGAGGTAAGTGGCTTGTCTAACCTCGTGTGGGGGAATTTTCACCCCTAGGATATTATGTGATAGTTTAAATGCCTTGTATGCGAGGTGACGGACGTATACATGCGCTGGTTGTTGAACACGCACTTTAATTAAAATGTTCGATGAGCGATATTCCTGTCTTTGGCTATTAATTTGATATTTTTACCCGGTAGTGGTTAGGAAAGCATGATTAGGTAGTACTTAACTGTTTAGTTGCCTAATTGCCTTATTTGAACTCCTTGATAATTATTGGCACTATTTTTTTTGGTGAAATTATAGTTAAGCATAATTGATCTCTCTGTGGATTCCTTTATTTGCTGTGCTTGTGGACTGCGGGTTCGATTCCCGGAGACCCAGGGCTGTGGGTTCGATTCCCAGAGACCCGATGTGTTATTGGTAGGGACTACGGGTTCGATTCCCGAGATCCTGAGTTATTGGTAGGGACTACGGGTTCGATTCCCGAGATCCTGAGTTATTGGTAGGGACTGCGGGTTCGATTCCCGGAGATCCTGAGTAATTGATTATTTATTGAGATATGGGCTGCGGGTTCGATTCCCGGAGACCCAGAGGTACTGTCAATGGGACTGTGGGTTCGATTCCTACAGGTCCTGGACTTGTTTTATTGAGTTGGCTATTCATTATTAGCTTAATTGTAGACGATTATAGTAATCATCTTATTGTTACTAGTTCGGAAATTTATAATTCATTTAAACTGCTTATTGTTGTTATTATCATTGTATTATTGTTTTTCTCAGTAGGGCCCTGACCTTCCTCGTCACTACTCCATCGAGGTTAGGCTTGGCACTTACTGAGTACCGCTGTGGTGTACTCATGCTACTCTTCTGCACACTTTTGTTGTGCAGATCCAGGTACATCAGGGCAGGCTCACAACAGGTGATTCATCAGCATTTTGGGAGACCTCGAGGTATGATCTGCTACGTCCGCGGATCCGGAGGCCTTTCTTCTATTCTAGTGCTAGTAGATGTTTTTTTTTCCTTCATTCCGTTGTTAGATACTCCTTTTACATAGAGCTACAATTGTATGATCTCTTTTAGTCTGCGTTACCCGTGGGATTCCGAGTCATGGTAGTGTTTTAAACAGCGTATTTGATTGGTGTATGTGCCAAGCGGCACGGATTTCATTCCTTTCATCTTATTTTCCGCTAATTCTTATTAAATGTTCATAAACTGGTATATTCCGCAACGTGTTAGGCTTACCTAGTCGTGGGGACTGGGTGCCATCACGACATGTTCACGATTGGTGAACTAGGGTCGTGACACGAATATACATGTGCATTTAAAGAATTTTACTATAAAGGAATATATAGTATAGAGGAAAGTAAAGAAATAAGAAAAATATATTTTTCAAAATTACCAGAACCATTTAGCTCAAAAATATTAAAAGATTGGAATAATGCAGCATTACAAGATACTTTAGGAGCAAGAATTAAATACTAACAAAGTTGGTTTGCAGAATTATGTGAAAAACATAAAGAAGAAATTAAAATGGAAAAAACGTTAATAAAAAACTTAGCATGTTGTAAAGATAAAACAGCACCTCAGTTTGGATGTAATAAAAGATACTATAATAAAAATCATAATAAAATTAAGAAATACAAAAAATATAAGTCAATGTTTAAGTATAAAAAACCTAGACGAAGATATTATGTAAAGAAATTTAATAATAAAAGGCAGTACCGACCTAAGAAAAATTTATCAGAATATAAATGTTATAATTGCGGAAAACTAGGACATTTAGCAAAAGATTGTAAAATACCTAAAAATTAAAGAGCTAAGCAAGTATCAGAAATAATAATAATAAACGATGAAGAATATGTACAAATGGAATACATAGACTATGAATTAGAAAGTAATGATAGTATATATGAATTATCAGAAAATGAATTAGAAAATGAATCAATACTAGAATCAGATAATTGAAGACAATGAATTAACAGATGACTGAAAAAGAAATAAATATAATAACACAAGAAGAATACCAAGATGAAGAATCTACGGAACAAAAAGTAATATTTGATGAAAATATATTTGAACAAATAAAAGGAAAAGAATTAGACTTAAGTGTAGAAAAAATATTAGATGTACCAAAAATGAAAAATTGGTTCAAAAGAAGTAAAGAAGAATACTATGTAATTAGCCAAAGAGAACACATAATAGACTGCAAATATACCAAAGGAAAAGCTAAAATACCAATAATGTAACGACCCGGCCCGTCGTTACGGGAATTACCACCCCGTTACCTTGCATTTACATATCTTATGCTTTTATATCAGTATTAGAGTATATCGGGTGAGTTAGGAGTGATTCGGGTTGAAAATGAAGCAAATAGCATGTTTGAAGGAAGCTTGAATATGGGAAGTCAACCTAGAGTTGACTATTGAGTTAGAGTGCTCGGAACCGGATTCCGATGATTCGACTAGTTTCGGGGGATCATTTATGACTTAGGAGAGCAATCGGAATTGAATTCGGAGGTCCGGTGTAGTTTTAGGCTTGAATTGGCGAAGGTTGAATTGGAGCTGTTCATCGCGAACGCGTGGAAGCTCACGCGAACGCGTAGGTATAAATGTTCTGGCAGTGAATTAAATTGCAGAACAGAGAGCTCGCGGGTTTACACCCCAAAAATACAATTTTGAGCCCTAGAGAGAAGAAAAACTCGAGGAAAACACTGAGAAATCATCGGGTATTCATCGGAGGTAAGATTCTTGACTCAAAAACATGATTTTATGGTAGGATTAACATGAATCTTCATGAATTTGGGTAGAATTTTGAAGAAATGTGGCCTAGATATTGAAAACGAGATTTTGAGTTTTGGAAGGCCATTTGAACTCCGATTTCGATAAATTTTATATGCACGGACTCGTGGCGAGATGAGGATCGCGTTGGTACTAATTTCGGAATTTTCCGAGCAGTGGGTCCGGGGTCGGTTTTTACCAACTTAGTGTATTTATGCGAATTTCATGTAAATTTAAATGGGTTATGATTCTTTGACCCGTATTTGATATAATTATTGTGGTTTGACTAGATTCTACGCACGAGGGAGCTAAATTCAAAGGAAAAGGCATCGCGGACGAGTCTACGACCGGCTAGAGATGAGTAGTTTGTGTATATGGTAGCCTGAGAGTTCGAAACCCCGGCTTAGCACATTGTGACGCTAGTAGGGAGAGGCTCGCACACCGTGGTAGGTGCGGGATTGATTGTGACTGGGGATTGAGACTTGGTCCATCCCGGAAATGAATAATATGTTATTTGTGTTGGAAATACACTGTATTTGAAATATTTGTGGGCTGTGAGCCTTGTTTGGGGCCTTGTGCCGACCTGTAGCGTCCTTAGAGGACAATATTTATGTGATAGCTATATTTGCTTAAATCACTGATCTCAGTCCTGGAAATTGAAATCACACTATTGAAATGCTAAGTCACCGGCTTTTGCAAATTTAATAAAGTTAAAGTATTTTTCATAAATTATGAACTGAAAACTGGAATTAAGATAAATGAACTATTTTGTGACTTATCTGATTTATGTGGACCGAGGATGGATCGGGCTGCACGCCGCAGTGGTTGATATGTGGATCGGGCTGCACGCCGCAGCAGTATTGCGCTTGGGCTGTAGGAGCCCCTCCGGAGTCTGTACATACCCCCAGTGAGCGCCGTCGACGTTAAATTGGATCGGGCTACACGCCGCAGCGGTTATGTGCTTTGCATTGCATCTTTATTGGTTGAATTACTCTGTGGTAGCTGTATTGTACTGTTGATACTAGTTCGTAGGAGATTCGAACTGTAGTTTAGCTTCATTATGTGGTATTCTGTGAATTTCTTATTTTCAGCTACTTGTATATATTTATTACTCACTGAGTACTTAGTACTCACCCCTAGTCCCTGCACCTTTTGTGTGCAGACTCAGGTACTCAGGAGCAGTAGACAGGCGTTTCCAGCGTTTGCAGTGTCATATCCGAGTTGCTGAGGTAGCTGCCTACGTTCACAGAACCTAGCTTCTCCTCTCCTTTCCAGTTGTTATTTGTATTTTGTATTCGGACTTGAGTATTTCTATACAGTACTCTCTATTCCTGTTGGGTTTTGTTAGAGGCTCTAGACTTGTGACTCCGGATCTTTGGGAGTGTCGGTATTTTGTTCATTATTATTATTATTGGAGTTCTTAAACTCATATATTCTTCTTGGGTTGTCCATTTGGGACTGGTATTCGATGTAATCAGAAATTGTTGGTCTGGCTGGCCTAGCTTGATTGTTGGGCACCATCACGACCGGATTTGGGTCGTGACAAGTTGGTATCAGAGCCTAGGTTACTAGGACTCGCGAGTCATGAGCCGGTTTAGTAGGCTTTCGCAGATCGGTACGTAGACGTCCGTATCTATCTTCGGAGGCTACAGAAACTTTAGGAAAAACCTCATTATCTTGGATTCATATCATGCGATTTGTGTTATCTTGAAATTAAACTTTTCCATATTCTATTCTCTCGCAGGATGGCGAGAACACGGGCTAACGGACGTGGCGGACGACCACCATTGGCACCTAGAGGCCGTGGTCGTGGTAGAGGTAGAGGCGGAGCATCTAGCACTTGCTGACCCACCGGCTGACCGGACTCGGGGTCGATTCTCGCACCGGTGGCCCGGGCTCGGGACCGGATTCCGGCGGCGGACGCTCCGGCAACTCAGGTTCAGGCACCGGCAGTGCCCATTGTGATACCGGGTCTTCAGGAGACCTTGGCTCAGATCTTATCAGTGTGCACAGGCTTGGCTCAGGTAGTTGCAGCTACTGCTGCAGTATCTTCTTCACAGGCAGGGGGAGGGAATCAGACCCCCGTGGCTCACACACCCGAGCCAGTTCAGCCAGTTGCGCCCGTTGCACCAGCTCCTGCTTATATGGTTCCAGTTATGCCCGACGATGAGCAGCGTCGTTTAGAGAGATTTGAGAGGCTACAGCCTCCGACATTCAGTGGTGCTGAGGGCGAGGACGCCTAGGGTTTTCTTGACAAATGTCAGCGCATGCTTCGCACCGCGGGTATTCTAGAGTCCAGCGGTGTTTCATTCACCACTTTTCAGTTTACAGGTGCAGCATTTGAGTGGTGGGAGGATTTCGAGAGGCGTAGGCCCGCTGGGGCAGCGCCCCTCACTTGGAAGCAGTTCTCCACGGTATTTTTGGAGAAGTACGTGCCTCAGTCTCAGAGAGAGGAGCTGCGACGTCAGTTTGAATGGCTGAAGCAGGGAGATATGACGGTTAATCAGTATGAGATAAGATTCGCACAGCTGGCCCGTCATGCCATGTGGATGGTTCCTACGGACAAAGAGAGGATACGGAGATTTATTGATGGCCTTATTTACCCCATCCGCATATTAATGACCAGGGAGAGAGCTTCGGCAATTATCTTTGAGGAGGTGGTTGATGCTGCCCGTCACATTGAGACAGATCACCGTAGAGAGCGGGAGGAGAGAGAGGCTAAGAGGCCTCGTGGTACTAGCAGTTACAGTGGTGCTCCGTCCAGGGGCCAATCTCAGCATAACAGAGGTCGTTCTTTCAGGTCTCATCAGTCTGGACGTGCAGAGTCCAGTGGGGTTTCATCAGATCGTGGTCGTCAGGGCCATCAGGGTTATCAGGGTCAGCAGAGCCGTCAGCAGAGTCAGCCTGCACTGAGTGCTCTTCCAGCTCAGAGCTCTGCTCCTGTTTCCTCAGCACAGGATTCATCGGTAGCGAGGGGTCCTCAGCAGCCCCTTCTTCCATCTTCAGGCCGTTGTTTTGAGTGTGGTGATTTGGGCCATATCAGGAGAGAGTGTCCTCAGTGGCTTCGTAAGCGGTCTCAGCGGAGGGATCAGCCTTCGTCTTCTACTCCTGTTTCTTCAGCGCCAGCACAGTCAGCTAGGACTGGTGGCCAGGTATCCAGAGGTCGCCCTAGGGGTGAGGATCGTACTGGTGGAGGTCAGGCTCGTTTTTATGCTCTTCCGGATATGAAGGATGCTAGTGCTTCAGATGCGGTTATTTCAGGTATTATCTCAGTCTGCCACAGGGATGCTTCCGTCTTATTTGATCCCGGATCCACCTATTCTTATGTCTCTACTTATTTTGCACATCATTTGGGTATGACCCGTGGTATTCTTGCTTTGCCCGTACATGTGTCTACCCCGGTGGGGGATACTGTTGTTGTGGATCAGGTATATCGATCCTGTATTATTACTATTGGGGGTCTGGAGACCCGAGTTGATTTATTACTACTGGGCATGGTAGATTTCGATGTGATTCTAGGCATGGATTGGCTATCTCCTTACCATTTGATTTTGGACTGTCATGCCAAAACAGTCACACTAGCTATTCTAGGTAATCCGAGGATCGAGTGGCGTGGCTTGACTGATTATGTGTCCGACAAGGTGATTTCTTATATAAAGGCCCAACGAATGATTGGCAAGGGTTGTTTATCTTATTTGGCCTTCATTAGAAATGTTGAGGTCGAGACACCCAGTCTTGATTCGGTCCCCATTGTGAGGGAGTTTCCGGATGTATTTCCAACAGATCTGCCGGGCATGCCGCCTGACAGAGATATTGACTTGGGTATTGACTTGGTGCCGGGCACTCAGCCCATTTCTATTCCTCCCTATCGCATGGCACCAGCGGAGTTGAAAGAATTGAAAGAAAAACTTCAGGAACTATTAGATAAGGGTTTCATTCGTCCGAGTGTGTCACCTTGGGGTGCACCGGTGTTGTTCGTGAAGAAGAAAGATGGCATAATGAGAATGTGCATTGATTACAAGCAACTGAACAAGGTAACAGTGAGAAGAATAAGTACCCATTGCCTCGTATTGAGGACCTATTTGATCAGCTCCGGGGAGCTAGTGTATTTTCTAAGATTGATCTTCGATCGGGCTATCATCAGTTGAAGATCAGGGACTCAGATATTATGAAGACAGCGTTCAGGACGCGATATGGGCACTACGAGTTCCTGGTGATGTCTTTCGGGTTGACTAATGCCCCAGTTGCATTCATGCACTTGATGAATAGCGTATTTTGGCCGTACCTTGATTCTTTTGTGATTGTGTTTATTGATGATATTCTGGTGTATTCACGCAGCCAGGAGGAGCATGCACAGCACCTGAGGGTGGTACTGCAGAGATTGAGAGAAGAGAAGCATTATGCAAAATTCACTAAGTGTGAGTTCTGGCTTAACACTGTGACTTTTCTGGGATATGTAGTGTCCAGTGATGGTATTCGGGTTGATCCACAGAAGGTCGAGGCAGTGCAGAATTGGCCCAGACCTTCCTCAGCTACAGAGATTCGGAGTTTTCTCGGCTTGGCAGGCTATTATCACCGGTTTGTTTAGGGTTTCTCATCTATTGCTTCGCCGTTGACTAAGTTGACACAAAAGAATGCTCCATTTGTGTGGTCTGATGAATGTGAGGAGAGCTTCCAGAAACTCAAGGAGGCTTTGACCACCGCTCCAGTACTTGTGTTACCATCAGCCTCAGGGTCATATACGGTGTATTGTGATGCTTCTAGAGTTGGACTCGGTTGTGTGTTGATGCAGGAGGGTAGAGTTATTGCATATGCTTCTCGTCGGCTAAAGCCCCACGAGAAGAACTACCCTGTTCATGATTTGGAGTTAGCTGCTATTGTTCATGCCTTGAAGATTTGGAGGCATTATCTATATGGTGTATCTTGTGATGTATATACAGACCACCGCAGCCTTCAGCATTTGTTTAAGCAGAAAGATCTAAATTTGAGGCGGCGGAGATGGCTTGAATTGCTTAAAGATTATGATATTACTATCTTGTATCATCCCGGGAAAGCCAATGTAGTGGCTGATGCATTGAGCCGGAAGGCTATTAGTATGAGCAGTTTGGCGTATATTCCAGTTGGGGAGAGACCCCTAGCAGTTGATGTTCAGGCGTTAGCTAATCAGATGGTGAGACTGGATATTTCTGAGCCCAGACGGGTGATGGCTTGTGTGATGGCTCGTTCTTCTTTATATGATCGTATTCGAGAGCGCCAGTATGATGATCCACACCTACTTGTCCTTAAGGACAGAGTTCAGCATGATGATGCCAGAGATGTCACTATTGATAGTGATGGTGTATTGCGGATGCAGGGTCGGATATGCGTGCCCAATATTGACGGCCTTCGTGAGTTGATATTGGAGGAGGCCCATAGCTCGCGGTATTCTATTCATCCAGGAGCCGCGAAGATGTATCAGGATTTGAAACAACATTACTGGTGGAGAAAGATGAAGAAAGATATTGTGAACCATGTGGCTCGGTGTCTAAACTGTCAGCAGGTCAAGTATGAGCATCAGAGACCTGGTGGTGTATTCGAGCGTATTGATATTCCTGAGTGGAAGTGGGAAAGGATTACTATGGACTTTGTCAGTGGACTCCCTCGGACAGCGAGGAAGTTTGATTCGGTTTGGGTGGTGGTGGATAGGTTGACCAAGTCAGCTCACTTCATCCTAGTGTGTACTACCTATACCTCAGAGCGGTTGGCAGAGATATTCATCCGTGAGATAGTGAGATTGCATGGAGTTCCTATTTCTATTATATCAGACAGAGGTACCTAGTTCACTTCTCAGTTCTGGAGGACATTTCAGTGAGAGTTGGGTTCACATGTAGAGCTGAGCACAGCATTTCATCCACAGACGGATGGGCAGTCTGAGCGTACTATTCAGATATTGGAGGACATGTTGCATGCTTGTGTTATTGATTTTGGTGGTTCATGGGCTGATTACTTGCCTCTTGCGGAGTTTGCTTATAATAATAGCTATCAGGTCCAGCATTCAGATGGCACCGTATGAAGCTTTATATGGGAGGCGGTGTAGGTCTCCAGTCGGTTGGTTCGAGCCCGACGAGGCTAGGTTGTTGGGGACAGAGTTAGTCCAAGATGCCTTAGACAAGGTAAAGGTGATTCAGGAAAGACTTCGCACAGCTCAGTCGCGTCAGAAGAGTTATGCGGACCGGAAGGTCCGAGATGTGTCTTATTCGGTAGGTGAGAAGGTGTTGCTGAAGGTTTCGCCTATGAAGGGCGTTATGAGGTTTGGGAAGAAATTGAGCCCAAGGTTTATTGGACCTTTTGAGGTGCTTAGAAAAGTTGGGGAGGTGGCCTATATGCTTGCTTTGCCACCCAGTTTGTCGGGGGTTCACCCGGTGTTCCATGTATACATGCTCCGGAAGTATGTCGGAGACCCGTCTCATGTGTTATACTTCAGCACGATACAGCTAGATGAAGACTTGACTTATGATGTAGATCCAGTAGCCATTTTGGGTCGACAGGTTCGTAAGCTGAGATCCAAGGACATAGCTTCAGTGAAAGTGCAATGGAGAGGTTGTCCCGTGGAGGAAGCAACTTGGGAGGCCGAGCAGGAAATGCGGAGCATATATCCTCACTTGTTTGATGCTCCAGGTATGTTTCTTAACCCGCTCGCGGACGAGCGTTTGTTTAAGTTGGGGAGAATGTAACGACCCGGCCTGTCGTTATGGGAATTACTACCGCGTTACCTTGCATTTACATATTTTATGCTTTTATATCGGTATTAGAGTATATCGGGTGAGTTAGGAGTGATTCGGGTTGAAAATGAAGCAAATAGCATGTTTGAAGGAAGCTTGAATATGGGAAGTCAACCTAGAGTTGACTATTGAGTTAGAGTGCTCGAAACCGGATTCCGATGATTCGACTAGTTTCGGGGGATCATTTATGACTTAGGAGAGCAATCGGAATTGAATTCAGAGGTCTGATGTAGTTTTAGGCTTGAATTGGCGAAGAGTAAAAGGGAGTTGTTCATCGCGAACGCGTGGAAGCTCACGCGAACGCGTAGGTATAAATGTTCTGGCAGTGAATTAAATTGCAGAACAGAGAGCTCGCGGGTTTACACCCCAAAAATACAATTTTGAGCCCTAGAGAGAAGAAAAACTCGAGGAAAACACTGAGAAATCATCGGGTATTCATCGGAGGTAAGATTCTTGACTCAAAAACATGATTTTATGGTAGGATTAACATGAATCTTCATGAATTTGGGTAGAATTTTGAAGAAATGTGGCCTAGATATTGAAAACGAGATTTTGAGTTTTGGAAGGCCATTTGAACTCCGATTTCGATAAATTTTATATGCACGGACTCGTGGCGAGATGAGGATCGCGTTGGTACTAATTTCAGAATTTTCCGAGCACTGGGCCCGGGGTCGGGTTTTACTAACTTAGTGTATTTATGCGAATTTCATGTAAATTGAAATGGGTTATGATTCTTTGACCCGTATTTGATATAATTATTGTGGTTTGACTAGATTCTATGCACGAGGGAGCTAAATTCAAAGGAAAAGGCATCGCGGACGAGTCTACGACCGGCTAGAGGTGAGTAGTTTGTGTATATGGTAGCCTGAGGGTTCGAAACCCCGGCTTAGCACATTGTGACGCTAGTAGGGCGAGGCTCGCACGCCGTGGCAGGTGCGGGATTGATTGTGACTGGGGATTGAGACTTGGTCCATCCCGGAAATTAATAATATGTTATTAGTGTTGGAAATACACTGTATTTGATATATTTGTGGGCAGTGAGCCTTGTTTGGGGCCTTGTGCTGACCTGTAGCGTCCTTAGAGGACAATATATGTGATAGCTATATTTGCTTAAATCACTGATCTCAGTCCTGGAAATTGAAATCACACTATTGAAATGCTAAGTCACCGGCTATTGCAAATTTAATAAAGTTAAAGTATTTTTCATAAATTATGAACTGGAAACTGGAATTAAGATAAATGAACTGTTTTGTGACTTATCTGATTTATGTGGACTGAGGATGGATCGGGCTGCACGCCGCAGTGGTTGATATGAGGATCGGGCTGCACGCCGCAGTGGTTGATATGAGGATCGGGCTGCACGCCGCAGCAGTATTGCCCTTGGGCTGTAGGAGCCCCTCCGGAGTCTGTACACACCCCCAGTGAGCGCCGTCGACGTTAAATTGGATCGGGCTACACGCCGTAGCGGTTATGTGCTTTGCATTGCATCTTTATTGGTTGAATTACTCTGTGGTAGCTGTATTGTACTGTTGATACTAGTTCGTAGGAGATTCGAACTGTAGTTTAGCTTCATTATGTGGTATTCTGTGAATTTCTTATTTTCAGCTACTTGTATATATTTATTACTCACTGAGTACTTAGTACTCACCCCTACTCCCTGCACCTTTTGTGTGTAGACTCAGGTACTCAGGAGCAGTAGACAGGCATTTCCAGCATTTGCGGTGTCATATCGAGTTGTTGAAGTAGCTGCCTACGTTCGCAGAACCTAGCTTCTCCTCTCCTTTCCAGTTGTTATTTTGTATTTTGTATTCAGACTTGAGTATTTCGATACAATACTCTCTATTCCTGTTGGGTTTTGTTAGAGGCTCTAGACTTGTGACTCCGGATCTTTGGGAGTGTCAGTATTTTGTTCATTATTATTATTATTAGAGATCTTAAACTCATATATTCTTCTTGGGTTGTCCATTTGGGACTGGTATTCGATGTAATCAGAAATTGTTGGTCTGGCTGGCCTAGCTTGATTGTTGGGCGCCATCACGACCGAATTTGGGTCGTGACAAATAATAAATAAACGAATAATAAATAAAGAAATACAGGATATAAGGGCAAAAAAACCCAATTAAATATGTACATCTAGGAGGAACAGAAATATTAATAAAAGCATGTTTTAGAGAAGGGATAGATACACCAATAGAAATTTATCTAGCGGATGATAGAATTATACAACCTATAGAAAAAAGTATAATAAGTGCAGTACGAGGAAATTTGATATATCAAAAATTTAAGTTCATAATTAGTGCTAACTATTTAGTAAGATATTTACAGCAAGATGTAAAAATCTATATATATTAACAACCAAACATAAGATAATGGCAAGAAATAAAATAAACAAAATAAAGATAGAAAATCCTTTTGAAAGAATAGTTACAGTTATAGATAACAATGAATATAGTTATAATGAATTAGACATAGAAGAAGATTTAGACATAGTAAAAGAAAGATTAAGCACATCAAAAAGATTAAGTTTTGAAGTAGGACAAACATCATCAAATAAAACAAGCATATCAGATAAGGTAGGATATAAAATACCTAAACTTATAGAGCAATTACCAGGAGAAATAAAACATCATCATTATTACATAACAGGAGTAATGAATGGAAGAAAATACTTAATACTAATAAATACAGGACAAGAAAAAAACTATATAAGAAGAGAATTAATCACAGAAGATGAGATACTAACTAGTGAAAAATTATACTCCGAATTACCTAAAAGAATGATAACTAGTGAAGAAATAGCAGAAAAAGAAATAATTATAGGAGGAATAATTATGATAATAAGATTTAAAATATATCAGAGAGATAAAAATATTATATTAGGAATAAAATGGCTAGAAAAAGTCAAACCATATAACTTAGATAATGAACAACTAATTATACATAATGAAAATAAGAAAGTAACAATAAAAAGAACTATATTATAAATATGAAAATACATATACTAGTAAAAATAATAGTGGAAGTGTAACGACCCAACCGGTCATTTTGAGATACGGCGCGTCATTAAGCATTTTGAGGCCATGAGCAACTTCATCTCAAGTATATTGACTTGTGTGTATGGTCAGAATTAAAATTCAAGAAGTTTGGAGTCAAATTTAAATGAAAATTCTCATTTCCAAAGCTTAAAATTGAAGAAATGAACTAGGATTGGAATTTTGAGTATACGACTTCAGAATTGAGATTTGAAGGTTCCAACAGGTTAATATGATGATTTCGGACTTGGGCGTATGCCTGGATCCGGTTTTGGATAACCCGGGAGCGTTTTGGCGCATATTATGGAAGATAGCATTTTAGAAGAAATTGCATCAATTTGGCTTAAAATGCATTTTTAGTGTTATTGATGTCCGTTTGATTCTGAGACCGGGAGTAGCTCCGTATGGTTATTCTGGATTTGGGAGCGCGATCGGAAGTGAATTCGAAGGTCCGTGGGTCATTTTGGAGTCGTTTGGCTAAAGATAGAAAATTGAAGGTTTTTGAGAAAATTTGACCGGAAGTGGAAATTTTGATATCGGACTCAAAATGCAAATCTTATGGTTCGGATAGCTTCGTTAGGTGATTTGGGACTTAGGAGTGTGTCCGGAATATTTTTGTGATGACCGGTGTAGAATTAAGCTTGAATTGGCAAAGTTAGTATTTTGGCGAATTTCGGTTGATAGGTGAGATTTTGATCCGAGGGTCGGAATGGAATTCCAAAAGTTTCTGTAGCTTCGATATATCATTTTGGACGTGTGTGCAAAATTTGAAGTCAATCGGATGCGATTTGATAGGTTTCGGCATCGGAAATAGAAGTTGGAAACTTCAAAGTTCATAAAGTTTGAATCGGGGTGTAATTCATGGTTTTAGAGTTGTTTGATGTGGTTTGAGGCCTCGAGCAAGTCCGTAATGTGTTTTGGGGTTGGTTGGTATGATTGATTAGGGTCCCGGGGGCCTCGGGTGTGTTTCGGGTTGTGATCACGCTCTTATTTGATGTTTCAACATTGCTTCTTTGAACATAAAGGGGTACCATATTAGGTAAATGATCTCCAAATTCAGTTTTTTTGAACCATTATATCCGTATCGTAATTTCGGAGCCATAGCAAAAAGAATCGTCGAATTTGGACATCGTATGAGAAAGTTATGCTCATTTCCGTGCCGAGAAAAGTGCTGGTGTCTGTCAGAACCGCAGAAGCGGAATTTGACCGCGGATGCGGAACCGCAAAATCGGATATAGAACCGCAAAAGCGGTCCCGCCTATGCGGAAATTATCCGCAAAAGCGAAAAATAGGCCTGGTTAGTGTTTAAAACCGAGAAGTTTAGTATTTTGGGCATATTTTGAGTTCTAGAGCTCCGATTGAGGTGATTTTCGCGGTGTTGTTCTCGTCTCATCAAGGAGGTAAATATAAGAACGTTATTTTGATGTTTCTCCATGATTATTTCACTGTTAATGGAGGATTAATGGAGGGTTTGAGCCCTAGGCCTAAATTTTAGGAAATCTTTGATTTGAATGGGCAAACGGAGTCCGATTTTGATAAATTTTATATGCACGGACTCGTGTTGAGATAAAGAACCCGAATATATAACTTTCGTAATTTTTCGAGAAGCGTACCGAAAGTCAAGTTTTGACAACTTGTGGGTTTTGGTGTATTTTGAATTGTTTTGGTTGGGTAATGCCCAATTGGCCTATTTTGATGTGATTCTATTATTTTTATCAGATACTACGCCTGTGGAGGCCGACATTTGCGGCAAGAGAGTTGTCTCTTAGCAGTTTTGTACCGGAGTCGAGGTAAGTGGCTTGTCTAACCTCGTGTGGGGGAACTTTCACCCCTAAGATATTATGTGATAGTTTAAATGCCTTGTACGAGAGGTGACGGGCATGTACATGCGCTGGTTGTTGTAACACACACCATACTTGAATTATCCGATTAGTGATATTCCTGCTCTTAGGTGATAAAAGTGTTACTTTACCCGGTATTAGTTAGAAAAGCATGATTAGCTAGGATTCAACATGTTTAATTGCCTAGTTGACTTACTTGAACTTCTTGATAAATAGTTGGCACTAGCTTTGGTGAAGTTGTAATTAAACATATTATACTCTCCCTGTGTGTTTTCTTTATTTGATGTGTTGGTGGACTGCGGGTTCAATTCCCGGAGATCCCAAGGCTGTGGGTTCGATTCCTAGAGACCCGAAGTGATATTTGTACGGACTGCGGGTTCAATTCCCGAGATCCTGAGTTATTGGTAGGGACTGCGGGTTCGATTCCAGAGATCCTAAGTTATTTGTAGGGACTGCGGGTTCGATTCCCGAGATCCTGAGTTATTGGTAGGGACTGCGGGTTCGATTCCCAGAGATCCTGAGTTATTGATTACTGTGGGTTCGATTCCCGAGATCCTGAGTTATTGGTAGGGACTACGGGTTCGATTCCCGAGATCCTGAGTTATTTCTAGGGACTACGAGTTCGATTCCCGGAGATCCTGAGCTATTAATTTATTATTGAGATGTGGACTGCGGGTTCGATTCCCGGAGATCCTGAGATCTATTGAGACATGGGCTGCGGGTTCGATTCCCGGAGACCCAGGGGTACTGTTAATGGGACTGTGGGTTCAATTCCCACAGGTTCTGGACTTTTTAATTGAGTTGTTACTTGTTGTTAGTTTAATTGTAGACGGTTGCAGGTAATCACTTTATTGTTGTTATTTAAAGATTATTGTCATTTAAACTGCTCATTATTGTTATTGTCATTTTATTATTGATTTCTCTCGGTAGGGCCCTGACCTTCCTCGTCACTACTCCATCGAGGTTAGGCTTGGCACTTATTGAGTACCGCCGTGGTGTACTCATGCTACTCTTCCGCACACTTTTGTTGTGCAGATCCAGGTACATCAGGACAGGCCCATACTAGGTGATTCTGCAGCCTTTTGGGAGACCTCGAGATATGATCTTCTACGTCCGCGGATCCGGAGGCTTTCCTTCTATTCCGATAGTATTAGTTGACATTTTCCTTCATTTCGTTGTTAGATACTCTTTACACATAGAGCCACAGGTTGTATATTCTCTTTTAGTCTGTGTTACCCGTGGGATTTCGGATCTTGGTGGTGTTTATACAGTGTGTTTGACGGGTGTATGTGCCAAGCGGCACAGATTACATTCATATTTATATCGTTTTCCGCTATTTCTTATTTAATGTTCATAAACTTGTATATTCCGCAACGTGTTAGGCTTACATAGTCGTGGGGACTGGGTGCCGTCATGACATGTTCACGATTGGTGAACTAGGGTCGTGACAAGTTGGTATCAGAGCTCTAGGTTCATAGGAGTCACGGGACATAGACCGGTTACTTAGATTCTCGTTGATCGATACGGAGACGTCTGTATTTATTTACGAGGGGCTATGTAACTGTTTAGGAAACTCTTCAATTCTTTGAATTCCTTATCGTGCGCCATTTATTCTAGTTGGAGCCTATGTCATACGTTCTTTTGCATCCACTCGTGTATTGAAATTAGTGCGCTCGGTATCGAGTATGCGCCGACGGTTCATGATGCTGCAGAGGGACTTCAAGGGAGTCAAGAATTTACTCAACCATTGTTACAACGTGTCATCCATATCGATAATGCAAAAGAATTGAGAAATCTTTAATTGTGCACATGGGGATGCACTAGGTTCTGACATTCGGTTGATAAGTACGGTCTTGAGAAGGTTTACTTAACTGCCTAATCGTCACAATAAAGGTAGAATCACAAGGTGGATGTAGATCAAAAGATAGTTAGTGGTAATAAAGACTATATGGTTCATATGAGATATCTATTTAGCGAAGAATTCAGCCAGCAGAGATACTGGGGGAAATGAGTTTAACTATCTTAAGAAGGACATGTACCAAACCAATGTCTTGGGCTGTCTTATGATGAAGACGTACATATAATAAAGGCTATTGTCGTGGATTAGCAAAATGTATCTTTAAGGCTTCGTGCTAAGTGAAAGGATTTCACCATCAACGATCTAATTATGGGTCATGTGTCATATCAGATTTGGCCTGCGATGTATTTAGGTGCTATTAAAAAAAAAGTTCTTGAAAACTTGCGGATGTGCAAGAGTTGAGGCTCGTATGGTATGATGTTGGGACTTTGGATGTTCCTGTGTCCCTAATAAACTCTACATTTGTTTTATCAGCAGGGAAATATTCGACAAGGGCTACATGGTGCTTCATAGGTGTGTGAGAATCATAGTATGTTTTAAGGTGTCGTTGGTAGAGAATGCTCGGTGCATGGAGCGGGGTGATGTTTGGTTGTATTGGAATGAGGTCATACCCTATGGGGTCAGAGTGCTAATAGGGCACAAGTGATTATGTTCGTAGAATCAAGTGAATTGCAGTTGAATAAGAGTAGATAACTTGAGTGAATGTTTCTAATGCGCTCGAGAGTCGTGTAATAGTGGCTTTGAGCTAGTGGGAGAGTCTCACCGCTTATGATTTGGGTCGCATGGCTAATTACCTGCGTGAATTCTGGATACTAGCGTATTAATGGGTTATTGCAGCCACGGGAAAAGGACCATGTGTGGTAATTTGAGTATATGTATTGTTGAATGCATGTTATGTTTAGCCTTACTGGCTCATGTTCAAACTTGAGGGAAAATTCATGATTTATGCCTCGTATAGGTGCAGGCTTCGCGGGAAGTGATTCCGCTGGGTGCTTTATCGAGAGGGTATTCATATGTTATAAAGAAATTCAGTAGAGTTGGTTGCGTACTGGGGCAAGTTAGAACCGGATGGTTCTCAATAGCGGTCCTAGTGAATTCAAGAGGTAAAGTGTTGTCACGACCCAAACTGGAGGACCATGACTAGCACCCGACCATACTTGTCGAGCACCAACGTACATTTTATCTAACCTTCTTTATTATCTTTTAGGCTGACGAGACCAATATAAATGGTAGACATGGATCATGAACAACCAACAATAAAATATGATTGCATGAACCTACATAACATGGGATGACCGGACAATCAAGAAACTATATACATATGGTACAAGCTACCACGCTAAAATGAAAGACTATACAACAAAAACCAGCCGACAAGGCATACCAAACTATACATGAGTCGACACTTGTCTATGAGCATCTAAAGGAACATAAGTGCTGCAACATAGCCGGAACAGGGCCCCGACATACCCATAATGTCTATAACAAAAATGCATACCAAGACCAAGGCAAGTCCGGAGAAGGGATCTCGCCAATCACCGCCGAATTGGACAACCTACTGTGATGGGGGAGCTGCACCTGCCTGTCTATCAGGACCTGCAGCGTCCACATGCAGCATCCACAAATAAAAGGACGTCAGTACGAATAAAGTACTGAGTATGTAAGGCAGAGAACCATAAATACGAACAGTAATGTAAGCAGGGATAGAGAATATATAACCTGTAACATCTGAGTACCTCTGAGGGCTACTGACATGAAATACATGATACATATGTATAAATACATAATCTTTTAAAACATACGCCTCTGTGGGCATCATCATCATCATATCGTACCCGGCCGTAATAGGCTCGATAAAAACATACCCGGCCATTATATCGTACCCGGCCACGTGGAGCTCGGTAAAACCCAGATGATCAGTGGTTGCACAATAGGTGCCATACCCGGCCGACTATAGCGCGGCTCGGTAGAGTAAAATAGATACATATATATAATGCATGCTCGACTCATGGAAACACCTTGTAGACCTTTCGGAGTGACGTAAGGTCGGTATCATATGTACACCTTATTAGAACTAACTCTTCACTATGAACCTTATAGGAATCAGGAAGTACCAACAAGATTGATAACATAAGAATAAGAGAAGCAACATCAACATCAATCGTTCCATAAGAGGGGAAACAATGTAAGTACTGCTAGCTTCTAAGAATAGAGTATCTTTGGAAGCTCGTTCATTACATTATGTACAATCGGAGTCGTGCAAAAGAAGGAAAGGGATAGCCTCACATACCTTGTATATACTGCCACAACCTCAAGTTATGCAAACGTCACGACTCCTTAGTCTACAATAGAAGAAATGACACTATCGTTAACGTTTAAGCGTCGCAACTATTATGTATCAATCACAACCTATTTTGTGATAAAACGGACAGCACCT
Source organism: Nicotiana noctiflora (assembly GCA_032618575.1). NCBI lineage: Eukaryota > Viridiplantae > Streptophyta > Magnoliopsida > Solanales > Solanaceae > Nicotiana > Nicotiana noctiflora. Next base: position 82,776 of record JASVEL010009218.1, on the reverse strand, counting down.
CCCCTATATATATGACTTCACACCATTCAAAACAATCACCAAACAGCCTAAACAACATCAATAATAAACATATTGAGCCTCCCAAAACAGTCCACACACAACCTAATCACATCATACATATGACGGCCACTATAGTCGTATCAAATGACCCAAAAATATTACGAAGAACTAGCAGACCACAACCCAACATATATATGGTGTTTCTCCACACCCTGCCTCCTCCAAAACTCCACAAAACAGTAAATAAAAACGCAGCCCAACAGCAACACAAAACAGTCCACAAAACAGTCCGCTACAAGTGAATAACTTGAACTCACGGCTTCCGATCACCGTCCCGTGAGTTCTTACATATATATAACGAATTACCATGAATTTACAGTAGAATAAATGTATGAAATATATCAGTAAACTCACCTTAGTTGTTGGATAACTCAGCCTTTAACTTGGTTCTTCAAACTCTAGTGTTTACCCCCAATTTGAACTTGAAAGAGAGGGAAACTCAATTAGGGTTTGTGGATAATTTTTGGGAGGAAGTTTGCAGGGTTTTAGGTCTGGTTATTTGTGAAATATAAAGAGGGATATATTGCAGAAGATAAGCCTTTTAATGGGCTCCTTTTCTGACCCGAAATTTCCTCTTTTGGGACGACATTTAACCAAGTAGCTGACCCACCTACTTGTCGCCTAGCAGCTTGTGCAGTCTCACGAAAATGTCTATATCTCTCTATTCCAATGTCGTATTGATAAACCGTTTAATGCGTTGGAAACTAGACTCATAGATCTTCCATTTTGTTGGTATATCACCCCGTAATTCCAAGTATATTGGGAGAAAACCTTAATAACATTTGACCTAAAGTTTAGGTAAAACTATGAACCTAAGTTGCAACAACTTTTGTCGACTTTTGTTTCATAACTCGTTTGACTTCAAGACTTATGATACAGATAATATATGATTCAAATACCTTAAATCATGACCTCCTAAGTATACTAAGCATCTATAGGTTTACCCAAAAGTACGAGTTACAACATCCTTGATTCGTTTAACTTCTAATACTTGTTAATCACCCTTATGCACCCTTGTATCACTTATGATTAATCGGATTAACTTCTTATCATCTCAAGGATAATTCCTTCTTGGATTTGTGTTATCTAACTTATGGAATGAACTGACGTGTGTGGATATGGGTTGTAACACCCTCCCCCCTTAGGAATATTCGTCCTCGAATGTAAGGGTTTATGGGGAGTCCAAATCATCGTGGATTCCAACGGAAAGATTTGGTGAATTTTCCCCTATAAAATGGTCACTAGCAAGATTTGCAAGTAGTGAAGCTCAAAGTATGGCCTGAGAAGGCTACACAAAGAATTATGGACATGGACATTATTTACATACCAACACTTTGTATTAAGGAAGATAGTTCTCAAGTTATTGCTTACCTCATAAAGCCATTTCACCTTCACAATATATCTTGCGTCCCACCAACATCCTTGTTATCATCATTCTGGAATAGGCAAGGGTACTTAGACTTCATCTCTTCTTCCGCTTCCCATGTCATTTCTTTCATATTCTTGTTCCTCCACAATACTTTGATGGAAGCTACATCTTTTGTTCTCAGCTTGCGGACTTGACGATCTAATATAGCCACTGGCACATCTTCATATGATAGATCCTCTGTAACTTGAACATCTTTGATAGGGACAACTCGAGAAGGGTCTCCAATACATTTCCTCAACATAGATACATGGAATACCGGGTGGACAAATTCGAATTCGGATGGCAATTCTAACTCATAAGCAACTTGTCCAATTCGTTGAAGAATTTTATACGGACCGATATACCTTGGACTCAGCTTACCTTTCTTCCCAAAACGCATAACACCCTTCATTGGTGAGATCCTCAGGAAAACCCAATCACCAACCTCAAACTCTAGATCACGACGTCGGACATCGGAATAAGACTTTTGCCTGCTTTGTGCCGTCCTCAATCGTTCCTGTATCACTTTCACCTTCTCAATGGCTTGGTGAATCAAATCTGGCCCATATAATTCTGTTTCACCGATTTCGAACCATCCAACTGGTGATCTACATCGCCTCCCATATATTGCCTCATATGGGGCCATTTTAATACTGGAATGGTAGCTATTATTGTAGGAAAATTCTATGAGTGGAAGATGGTCATCCCAATTTCCTTAAAATCTAGAACACATGCTCGTAGCATATCTTCCAATGTCTGAATGGTACGTTCAGCCTGTCCGTCAGTCTGCGGATGAAATGCAGTGTTGAGATTCACCTGTGTGCCTAAACCTTTCTGAAAAGACCTCCAAAAGTTAGCCGTAAATTGAGCTCCTCGATCTGATATAATAGATACCGGCACACCATGAAGCCTAACAATCTCCTTGATATACAACTTCGCATAATCTTCAGCCGAGTAAGTTGTCTTAACTAGCTGGCAGAAAATGAGCACATTTTGTAAGTCGATCAACTATCACCCAGATAGAGTCAAACTTATGATAAGATCGAGGTAATCCAATAACAAAGTCCATATTAATCACCTCCCATTTCCAGGTCGGAATCTCTATATTCTGAAGCAATCCACCGGGTTTCTGATGTTCTATCTTTACTTGTTGACAATTGGGACACTGGGCTACAAATTCTGCAATAGACTTTTTCATGTTATCCCACCAATACCGCTCCTTGACATCATGATACATCTTTGTTGAGCCAGGATGGATGGAATATCGGGATTGATGAATTTGATTCATAATCTTTTCTCGCAACCCTGCTACATTAGGCACACATAATCGGCTCTGGTATCTCAGTGCCCCATCTCCTCCGATCTCAAAAGCCGTAATTTTACACTACTGAATGTTCTCTCTCAATTGTAGTAAGATAGGATCTTTATATTGCCGTGCTTTTACCTCGGCTACCAAAGATGATTCTGATGTATTCTGTACAGTAACACTTCCGTCATCAGAGTCTAACAATCTGATTCTCATATTGGCTAGCTGATGAAGCTCTTTAGTCTACCCCCATCTACCGCATCAATATGTACTAAACTTCCCATTGACTTACGGCTGAGAGCATCTGCCACAACATTGGCTTTACCGGGATGATACAATATCTCGACGTCGTAGTCCTTCAATAATTCAAGCCACCTACGCTGCCTCAAATTCAACTCTTTCTGCTTGAAGATGTATTGTAGACTCTTGTGATCTGTGTAGATGTCAACATGGATGCCGTATAAGTAGTGCCGCCATATCTTCAAAGCATATATTACTGCAGCCAATTCCAAATCATGGGTTGGATAATTCTTTTCATGCTTCTTCAATTGTCTTGATGCATATGAAATCACCTTCCCATGCTGCATCAACACGCACCCCAAACCTATACCCGAGGCATCACAATATACCACATATCCTTCTGTTCCTTCAGGGAGAGTGAGCACCGGTGCGGATGTCAATCGATCCTTCAGCTCCTGAAAACTACGTTCACAAGTGTTAGACCACTGGAACTTGGTAGCTTTCTGTGTTAACTTAGTCAATGGTGCTGATATAGAGGAAAACCCTTCTACAAACCGCCTATAATATCCTGCCAGCCCCAGGAAGCTACGAACTTCTGATGGTGTTGTAGGTCTCGGCCAATTCTTTACTGCATCAATCTTCTGAGTGTCGACACTAATACCCTCGTCAGATATCACATGGCCAAGGAATGCTACTGAGTTCAGCCAGAATTCATATTTGGCGAGCTTAGCATATAACTTACGATCCTGAAGCATCCGTAATACTATCCGCAAGTGGCTCGCATGTTCCTCCTCCGAACGAGAATACACCAGAATGTCATCAATGAATACAATCACGAACACATCAAGATAGGGCCTGAATACAGTATTCATGAGATCCATAAAAGCTGCTGGGGCATTTGTTAGTCCGAACGACATCACCAAGAACTCAAAGTGCCCATATCTTGTCCGAAAGGCCGTCTTTGGAATATCCTTCTCCTTAACCCTCACCTGATGATACCCTAAACGTAAGTCAATCTTGGAGAAATACTTGGCACCCCGGAGTTGGTCAAACAGGTCGTCAATTCTTGGAAGTGGATACTTGTTCTTTATAGTAAACTTATTCAACTGCCGATAGTCGATACACATCCGTAATGACCCATCTTTTTTCCGCACGAATAGGACTGGCGCACCCCAAGGTGAAGTGCTAGGCCTAATGAAGCCCTTATCCAGCAAGTCCTTTAACTGCGCCTTCAACTCTCGCAGCTCTGTCGGGGCCATTCTATATGGAGGGATAGAGATCGGTTGAGTGTCGGGCAACACATCAATGCTAAACTCAATCTCCCTTTCTGGAGGAAGGCTTGGGAGTTCATTTGGGAAAACATCTGGAAATTCATTGACCACGGGGATAGATTGTAGAGTAGACAGCTTCGCCTCTGCATCCCTAACGCGAACAAGATGATAAATGTAACCTTTTGAGATCATTTTCCTTGCCTTAAGATAGGAAATAAACCTACTTAACCATCTTCATACGACAGTCAACATTTGCATAGCATGAGGCCAACCAGTCCATTCCCAGTATAACATCAAAATCAACCATTTCTAACTCAAATAAATCTGCCGAGGATTGACGACTACAAATCATCACAGTGCAACCTCTATATACCCTTCTAGCAATCACAGAATCTCCTATTGGAGTAGATACCGCAAGGGGTTTACTTATCAATTCGGGTTCAATGCCAAACTTATTAGCCACAAAGGGTGTAACATATGATAATGTAGATCCCGGATCAATCAACGCATATATTGTAAATACATGTTTTATGATTTTATATCAGTGTTAAAGCCTATCGGGTGAGTTAGGAGTGAATTGGATTGAAAATGAGGCATATAGCCTTTGTGAAGGGGACTTGAATAAGGAAAGTCAACCCGGAGTTGACTATTTGGTTAGAGGGCTCGGAATCGGATTCTGATGATTCGGTTAGTTCCAGAAGGTGATTTGTGACTTAGGGGAGCGATCGGAATTGAATTTGGAGGCCCGGTGTAGAAATAGGCTTGAATTGGCTAAGGTTGAATTTTGGCGAAATCCGAACGGTAGTTGAGATTTTGATCCGGGGGTCGGAATGGAATTCCGACAGTGGCAGTAGCTTCATTAGGTGATTTTTGGATGTGCCTGCAAAATTTCAGGTCATTCGGACGTCGTTTGGTCGGGTTTTTGATCGAATGTGTAATTCGGAATGTTTTAAGGAATTTAGGCTTGAATTTGATGTGAATTATGGGTTTTGGTGTTATTAGACGTGTTTTGAGGATTGGAGCAAGTTCGAATAAGGTATTAAGATGTGTTGGTATGTTTGGATGAGGTCCGGGGGGCCTCGGGGTGATTTCGGATGGTTAAACGGGAGAAATTGTGGAAGAATTGCAGGTTGGGATCCTGCTTCTGTTGTTTCCGCTCCTGCGGAATTTTGGACGCAGGAGCGTGTCCGCAGAAGCGGACGAGATGCGCAGGAGCGGCTGGTTACGCAGAAGCGGAAGCCATTCCGCTGAAGCGGGGTCGCTGGTGCGAGCCAGTGATCGCAGAAGCGGACGGGGAGAAAATGGGCATGGTCCGCAGAAGCGGACATTTTACCGTTTGGGCGAGACCGCAGAAGCGGTCAATGATGCGCAGAGGCGGATGTGTCCGCAGAAGCGGAAGCTTCTTCGCAGAAGCGGGCCCGCTTAAGCGGCCCTTTGCTCGCAGAAGCGGAAATGGCCGGCCAGGCCTGGAACCGCTGAAGCGACCCTTTGGTCGCGGATACGGGTGCATAGGAGCGGAAAATATTCCGCAGAAGCGAAAATCGCTGTAAGTAAGTGTATCAGAAGTTAGAAAAATTTCAGAACATTTCACACATTTTGGGTCTCGGCTTTAGAGGCGATTTTGGCGATTTTGAAGAGAAATTCAAGGGAAATCATCAGGTAATCATCTATGGATTTAAACTATGATTAGTATTGATAATATTATGCAATTATATCATGAAAATGGAGGAATTTGGGGTGATTCATGGAGGATTTAGCCCTAGGCTTGGACTTTAGAAAATCAAGGTTTTGAATGGGCAAATGGAGTCCGAATTTGGTAAAATTGATATGCTTAGACTCGTATTGAGATGAGGGTTCCGAATATGTGACTTTCGTGATTTTTCGATAAGCGTACCGAAAGTCGGGTTTTGACAACTTTGGGAATTTTGATGTAAATTGAGTTGTATTGATTGGGTGTCGTCCCATTGGCCTAATTTGTTGTGTTTCTACTGTATTTGATCAGATTCTACGCGTGCGAGCTTGATTCTCGTTGCAAGGGCATTGCGGAGTAGTCGTCGCGCCGTATTGAGGTGAGTAATATATGTGGGTGATGACCAGCGGGTTCGAAACCCCGGTATACCACTTTGTGACGCTGTATAGCGGCGAGACACGCACACTCTCGAGAGTGCGGGGTCGATCATGAACTGGAGACTATATATTAGTCCGACCTGTTGATACTGTATTATTGGCTATTCTCGAGCCGTTGAACCTCCTTCTTGGACGGTTGAGTATATATATATTGTGATAATGGCCACTCTTGAGCCGAGGAACCCCTTCTTGGGCGGTTGAGTATACATGTGGGCCGTGAGCCAGTTATTGGATCCCGCGAGGATCGTTATCATGGTCTTATCATATAGACATGCTAGTTTACTACTAGTCCGCAGCTGTTTTTGTTATTATGCTAATTCCAATCTCTGGAACTTGATATTACTGTTTTCCAACTGAAAAATGATAAAAGAGTTTTCAAAAAACTACTTTTGAGCCTGCGAGGCTGTATCTGCATATTAGCCGACTAGTAGTGGATCGGGCTGCACGCCGCAGCGAGATATATGTTGGATCGGACTGCACGCCGCAGGAATATCTCTATGAGATGTGCTTGGGCTGTAGGAGCCCCTCCGGAGTCTGAACCCCCACGGTGAGCACGGGTACCCAAAATTGGAGTCGGGCTACGCGCCGTAGCGGTCATATCATGCATTGCATTGCATTTAGCTACATCTGCTAGCTGTTATGCTATTTATTGGTATTTGTTGGTACAGGTACAGTGAAGATTGATTCTAAGACAGGGTAGCTGATTATAGCTTTACATAGTGCTTTATTGCGGATTTCTTATCTGCGTTGTCTTACCCTTGTTTATTACCACTGAGTCTGACAGTACTCATTTTACTCCCCGCACCTTGTGTGCAGATCCAGGTACCTCTCAGCAGTGATCCAGTAGCTGTGCGAGGCGACATCCGTGGGATATACGAGGTAGCTGCAGAGTCCGCAGGACCCGATATTCCTTCCTACTGTCTTTTGATTTTGTATTGACATTTCTTTCCGCACTTGGTATCTTGTAAACCTTTATACACTCATGTTCGGTAGAGGCTCATGACTCTTGACCCTTGGTCTATGGGAGTTGATGTATTATGGGACCTGGTTCCCCGTTTTCGTTACATGTACTGCTTTTATTTCGTCAATTAATTTGTTTAAATGGGTTAAAGAGAGCTTCTAGCTCCGTGGTTGATATGGATTGGTCAGGCTGGCTTAGCAATGTGCTGGGCGCCATCACGACCGGATTTGGGGTCGTGACAAGTTGGTATCAGAGCCTAGGTTTACTAGGCCTCATGAGTCTTGAGCCGGTTAGTAGAGTCTTGTGGATCGGTACGGGGACGCCTGTACTTATCCTCGGGAGGCTGCGAACCTTTAGGAAAACTTCACTTTTCTTGAACTCGGTCGTGCGATCTTGTCGTTCTGAGAACTGAACTTCTATATTCTATCCTCTCGCAGATGGCGAGAACGCGAGCATCAGGATAAGGTGGACGACCTCCATTGCCACCTGTTAGAGGTCGTGGGCGCGGTCGTGCTAGAGGTAGAGGTAGGGCGGCCGAGGCGGTGCCAAGCCGACCCGCCTGTTGTACCGGTTCGGGAGCGGCCCCGGTGGTTGAAGCTCCGGCGGTCCCGGTTCGGGGCCGGACTATATCTATTGCTATTCCCGGTCTTCGGGAGACTCTTGCTCAAATATTATCGGTGTGTTCCGGTTTGGCTCGGGTAGTTTCGGCTACCGCTACCGTAGCGACATCTCAGGTCAGGGGGTGGTCGGCGGACCCCTGCGGCTCGCACACCGACCCGGTTGTTCGGGGACTTCGGACGCCGAGGCGGTCCCCGCTCGGTGGTTGCACCGGTTATTCCTCCGACTGCACCAGCTCCAGCTCCAGCATATGGTTCAGGTTATGCCCGATGACGAGCGGCGTCGTCTTGAGAGATTTGGTAGACTTCAGGCCACCCCATTTCGGTGGCGTTGAGGGCGAGGATGCCCGGGGTTTCTTGGATAAGTGTCAGAAGATGCTGGCGTACGGCTGGTATTCTTGAGTCCGGCGGAGTTTCATTTACTACATTTCAGTTCACCGGTCCCGCATTTGATTGGTGGGAGGAGTTTGAGAGGCGTAGGCTTGCAAGAGCAGCACCTCTCACATGGCAGCAGTTCTCTACTCTCTTTCTAGAGAAATATGTACCTCGGTCTCGTCGCGAGGAGCTACGTCGCCGGTTCGAGTGGTTGATTCAGGGCGACATGTCTGTGACCCAGTATGAGCTTAGATTCACTCGGTTGGCTAGGCATGCCACATGGATGATCCCCACTGATAGGGAGAGGATCAGGAGGTTCATTGATGGCCTCAACTACTCTATCCGTATTCTTATGACCAGCGAGCGAGTTCTGTCATCATCGTTTGAGCAGGTGGCTGATATGGCACGCTCCATTGAGGCGGATCGTCGCCGAGAGAGAGAGGAGCGGGAGGCCAAGAGGCCTCGTGGTTCTGGCAGTTTCAGTGGTGCTCCATCTAGAGGGCATTCCCAGCAGAGCAGAGGTCGCTCATCTAGACCTTCTCATTCAGGCCGCCCAGAGCAGAGCGGAGGTTCTTATGGTCGTGGTCGACGGGGATTTCAGCAGGGTCAGTCATCACTTAGTGCCCTCCCAGCCCAGAGTGCAGCAACTACTTCTCCAGCACCAGGTGCATGTTATGAGTGTGGTGAGTTTGGCCACATGAGGAGACATTGCCCTCGACTACGTAGGGGCAGGACTCAGCAGAGGGATCAGCCCTCCTCTTCAGCACCATCTCGGTCTAGTAGAGGTGGAGGTCAGTCTTCTCGTGGACGCCCCAGGGGCGAGGAGAGATCTGGTGGAGGCCAGGCACGGTTCTATGCACTTCCCGACAGGCGTGATGCAGTTGCCTCCGATGCTGTGATTACAGGTATCATTTCTGTCTGTCACAGAGATGCCTCTGTTCTATTTGATCCAGGATCCACATATTCTTACGTGTCCTCTTATTTTGCACATCACTTGGGTGCGACTCGTGGTAGTCTTGATTTACCTGTTCATGTATCCACCCCCGTGGGTGATACGATTGTTGTGGATCATGTCTATAGATCCTGTGTTATATCTATTGGGGGTCCGGAGACCCAGGCAGATTTGTTATTGTTGGGGATGGTGGACTTTGATGTTATATTGGGTATGGACTGGTTGTCTCCATATCATGCTATATTGGACTGGCATGCTAAGACAGTTACGTTGGCCATTCCTGGTATTTCTCAGATTGAGTGGCGGGGTTCGACCGATTTCGTCCCTAGCCGTGTTATTTCGTTCTTAAAAGCTCAGAGGATGGTTGAAAAAGGGTGTTTATCGTACTTAGCTTTTGTGAGAGATGTGGGAGCTGAATCTCCTAGCATTGATTCTGTACCTATTGTGAGGGATTTCCCAGATGTATTCCCCTCAGACCTGCCGGGCATGCCGCCGGACAGGGATGTTTATTTTGGCATTGACTTGGTGCCGGGCACTCAGCCTATATCCATTCCTCCTTATCGGATGGCACCAGCTGAGTTGAAAGAACTGAAAGAGCAACTTCAAGAACTTCTGGATAAGGGTTTCATCCGTCCTAGTGTGTCTCCGTGGGGTGCACCGTTATTATTTGTTAAAAAGAAAGATGGTTCCATGCGAATGTGTATTGATTATAGGCAATTGAACAAAGTGACAGAGTGAAGAACAAGTACCCTCTACCGCGCATAGATGATTTGTTTGATCGGTTACAGGGTGCGAGGGTGTTTTCTAAGATCGATCTTCGTTCAGGCTATCATCAGCTGAAGATCAGGGACTCGGATATTATGAAGACTGCATTCAGGACCCGATATGGTCATTATGAGTTCCTTGTGATGTCGTTTGGGCTGACCAACGCCCCAGCAGCATTTATGCATCTGATGAACAGTGTGTTCGGGCCTTATTTGGATTCATTTGTGATTGTGTTCATTGATGACATTCTAGTCTACTCCCGTAGTCGGGAGGAGCATGCTCAGCATTTGAGTATTGTGTTGCAGAGATTGAGGGAGGAGAAGCTATATGCTAAATTCTCCAAGTGCGAGTTTTGGCTCGAGTCCGTAGCATTTCTGGGACATGTGGTGTCTCGTGATGGTATTCAGGTTGATCCTAAGAAGATAGAGGCAGTGCAGAGTTGGCCTAGACCGTCCTCAGCTACAGAGATCAGGAGTTTTCTTGGTTTGGCGGGATATTATCGCCGGTTTGTTCGGGGATTTTCATCCATTGCTTCTTCATTGACTAAATTGACCCAGAAGGGTGCACCATTCGTGTGGTCGGATGAGTGCGAGGAGAGCTTTCAGAAGCTCAAGACAGCTTTGACCACAGCTCCAGTGTTAGTATTGCCATCAACTTCGGGTTCATATACCGTTTATTGTGATGCCTCGAGAGTGGGGATAGGTTGTGTGTTGATGCAGGAAGGAAAGGTAATTGCTTATGCTTCCCGGCAGTTGAAGCCGCATGAGAAGAACTATCTTGTTCATGACTTGGAGCTAGCCGCCATTGTTCATGCATTGAAGATTTGGAGGCACTATTTGTATGGTGTGTCTTGTGAGGTGTATACCGACCATCGTAGTCTCCAGCACTTGTTCAAACAGAAAGACCTTAATTTGAGACAACGGAGATGGCTTGAGTTGCTGAAGGATTATGACATTACTATATTATATCATCCGGGGAAGGCCAATGTGGTGGCCGATGCTTTGAGCCGGAAGGCGATTAGTATGGGGAGCTTGGCATATATTCCAGCTGAGGAGAGGCCATTTGCTTATGATGTTCGGGTGCTAGCCAATCGGCTAGTGAGGTTAGATATTTCGGAGCCCAGCAGGGTATTGGCTTGTGTTGTATCTCGGTCATCTCTATATGATCGTATTCGTGAGCGCCGGTATGATGATCCACATTTGGCTGTCCTGAGGGACAGAGTTCAGCATGATGATGCTAGAGATGTCACCATTGATAGTGACGGCGTATTGAGGATGCAGGGCCGGATATGCGTGCCCAATGTTGATGGCCTTCGTGAGTTGATTCTGGAGGAGGCCCATAGCTCGCGGTATTCTATCCATCCGGGAGCCGCGAAGATGTATCAAGATTTGAAACAGCACTATTGGTGGAGAAAGATGAAAATGGACATTGTCAGATATGTAGCACGGTGCCTCAACTGTCAGCAGGTTAAGTACGAGCATCAGAGGCCCGGTGGTGTGTTTCAGCGCATTGTTATTCCTGAGTGGAAATGGGAGAGGATCACTATGGACTTTGTTACTGGACTCCCTCGGACGGCGAGGAAGTTTGATTCGGTATGGGTGATTGTGGATAGACTGACCAAGTCAGCTCACTTCATTCCAGTTAGTACTACCTACTCATCGGAGTGGTTGGAAGCGATCTTTATTCGAGAGATTGTTCGGTTGCATGGAGTCCCGGTGTCTATCATATCCGACAGGGGTACTCAGTTCACTTCTCAGTTTTGGAGAGCATTTCAGCGAGAGATGGGTACGCGGGTTGAGTTGAGTACAGCATTTCACCCCCAGACAGACGGACAGTCTGAGCGCACTATTCGGATCTTGGAGGATATGTTGCGAGCTTGTGTGATTGATTTTGGTGGTTCGTGGGATGAGTTCCTACCACTTGCTGAGTTTGCCTACAACAACAGTTATCAGTCGAGTATTCAGATGGCCCCGTATGAGGCATTGTATGGCAGGCGGTGTAGATCCCCCGTGGGATGGTTTGAGCCTGGTGAGGTTAGATTGATAGGGACCGAGTTAGTCCAGGATGCTCTGGATAGAGCAAAGTTGATCCAGGAGAGGCTTCGTACAGCACAGTCTCGTCAGAAGAGTTATGCGGACCGTAGAGTTCGGGAGTTGTCTTTCATGGTTGGTGACCGAGTATTGTTGAAGATTTCACCTATGAAGGGTGTCATGAGGTTTGGGAAGAAAGGAAAGTTGAGTCCCAGGTACATTGGTCCTTTTGAGATACTTAGGAGAGTTGGAGAGGTGGCATATGAGTTGGCCTTGCCGCCCAGCTTATCCAGCGTTCATCCAGTATTCCATGTGTCTATGCTCCGAAGTACATTGGAGATCCGTCTCATGTATTAGATTTCAGCACCATTCAGCTTGATGGTGATCTATCCTATGATGTGGAGCCTATTGCCATTTTGGGACATCAGAGGTGAGAAAATTGAGGTCTAAGGAGATTGCATCAGTTAAGGTTCAGTGGAGAGGTCGACCCGTGGATGAGGCCACTTGGGAGATCGAGCGGGAGATACGGAGCAGATATCCGCACTTGTTTGAGACTTCAGGTATGTTTCTTGACCCGCTCGAGGACGAGCGTTTGCTTAAGAGAGGGAGAATGTGACGACCCGGCCCGTCGTCACGGGAATTACCACCCCGTTATGTTGTAAATACATGTTTTATGATTTTATATCAGTGTTAAAGCCTATCGGGTGAGTTAGGAGTGAATTGGATTGAAAATGAGGCATATAGCCTTTGTGAAGGGGACTTGAATAAGGAAAGTCAACCCGGAGTTGACTATTTGGTTAGAGGGCTCGGAATCGGATTCCGATGATTCGGTTAGTTCCGGAAGGTGATTTGTGACTTAGGGGAGCGATCGGAATTGAATTTGGAGGCCCGGTGTAGAAATAGGCTTGAATTGGCTAAGGTTGAATTTTGGCGAAATCCGAACGGTAGTTGAGATTTTGATCCGGGGGTCGGAATGGAATTCCGACAGTGGCAGTAGCTTCGTTAGGTGATTTTTGGATGTGCTTGCAAAATTTCAGGTCATTCGGACGTCGTTTGGTCGGGTTTTTGATCGAATGTGTAATTCGGAATGTTTTAAGGAATTTAGGCTTGAATTTGATGTGAATTATGGGTTTTGGTGTTATTAGACGTGTTTTGAGGATTGGAGCAAGTTCGAATAAGGTATTAAGATGTGTTGGTATGTTTGGATGAGGTCCCGGGGGCCTTGGGGTGATTTCGGATGGTTAAACGGGAGAAATTGTGGAAAAATTGCAGGTTGGGATCCTGCTTCTGTTGTTTCCGCTCCTGCGGAATTTTGGACGCAGGAGCGTGTCCGCAGAAGCGGACGAGATGCGCAGGAGCGGCTGGTTACGCAGAAGCGGAAGCCTTTCCGCTGAAGCGGGGTCGCTGGTGCGAGCCAGTGATCGCAGAAGCGGACGGGGAGAAAATGGGCATGGTCCGCAGAAGCGGACACTCGACCGCTTGGGCGAGACCGCAGAAGCGGTCAATGGTGCGCAAAGGCGGATGTTTCCGCAGAAGCGGAAGTTCCTTCGCAGAAGCGGGCCCGCTTAAGCGGCCCTTTGCTCGCAGAAGCGGAAATGGCCGGCCAGGCCTGGAACCGCTGAAGCGACCCTTTGGTCGCGGATACGGGTGCATAGGAGCGGAAAATATTCCGCAGAAGCGAAAATCGCTGTAAGTAAGTGTATCCGAAGTTAGAAAAATTTCAGAACATTTCACACATTTTGGGTCTCGGCTTTAGAGGCGATTTGGGCGATTTTGAAGAGAAATTCAAGGGAAATCATCAGGGTAATCATCTATGGATTTAAACTATGATTAGTATTGATAATATTATGCAATTATATCATGAAAATGGAGGAATTTGGGGTGATTCATGGAGGATTTAGCCCTAGGCTTGGACTTTAGAAAATCAAGGTTTTGAATGGGCAAATGGAGTCCGAATTTGGTAAAATTGATATGCTTAGACTCGTATTGAGATGAGGGTTCCGAATATGTGACTTTCGTGATTTTTCGATAAGCATACCGAAAGTCGGGTTTTGACAACTTTGGGAATTTTGATGTAAATTGAGTTGTATTGATTGGGTGTCGTCCCATTGGCCTAATTTGTTGTGTTTCTACTGTATTTGATCAGATTCTACGCGTGCGGAGCTTGATTCTCGTTGCAAGGGCATTGCGGAGTAGTCGTCGCGCCGTATTGAGGTGAGTAATATATGTGGGTGATGACCAGCGGGTTCGAAACCCCGGTATACCACTTTGTGACGCTGTATAGCGGCGAGACACGCACACTCTTGAGAGTGTGGGGTCGATCATGAACTGGAGACTATATATTAGTCCGACCTGTTGATACCTGTATTATTGGCTATTCTAGAGCCGTCGAACCTCCTTCTCGGATGGTTGCATATATATATATTGTGATAATGGCCACTCTTGAGCCGAGGAACCCCTTCTTGGGCGGTTGAGTATACATGTGGGCCGTGAGCCGGTTATTGGATCCTCGCGAGGATCGTTATCATGGTCTTATCATATAGACATGCTAGTTTACTACTAGTCCGCAGTTTATTTTTGTTATTATGCTAATTCCAATCTCCGGAACTTGATATTACTGGTTTTCCAACCGAAAAATGATAAAAGAGTTTTCAAAAACTACTTTCGAGCCTGGCGAGGCCGTATCTGCATATTAGCCGACTAGTAGTGGATCGGGCCGCACGCCGCAGCGAGGTATATGTTGGATCGGACTGCACGCCGCGAGAATATCTCTATGAGATGTGCTTGGGCTGTAGGAGCCCCTCCGGAGTCCGAACCCCCACAGTGAGCACGGGTACCCAAAAATTGGAGTCGGGCTACACGCCGTAGCGGTCATATCATGCATTGCATTGCATTTAGCTACATCTGCGCTAGCTGTTATGCTATTTATTGGTATTTGTTGGTACGGGTACAGTGAAGATTGATTCTATGACAGGGTAGCCGATTATAGCTTTACATAGTGCTTTATTGCGGATTTCTTATCTCGCTGCGTCGTCTTACCCTTGTTTATTACCACCGAGTCCGGCGATACTCATTTTACTCCCCGCACCTTGTGTGCGGATCCGAGTACCTCTCGAGCAGTGATCCGATGAGCCGTGCGAGGCGACATCCGTGGGATATACGAGGTAGCCGCAGAGCCCGCAGGACCCGATATTCCTTCCTACTGTCTTTTGATTTTGTATTGACATTTCTTTCCGCACTTGGTATCTTGTAAACCTTTATACACTCATGTTCGGTAGAGGCTCATGACTCTTGACCCTTGGTCTATGGGAGTTGATGTATTATGGGACTTGGTTCCCCATTTTCGTTAGATGTACTGCTTTTATTTCGTCAATTAATTTGTTTAAATGGGTTAAAGAGAGCTTCTAGCTCCGTGGTTGATATGGATTGGTCAGGCTGGCTTAGCAATGTGCTGGGCGCCATCACGACCGGATTTGGGGTCGTGACAGTAACATATGATAATGTAGATCCCGGATCAATCAACGCATATACATCATAAGAAAACACAGATAATATACCTGTAACAACATCTGGAGAAGACTCGAGATCCTGCCGACCTACTAGAGCATATGTTCGATTTTGAGCACCACTCGAACTCGGCCCTGCACCTCTACCTCTACCACGACCTGTCGACTGCTGAAAACCCCGTGCTGGAGGTCGAACTGATGAGGAAGAACCAGACACAGATCTAGTCGGCTGAGCCATACCATCACCTCCGCATGTTAGGACAATCCCTCATCATATGGCCAGGCTGTCCGCAAGAATAACACGCATCAGAACCTTGACGGCACAGTCCAAAGTGGGCCTTGCCGCACTGATCACAACGTGCTGTTGGGGGTTTCGTCTGACTAGTATCCCTGTGATGTTGCGATCCAGATGCCTGCGAACTCTGACCTGGACCAGAATAGGATCGATCATATCGAGGCCTCTGAAACTGTGGAGGAGCACTAGCTATAGATGGCGCCGAACTCCTCGAAGACTGGGGCCTGGCGCTGCCTCTGAAGTCATCAGAATACCTTACAAATCTCGCCCTCTTATGCTGGCCCCTATCCTGCTCCCTATCCGCCCTCTGCTGGCGCTTACGATCCTCTAGGGTCTGAGCATAAGCTTGAATACGGGAAATATCCATGCCTTCTACCAAGGAGGCTGTCATACACTCATTTATCAGATGGGGTCCCAACCCGTTCACGAATAAATGCACCTTATCACTCATCTCGACCACCATATGGGGAGCACACCTTGCTAAAGAATCAAACTGCATACTATACTCTCGCACACTCATATTACCTTGTCTAAGGTTTAAGAACTTATCAGCTCTAGCTCGTCGTATCTCAACCGGCAAATATTGACGAAGAAAGGCCTCAGAAAAATCCTTCCACACGGCTGGAGGAGCGTTCGGACCCCTGGATCTCTCCCAACTATCATACCAAAGAACCGCTAAATCCCGTAGCCGATAAGAAGCCAACTCTATTGCCTCTGTATCA
Source organism: Nicotiana noctiflora (assembly GCA_032618575.1). Classification (NCBI taxonomy): domain Eukaryota; kingdom Viridiplantae; phylum Streptophyta; class Magnoliopsida; order Solanales; family Solanaceae; genus Nicotiana; species Nicotiana noctiflora. The sequence goes on along the minus strand of JASVEL010009218.1, from coordinate 66,141 downwards.
CTAACATGCATAACCCGTAGTGTACGATGAACCTGGTCAATAAAAGTCTGCGGATCCTCCTTGAGGTCTGATCCGGTAAACACTGGAGGGTCTAAATTAATAAAATCACGAACTCTTGTACTAACCGGTTTATTAGCAGCACCGGTATTCTGCCTCTGAGCCCGAGCAGCTACCAAGCTAGTCAATAACTGCAAAGCACTCCGCATATCCTGGTCTGTAGTGCCAGACGGAGGAGCTGGAGGTGTTGGGTGCCACCTAATATCCTCCTGGAGGAGACGGAGTAGATGAGGTATGAGACGGCATCTCACTCTAAGCCTCACTTTGGCCTGCTCTGGCTTGGGGCACCTGACCGGTACCCTCTCCCGCAGCTGTATCAAGCCGTCTACTAATTGTTTGTTTCCTAGTCGAAGGCATCGCTGAAAGAAAACAAGGTGAATATTAGAGACGAACACTTACGACTCAACTCTATGCATGATCTAGATTCAGGAAGAAGGTAACAACCCTAGATGTCATGTAGCCTCCTGATTATAAATGTGGCGCGCTACACATCCATAATCAAGACTCTACTAGACATGACTCATAGACAACCAAATTTGTCACGACCCAAACTGGAGGACCATGACTAGCATCCGACCATACTTGCCGAGCACCAACGTACATTTTATCTAACCTTCTTTATTATCTTTTAGGCCGACGAGACCAATATAAATGGTAGACATGGATCATGAACAACCAACAATAAAATATGATTGCATGAACCTACATAACATGGGATGACCGGACAATCAAGAAACTATATACATATGGTACAAGCTACCACGCTAAAATGAAAGACTATACAACAAAAACCAGCCGACAAGGCATACCAAACTATACATGAGTCGACACTTGTCTATGAGCCTCTAAAGGAACATAAGTGCTGCAACATAGCCGAAACAAGGCCCCGACATACCCATAATGTCTATAACAAAAATGCATACCAAGACCAAGGCAAGTCCGGAGAAGGGATCTCGCCAATCACCGCCGAATTGGACAACCTACTGTGATGGGGGAGCTGCACCTGCCTGTCTATCAGGACCTGCAGCGTCCACAAATAAAAGGACGTCCACAAATAAAAGGACGTCAGTACGAATAAAGTACTGAGTATGTAAGGCAGAGAACCATAAATACGAACAATAATGTAAGCAGGGATAGAGAATATACAACCTGTAACATCTGAGTACCTCTGAGGGCTACTGACGTGAAATACATGATACATATGTATAAATATAGAATCTTTTAAAACATACGCCTCTGTGGGCATCATCATCATCATATCGTACCCGGTCATAATAGGCTCGGTAAAAACATACCCGGCCATTATAAGGCTCGGTAGAATCGTACCCGGCCACGTGGAGCTCGCTAAAACCCAACTGATCAGTGGTTGCACAATAGGTGCCGTACCCGGCCGACTATAGCACGGCTCGGTAGAGTAAAATAGATACATATATATAATGCATGCTCGACTCATGGAAACACCTTGTAGACCTTTCGGAGTGACGTAAGGTCGGTATCCTATGTACACCTTATTAGATCTAACTCTTCACTATGAACCTTATAGGAATCAGGAAGTACCAACAAGATTGATAACATAAGAATAAGAGAAGCAACATCAACATCAATCGTTCCATAAGAGGGGAAACAATGTAAGTACTGCTAGCTTCTAAGAATAGAGTATCTTTGGAAGCTCGTTCATTACATTATGTACAATCGGAGTCGTGCAAAAGAAGGAAAGGGATAGACTCACATACCTTGTATATACTGCCACAACCTCAAGCTATGCAAACGTCACGACTCCTTAGTCTACAATAGAAGAAATGACACTATCGTTAACGTTTAAGCGTCGCAACTATTATGTACCAATCACAACCTATTTTGTGATGAAACGGACAGCATCTCCCCTATATATATGACTTCACACCATTCAAAAAAATCACCAAACAGCCTAAACAACATCAATAATAAACATATTGAGCCTCCCAAAACAGTCCACACACAACCTAATCACATCATACATATGACGGCCACTATAGTCGTATTAAACGACCCAAAAATATTACGAAGAACTAGCAGACCTTAACCCAACATATATATGGTGTTTCTCCATACCCTGCCTCCTCCAAAACTCCACAAAACAGTAATAAAAACGCAGCCCAACAGCAACACAAAACAGTCCACAAAACAGTCCGCTACAAGTGAATAACTTGAACTCACGGCTTCCGATCACCGTCCCATGAGTTCTTACATGTATATAACGAATTACTATGAATTTACAGCAGAATAAATATATGAAATATAGCAGTAAACTCACCTTAGTTGTTGGATAACTCAGCCTTTAACTTGGTTCTTCAAACTCTAGTGTTTACCCCCAATTTGAACTTGAAAGAGAGGGAAAATCAATTAGGGTTTGTGGATAATTTTTGGGAGGAAGTTTGCAGGGTTTTAGGTCTGGTTATTTGTGAAATATAAAGAGGGATATATTTCAGAAGATAATCCTTTTAATGGGCTCCTTTTCTGACCCGAAATTTCCTCTTTTGGGCCGACATTTAACCAAGTAGCTGACCCACCTACTTGTCGCCTAGCAGCTTGTGCAGTCTCACGAAAATGTCTATATCTCTCTATTCCAATGTCGTATTGATAAACCGTTTAATGCGTTGGAAACTAGACTCATAGATCTTCCATTTTGTGGATATATCACCCCGTAATTCCAAGTATATTGGGAGAAAACCTTAATAACATTTGACCTAAAGTTTAGGTAAAACTATGAACCTAAGTTGCAACAACTTTTGTCGACTTTTGTTTCATAACTCGTTTGACTTCAAGACTTATGATACGGATAATATATGATTCAAATACCTTAAATCATGACCTCCTAAGTATACTAAGCATCTATAGGTTTACCCAAAAGTACGAGTTACAACATCCTTGATTCGTTTAACTTCTAATACTTGTTAATCACCCTTATGCACCCTTGTATCACTTATGATTAATCGGATTAACTTCTTATCATCTCAAGGATAATTCCTTCTTGGATTTGTGTTATCTAACTTATGGAATGAACTAACGTGTGTGGATATGGGTTGTAACACCCTCCCCCCTTAGGAACATTCGTCCACGAATGTAAGGGTTTATGGGGAGTCCAAATCATCGTGGATTCCAACAGAAAGATTTGGTGAATTTTCCCCTATAAAATGGTCACTAGCAAGATTTGCAAGTAGTGAAGCTCAAAGTATGGCCTGAGAAGGCTACACAAAGAATTATGGACATGGACATTATTTACATACCAACACTTTGTATTAAGGAAGATAGTTCTCAAGTTATTGCTTACCTCATAAAGCCATTTCACCTTCACAATATATCTTGCGTTCCACCAACATCCTTGTTATCATCATTCTGGAATAGGCAAGGGTACTTAGACTTTATCTCTTCTTCCGCTTCCCATGTCATTTCTTTCATATTCTTGTTCCTCCACAATACTTTGATGGAAGCTACATCTTTTGTTCTCAGCTTGCGGACTTGACGATCTAATATAGCCACTGGCACATCTTCATATGATAGATCCTCTGTAACTTGAACATCTTTGATAGGGACAACTCGAGAAGGGTCTCTAATACATTTCCTCAACATAGATACATGGAATACCGGGTGGACAAATTCGAATTCGGATGGCAATTCTAACTCATAAGCAACTTGTCCAATTCGTTGAAGAATTTTATACGGACCGATATACCTTGGACTCAGCTTACCTTTCTTCCCAAAACGCATAACTGTCAGGCCCCAAATCGAGGAACATGACCGGCGCCTGACCGGGTTGCCCCAGTCAAGCGGACCTGGGTGCCTTTCATTCCCACGCGTTACCCCTGTGTTGATTGTTTCTCATTAACCAAATATATTACTAACCATAATTGATTTCACATTAAACAAATAAAACAATACGAGTGATTCATTAACAAGATTTCAATTTTAACAACGCCCGACATAACACCATATATATACATAAGACTGGAGTCCCACAGTTTACATGTCTACAGAGCCTCTAGGATACAAAAAGGGAAATACAATACTTGCCGGTAACAAGGCTCCGGCTATACCTTACAAAACCAAAATGAAATCTAAACCGAAGTGGCATGAACCACACAAGGCCCCGAGGAAGAAAGGGGCTCACCAAAAACGGGTAGTGGAGGATGAAAGATACTACTGCCGATGAGCTGAAGTGCCTGCTACTGATCCACCTACAATCATGACACGAATGTAGCGCCCCGGCAAAAGGGACGTCAGTACACTTGAATTGTACTGGTATGTATGGACAAACTTTGTCCCAAGTAAACTCACGCCATTAAATTACATCAACAATTAATTAAGCCAGCCAACCATGTTTCCACATTTTCCTCATTTCAAATAATGCTCACACAAAGCACTTTCTACAATCAACCAATTTAACAATAACCAATCAATCACGTAAAGCACAAGTAGTCAAACAAAGGGGCAATCGGTGCCCCACAGGTTGCAAACTCTCCTGCTGTCTCCTTTCACAATTTCACATTATTGATTTATGTATCAATTTTCAATAGCGATTTCGATCGCTTTCCATCCTTATTGCCCCTGACCACCCTTATTACCTCGGCCACCCTTATCACCCCAACCCACACCTTATTTCACCACGTTGAGGCGCGCAACACGACCCCGCCTTACAGTTGAAAACACAACAATTTCAAACAGCAGATAAGGTACTACACACAATTTCAACAAGTTCAAATAGCAACTTACACATTGGTTCATGTTCTCAATTTTTTTCCCAATTCAATATCACAACCATGTTACAATATTTCCACAATTCAAGTGCTTCATCTATTTCCACAATAAACCAATTCTCAAGTGTTTCGTTTGTTTTCCACAAGGTGCCATATAGGCCATCATAGTCATTATTCACAATTCTTTTGCCAATTTAAACTCTCATTTTACATCACTCATAGCCCAACAACAAACTTTGAATATCCAACAACAACATCAAGAATTTCACACAATTTGTCAATTTAACATGAAACAAACAAACTTCACACATATAGGCGATTTCACAAGAATCAAAATTAGCCATACATACCTGGTGATGAGTTTTCTTCCGTTAACTTCCTACTTTATGCTTACCCAAGCTATCTTACTCTTGCCAACCTTGTTCTTGAAGACTCTTACTTCTACTCACTTCTTTTTACTAGAAATCAAGTTCAATAATCATGCATGAGTGTAAAAATTCTATTTTTAAAAGCTATTATATGCAAACCTCTCTTTACCCAATTAAAACTGAAAATCAAAGAAAATAGTTAGGGTTTTTACCTTGAAAATATTGGGGAAGTTGAATCCTTGCCCTAGGATCCCTTGGAATTAAATAGTTGGAACAATCTTTGAAGATGAAAGATTTCTCTCTCTAAAAACCCTCTCTTCTCTCTCTAATTTTGGTGAGGTGATATGATAAAATGAAGAAGAAAGGTGTTATATTAAAGAAGAGATCGGGTCAAAATGTTACAAAAATCTGGGTCGGGGTCAAATATGCGGTCACTATGCGACCGCAGAATCCACATGCGGTCCGCAAAGTGACCGCAAAAATGGCCTCAAAGTTATGCAGGTTCTGTTAAGGAATGCGGTCACTATGCGGACCGCATGTTGATTCCGCGGTCGCAAAAGTGCACCGCAGATTTGACATGCGATCGCATATCGACCGCACTTTTGACACGATTTTGGGCAACTCTCTGGAACGATTTGCGGTCAGAATGCGGTCCGCATGTTGATTCTGCGGTCGCATTCTTGACCGCATATTTGACACTTTTTCGGAAAAATTATTTCTCTACATTTTTGAAACTTAAATCACTACCAAGGGTCCGAACCGCGGCGAGCAAGCTCGCCGCGAAGAATTCTACGCATTCCTAACACATCATTCGGACCATGACACCACATCTACTAGGTTTTATGCACAAAAATTTTACGGGGCCTTACATCCTCCCCCCTTAAGATCATTCGTCCTCGAATGAGGATTTTGAAATAAATGAGTTGGTTTTGAAAGACATGATATGCAACCATCAAAATTTTGACTAACTCTTATATTTTAGAAAAATTTCGCCGGAGTTTCCTTTGTATTATGGACATATCCACCTGTCAGAGGGCCCCCGAAACACATTACCAAACAACAATACACAAATACAACACCTTTCACAACTGGTATACACTTTCTTATCTCAACGAATGCACATATTCTATCACATTGTCACAATTGCACATAACTAGTCACTTCAATGAATTTTCACCTTATTTAACCATTTTAACACACCATGTACACTTAACAAACCATTACCAATCTACACTTACTATTAGTTGTTTATTAAACACGTAAATCTTTATAAGGCTTTCATTTATCAAGAACGGTTCAAGTGACCCAAGGTAACAACACATTTAACTCATTACAAATAAAGGAGACTTTATTAATACTAAGAGGGAAACAACTTAGGCCAGATGACAGTTACTAGGAGTAGGAGGGTCACCTAATTTCTTCTAGGCTTGATCAAACAAATGGGGGTACTTTTCCTTCATCTCTTTTTCTGCTTCCCATGTGGCCTCCTCAACTTGTTGACTTTGCCACAATACTTTAACAGAGGCAACTTCCTTATTTCTCAACTTACGGACTTGCCTATCAAGAATGGCAACTGGAACTTCTTCATATGACAAATCTTCATTAACCTCTATAGCTTCGACTGGCATGATGGTGGATGGATCTCCAATCACTTTCTTCAACATGGACACATGGAATACCGGTTGCACTGATGACATCTCAGGAGGCAACTCTAGCCTATAAGCAACTTGACCAATCCTTTGAACGATCCGATATGGCCCGACATACCTAGGACTCAATTTTCCTTTCTTCCCGAATCGCATGACTCCCTTCATAGGAGATACCCTCAAGAACACCCAATCATCGACTTGAAACTCCAAATCCCTTCGACGAACGTCCGCATAGGACTTTTGACGACTCTGTGCTGTTTTCATTCTCTCCTGAATAACTTTGACCTTTTCCATAGCTTCGTACACCATATCTGGCCCTAGCAATTCCGCTTCACCTACCTCAAACCACCCGATTGGCGATCTACATCTTCTCCGGTACAATGCCTCAAACGGGGCCATTTGAATGCTAGCATGATAGCTGTTATTATAAGCAAATTCTATCAGGTGGCAAGTGTTCATCCCAATTACCTTTAAAATCTAAGACACAAGCCCGCAACATATCTTCAAGCGTCCGAATGGTCCGCTCGGCCTGTCCATCGGTCTGTGGATGGAAAGCTGTGCTGAGATTCACCTGAGTTCCCAAACCTTGCTGAAACTTCTTCCAAAAGTTAGCGGTGAACCGAGCCCCACGATCTGAGATGATAGAAAGTGGAGTCCCATGAAGCCTTACTATCTCTTTGATGTACAATCTTGCATATTGCTCCGCGGTATCAGTGGACTTGACAGGCAGGAAGTGAGCTGATTTGGTGAGTCGATCCACTATCACCCATATTGAGTCAAACTTACGCTGAGTGCGAGGTAACCCCACCACGAAATCCATATTGATCATCTCCCATTTCCACCTTGGTATTTCTATAAGCTGAGTTAATCCACCGGGCCGTTGATGCTCGGCCTTCACTTGTTGACAGTTCGGACATTTAGCTACAAAGCCTGCTACATCCCTTTTCATACCGTTCCACCAATAATTCTCCTTGAGATCGTGATACATTTTCGTTGAACCAGGGTGCACAGAATACCTGGAAGTATGAGCCTCTGCCATCACTCTTTCCCGAAGCTCGTCCACATCCGGAACACATAGCCTATCTTGACACCGCAATACACCATCTTCGCTGCTGAGTACAAATGCTGAGGTCTGGTTATTCATGACTGCTTCCTTCATCCGAACCAATGCTGGATCCATGAATTGTTTTTCCTTGATTTCCGCGACCAATGATGATTCTGCTCCATTATGCACCAAGATATCCCCCTCGTCTGACGCCGAGATACGAACCCCCAAACTGGCTAATTGGTAAACCTCTCGAGCCAGGGGTCTCCGATCCACACCCAAATGAGCCAAACTACCCATGGATTTTCGACTAAGAGCGTCGGCTACCACATTTGCCTTTCCTGGATGGTACAATATGTTCATATCATAGTCCTTGAGCAATTCTAACCACCGTCGCTGTCTCAGATTTAGCTCCTTCTGCTTGAACAAATACTGGAGGCTCTTGTGGTCCGAAAACACATCTACATGAACTCCATAAAGATAGTGCCGCCATATTTTCAAAGCAAACACAACAGCTGCAAGCTCCAAATCATGCGTTGGATAATTCTTCTCATGGTTCTTGAGTTGTCTGGAAGCATAAGCTATAACCTTTCCGTGCTGCATCAATACACATCCCAAACCGACTCTGGAGGCATCACAATAGACTACAAATCCCTCTGTGCCTTCTGGCAAGGCCAATACCGGTGCCGAGGTCAATCTTGACTTCAATTCTTGGAAACTTTTCTCACATGCTTCGGACCACTGGAACTTAACTGCTTTCTGCGTCAATTTAGTCAATGGGGAGGCGAGGGTTGAGAATCCCTCTACAAACCTCCGATAGTACCCGGCCAGACCCAAAAAGCTGCGAATCTCTGTCGGGGTCGTGGGTCTAGGCCAATCTTTCACTGCCGCAATCTTCTGAGGATCCACCATAATTCCCTCACTGGAAATAACATGCCCTAGAAAAGCTACGGACTCCAACCAAAACTCACATTTTGAGAACTTGGCATACAATTGATGCTGAAGAAGGGTCTGCAATGCTGCTCTGAGGTGAACGGCATGATCTTCCCTGCTCCGAGAGTAGATGAGAATGTCGTCAATGAATACAATCACAAAGGAATCTAGGAATGGCTTGAAAACCCGATTCATAAGGTCCATGAAAGCTCTGTTGGGGCATTGGTTAGCCCAAAAGACATGACCAAAAACTCAAAGTGACCATAACGAGTTCTGAAGGCGGTCTTAGGAACATCCTGCTCCCTGATTTTCAACTGGTGGTACCCAGACCGTAAATCAATCTTTGAGAAGAACCTCGCTCCCTGCAATTGGTCAAACAGATCATCCACTCGAGGCAATGGATATTTATTCTTAATGGTGACTTTGTTAAGTTGGCGATAATCAATACACATTCGAAGTGACCCATCCTTCTTTCTGACAAAGAGAACCGGAGCACCCCATGGCGACACACTCGGTCGTATGAACCCTTTCTCTAATAAATCTCTCAGCTGCTCCTTTAACTCCCTTAACTCTGTTGGCGCCATTCTGTATGGTGGAATGGATATTGGCTGAGTATCTGGCATTACATCGATCCCGAAATCAATCTCCCTATCCGGCGGGATGCCTGGAAGCTCATCTGGAAACACTTCAGGAAATTCATTCACAATTGGCACGGACTCGAGGATAGGCACATCCGAGGTGGTGTCCGTTACCCGAACCAGGTGATAGATACACCCCTTCTTAATCATCTTCGAAGCCTTAAGGTAGGAAATAAACCTACCCCTTGGCACTACACCATTTCCTCTCCATTCAATGACTGGCTCGTTAGGGAACTCGAGCCTCATAACTCTCGTTCGACAGTCAAGTTTGGCAAAGCACGAATAGAGCCAATCCATCCCCATAATTACATCAAAATCTACCATCCCAAGATCAATAAGATCGGCTGTGGTATCACGACCACCCACCGTAACAACACAATTCCTATAGACTCGTGAGGCTGTGATAGAATCACCAATAGGTGTCGACACAGAGAACGGCTCATGAAGCTGTTCGGGTTCTATCCCAAAACTTGAAGCAATGAATGGAGTAACATAAGACAAGGAGGACCCCGGATCAATAAGGGCATAGCAATCAATAGTCCGAACAGACATGATACCTGTAACAACATCTGGAGAAGCCTCGGCATTTTGGCGACCACTCAATGCATAGAATCGGCTAGGTCCACCCCTACCCCGAGCTCCACCCCTAGCTGCACCACGCCCTACTGCTGCTGGAGTACGCGCTGATGATGTAGCAGCTGAAGAACCGGATGACTGAGCAGATCCCCTACCTATACCCTGACGGGGTGCACGGCAGTCCCGCTGAATGTGACCTCTCACCCCGCACCCGAAACACACTGGAAGGTCAAGGTAGCAAGTTTCTGTATGAAATCTCCCACACTTGGGGCATGTAGGTCTCCCCTGCTGCTGGGATCTCACCCCAGGATGACCGGACTGACGAGACCTCCTGCTGTCTGAACCAGGTCTCGAGTAACTGCCCTGCTGATGACTGTGCACGGATGGCGGTGCACTCGCGGAGGACTGAGCATATGACTGGGATGGCCCTGATGACCCCTTCCCTGGAAGTGATCTCCCCGAACGACCCATTGACCGGGCCCTGTTGCTACTTTCTCTTTCTGCACGAATCTTCAATTTCCTGGCCTCTGTGGCCTGAGCAAACCCCACAATCCTCCCATAGTTCATGTCTGAGTGCAAAGCTGCTGTGGCGGCCTCATTCACCACCAAAGGGCTAAGGCCCTGAACAAACCGTCGAACCCGGGCATCCATGGTCGACACTAAATGTGGAGCGTACTTGGACAACCTTACGAACTCCATGTGATACTCCCAAACACTCATACTGCCCTGCTTGAGAACCTCGAACTCAGTGGCACGAGCTGCCATTGCCTCAGCAGGTAAGAAGTGGTCCATAAATGCATCCACGAACTCATCCCATCTGGCCGGAGGGCTCCCTTCCTCACGGGAATCCTCCCACATTTCGAACCATGAACGTGCCACTCCCTTCAGCCTGTAAGAGGCCAACTCTACCCCCTCTATATCTGTAGCCTTCATTACTCTGAGGGTCTTGTATATCTCATCAAGGAATTCCTGTGGGTCAGCCTCTGGATCGGTGCCTGAAAATTCCGGAGGGGCCAATCGCAAGAATTGATGGACTCTGGAGCCAAAGGAATCTCCCTGTCCGCTGGAGGATGCAGGGGCATCATGGGATCTCTGGGCCTGGGCAGCCACTAATTGTGTTAACATATGGATGGCTCCCCTAAGTTCTTCATTAGAGATACCGGAGCCCGAAGCGGGAACTGTATCTGAGTCAGGAACACTGGCAGGAGGAATGGTGGCATCCTCTGCCGCAGCTGGAATAGGGACACTTGGGTTTTGAACAGATGGGCCAGGCAAATTCGGGACTGGTGGGTCATTCTCTCCCACGGCATCGGGTACATGATTAACAGCTGCACTTGGGTCGGCATTGGCCCTAAGGCCGAGTCTAGCCTTCTTCTTAGGTGCCATATTCTGAAAATTTGGGAACAAGGCACGAATTAGACACGGATATCTCCACATTGCACTTTACCGCACGATATAGATTAACAAAGAAGTAGGTAAATTCCTAAATGCCCGTGTAGCCCCCTACTTATATGATGTGGTCGACAACACACATATAAGAAGGGCACTACTAGACACGGCTCCGAGACATCCTAGGACACTTTAAAACCTTAAGCTCTGATACCAAGTTTGTCACGCCCCAAATCGAGGAACATGACCGGCGCCTGACCGGGTTTCCCCAGTCAAGCGGACCTGGGTGCCTTTCATTCCCACGCGTTACCCCTGTGTTGACTGTTTCTCATTAACCAAATATATTACTAACCATAATTGATTTCACATTAAACAAATAAAACAATACGAGTGATTCATTAACAAGATTTCAATTTTTACAACGCCCGACATAACACCATATATATACATAAGACTGGAGTCCCACAGTTTACATGTCTACAGAGCCTCTAGGATACAAAAACGGAAATACAATACTTGCCGGTAACAAGGCTCCGGCTATACCTTACAAAACCAAAATGAAATCTAAACCGAAGTGGCATGAACCACACAAGGCCCCGAGGAAGAAAGGGGCTCACCAAAAACGGGTAGTGGAGGATGAAAGATACTACTGCCGATGAGCTGAAGTGCCTGCTACCGATCCACCTACAATCATGACACGAATGTAGCGCCCCCGGCAAAAGGGACGTCAGTACACTTGAATTGTACTGGTATGTATGGACAAACTTTGTCCCAAGTAAACTCAAGCCATTAAATTACATCAACAATTAATTAAGCCAGAGCCAACCATGTTTCCACATTTTCCTCATTTCAAATAATGCTCACACAAAGCACTTTCTACAATCAACCAATTTAACAATAACCAATCAATCACGTAAAGCACAAGTAGTCAAACAAAGGGGCAATCAGTGCCCCACAGGTTGCAAACTCTCCTGCTGTCTCCTTTCACAATTTCACATTATTGATTTATGTATCAATTTTCAATAGCGATTTCGATCGCTTTCCATCCTTATTGCCCCCGACCACCCTTATTACCTCGGCCACCCTTATCACCCCAACCCACACCTTATTTCACCACGTTGCGGCGCGCAACACGACCCCGCCTTACAGCTGAAAACACAACAATTTCAAACAGCAGATAAGGTACTACACACAATTTCAACAAGTTCAAATAGCAACTTACACATTGGTTCATGTTCTCAATTTTTTTCCCAATTCAATATCACAACCATGTTACAATATTTCCACAATTCAAGTGCTTCATCTATTTCCACAATAAACCAATTCTCAAGTGTTTCGTTTGTTTTCCACAAGGTGCCATATAGGCCATCATAGTCATTATTCACAATTCTTTTGCCAATTTAAACTCTCATTTTACATCACTCATAGCCCAACAACAAACTTTGAATATCCAACAACAACATCAAGAATTTCACACAATTTGTCAATTTAACATGAAACAAACAAACTTCACACATATAGGCGATTTCACAAGAATCAAAATTAGCCATACATACCCGGTGATGAGTTTTCTTCCGTTAACTTCCTACTTTATGCTTACCCAAGCTATCTTACTCTTGCCAACCTTGTTCTTGAAGACTCTTACTTCTACTCACTTCTTTTTACTAGAAATCAAGTTCAATAATCATGCATGAGTGTAAAAATTCTATTTTTAAAAGCTATTATATGCAAACCTCTCTTTACCCAATTAAAACTGAAAATCAAAGAAAATAGTTAGGGTTTTTACCTTGAAAATATTGGGGAAGTTGAATCCTTGCCCTAGGATCCGTTGGAATTAAATAGTTGGAACAATCTTTGAAGATGAAAGATTTCTCTCTCTAAAAACCCTCTCTTCTCTCTCTAATTTTGGTGAGGTGATATGATAAAATGAAGAAGAAAGGTGTTATATTAAAGAAGAGATCGGGTCAAAATGTTACAAAAATCTGGGTCGGGGTCAAATATGCGGTCACTATGCGACCGCAGAATCCACATGCGGTCCGCAAAGTGACCGCAAAAATGGCCTCAAAGTTATGCAGGTTCTGTTAAGGAATGCGGTCACTATGCGGACCGCATGTTGATTCCGCGGTCGCAAAAGTGCACCGCAGATTTGACATGCGATCGCATATCGACCGCACTTTTGACACGATTTTGGGCAACTCTCTGGAACGATTTGCGGTCAGAATGCGGTCCGCATGTTGATTCTGCGGTCGCATTCTTGACCGCATATTTGACACTTTTTCGGAAAAATTATTTCTCTACATTTTTGAAACTTAAATCACTACCAAGGGTCCGAACACATTCCTAACACATCATTCGGACCATGACACCACATCTACTAGGTTTTATGCACAAAAATTTTACGGGGCCTTACAATAACACCCTTCATTGGTGAGATCCTCAGGAAAACCCAATCACCAACCTCAAACTCTAGATCACGACGTCGGACATCGGAATAAGACTTTTGCCTGCTTTGTGCCGTCCTCAATCGTTCCTGTATCACTTTCACCTTCTCAATGGCTTGGTGAATCAAATCTGGCCCATATAATTCTGTTTCACCGACTTCGAACCATCCAACCGGTGATCTACATCTCCTCCCATATAGTGCCTCATATGGGGCCATTTTAATACTGGAATGGTAGCTATTATTGTAGGAAAATTCTATGAGTGGAAGATGGTCATCCCAATTTCCTTAAAATCTAGAACACATGCTCGTAGCATATCTTCCAATGTCTGAATGGTACGTTGAGCCTGTCCGTCAGTCTGCGGATGAAATGTAATGCTGAGATTCACCCGTGTGCCTAAACCTTTCTGAAAAGACCTCCAAAAGTTAGCCGTAAATTGAGCTCCTCGATCTGATATAATAGATACCGGCACACCATGAAGCCTAACAATCTCCTTGATATACAACTTCGCATAATCTTCAGCCGCGTAAGTTGTCTTAACTGGCAGAAAATGAGCACATTTTGTAAGTCGATCAACTATCACCCAGATAGAGTCAAACTTATGATAAGATCGAGGTAATCCAATAACAAAGTCCATATTAATCACCTCCCATTTCCAGGTCGGAATTTCTATATTCTGAAGCAATCCACCGGGTTTCTGATGTTCTATCTTTACTTGTTGACAATTGGGACACTGGGCTACAAATTCCGCAATAGACTTTTTCATGTTATCCCACCAATACTGCTCCTTGACATCATGATACATCTTTGTTGAGCCAGGATGGATGGAATATCGGGATTGATAAATTTCATTCATAATCTTTTCTCGCAACCCTGCTACATTCGGCACACATAATCGGCCCTGGTATCTCAGTGCCCCATCTCCTCCGATCTCAAAAGCCGTAATTTTACACTGCTGAATGTTCTCTCTCAATTGTAGTAAGATAGGATCTTCATATTGCCGTGCTTTTACCTCGGCTACCAAAGATGATTCCGATGTATTCTGTACAGTAACACTTCCGTCATCAAAGTCTAATAATCTGATTCTCATATTGGCTAGTTGATGAAGCTCTTTAGTCAACCCCCATCTACCTGCATCAATATGTACTAAGCTTCCCATTGACTTACGGCTGAGAGCATCTGCCACAACATTGGCTTTACCGGGATGATACAATATCTCGACGTCGTAGTCCTTCAGTAATTCAAGCCACCTACGCTGCCTCAAATTCAACTCTTTCTGCTTGAAGATGTATTGTAGACTCTTGTGATCTGTGTAGATGTCAACATGGATGCCGTATAAGTAGTGCCGCCATATCTTCAAAGCATATATTACTGTAGCCAATTCCAAATCATGGGTTGGATAATTCTTTTCATGCTTCTTCAATTGTCTTGATGCATATGAAATCACCTTCCCATGCTGCATCAACACGCACCCCAAACCTATACCTGAGGCATCACAATATACCACATATCCTTCTGTTCCTTCAGGGAGAGTGAGCACCGGTGCGGATGTCAATCGATCCTTCGGCTCCTGAAAACTACGTTCACAAGTGTTAGACCACTGGAACTTGGTAGCTTTCGGTGTTAACTTAGTCAATGGTGCTGATATAGAGGAAAACCCTTCTACAAATCCGCCTATAATATCCTGCTAGCCCCAGGAAGCTACGAACTTCCGATGGTGTTGTAGGTCTCGGCCAATTCTTTACTGCATCAATCTTCTGAGTGTCGACACTAATACCCTCGTCAGATATCACATGGCCAAGGAATGCTACCGAGTTCAGCCATAATTCACATTTGGCGAGCTTAGCATATAACTTACGATCCTGAAGCATCTGTAATACTATCCGCAAGTGGCTCGCATGTTCCTCCTCCGAACGAGAATACACCAGAATGTCATCAATGAATACAATCACGAACACATCAAGATAGGGCCTGAATACAGTATTCATGAGATCCATAAAAGCTGCTGGGGCATTTGTTAGTCCGAACGACATCACCAAGAACTCAAAGTGTCCATATCTTGTCCTAAAGGCCGTCTTTGAAATATCCTTCTCCTTAACCCTCACCTGATGATACTCTGAACGTAAGTCAATCTTGGAGAAATACTTGGCACCCTGGAGTTGGTCAAACAGGTCGTCAATTCTTGGAAGTGGATACTTGTTCTTTATAGTAAACTTATTCAACTGTCGATAGTCGATACACATCCGTAATGACCCATCTTTCTTCCGCACGAATAGGACCGGCGCACCCCAAGGTGAAGTGCTAGGCCTAATGAAGCCCTTATCCAGTAAGTCCTTTAACTGCGCCTTCAACTCTCGCAACTCTGCCGGGGCCATTCTATATGGAGGGATAGAGATCGGTTGAGTGTCAGGCAACACATCAATGATAAACTCAATCTCCCTTTCTGGAGGAAGGCTTGGGAGTTCATTTGGGAAAACATCTGGAAATTCATTGACTACGAGGATAGATTGTAGAGTAGGCAGCTTCGCCTCTGCATCCCTAACGCGAACAAGATGATAAATGTAACCTTTTGAGATCATTTTCCTTGCCTTAAGATAGGAAATAAACCTACCTTTCGATGTAGCAATGTTCCACTTCCATTCAATGACGGGTTCACCAGGAAATTGAAACTTAACCATCTTCATACGACAATCAACATTTGCATAGCATGAGGCCAACCAGTCCATTCCCAGTATCACATCAAAATCAACCATTTCTAACTCAAATAAATCTGCCGAGGTTTGACGACTACAAATCATCACAGTGCAACCTCTATATACCCTTCTAGCAATCACGGAATCTCCTATTGGAGTAGATACCGCAAGGGGTTTACTTATCAATTCAGGTTCAATGCCAAACTTATTAGCCACAAAGGGTGTAACATATGATAATGTAGATCCCGGATCAATCAACGCATATACATCATAAGAAAACACAGATAATATACCCGTAACAACATCTGGAGACGACTCGAGATCCTGTCGACCTACTAGAGCATATGTTCGATTTTGAGCACCACTCAAACTCGGCCCTGCACCTCTACCTCTACCACGACCTGTCGACTGCTGAAAACCCCGTGCTGGAGGTCGAACTGGTGAGGAAGAACCAGACACAGATCTAGTCGGCTGAGCCATACCATCACCTCCCCTGTTAGGACAATCCCTCATCATATGGCCAGGCTGTCCGCAAGAATAACACGCATCGGAACCTCGACGGCACAGTCCAAAGTGGGCCTTGCCGCACTGATCACAACATGCTGTTGGGGGTTTCGTCTGACTAGTATCCCTGTGATGTTGCGATCCAGATGCCTGCGAACTCTGACCTGGACAAGAATAGGATCGATCATATCAAGGCCTCTAAAACTGTGGAGGAGCACTAGCTACAGATGGCGCCGAACTCCTCGAAGACTGGGGCCTGGCGCTGCCTCTTAAGTCATCAGAATACCTTGCAAATCTCGCCCTCTTATGCTGGCCCCTATCCTGCTCCCTATCTGTCCTCTGATGGCGCTTACGATCCTCTAGGGTCTGAGCATAAGCTTGAATACGGGAAATATCCATGCCTTCTACCAAGGAGGCTGTCATACACTCATTTATCGGATGGGGTCCCAACCCGTTCACGAATAAATGCACCCTATCACACATCTCGGCCACCATATGGGGAGCATACCTTGCTAAAGAATCAAACTGCATACTATACTCTCGCACACTCATATTACCTTGTCTAAGGTTCAAGAACTTATCAGCTCTAGCTCGTCGTATCTCAACTGGCAAATATTGACGAAGAAAGGCCTCAGAAAAATCCTTCCACACGGCTGGAGGAGCGTTCGGACCCCTGGATCTCTCCCAACTATCATACCAAAGAACCGCTAAATCCCGTAGCCGATAAGAAGCCAACTCTACTGCCTCTGTATCACTAACATGCATAACCCGTAGTGTACGATGAACCCGGTCAATAAAAGTCTGCGGATCCTCCTTGGGGTCTGATCCGGTAAACACTGGAGGGTCTAAATTAATAAAATCACGAACTCTTGTACTAACTGGTTTATCAGCAGCACCGGTATTCTGCCTCTGAGCCCGAGCAGCTACCAAGCTAGTCAATAACTACAAAGCACTCCACATATCCTGGTCTGTAGTGCCAGACGGAGGAGCTGGAGGTGTTGGGTGCCACCTAATATCCTCTGGAGGAGACGGAGTAGATGAGGTATGAGACGACATCTCACTTTGAGCCTCACTTTAGCCTGCTCTGTCTTGGGGCACCTGACTGGTACCCTCTCTCGCAGCTGTATCAAGCCGTCTACTAATTGTTTGTTTCCTAGTCGAAGGCATCGCTGAAAGAAAACAAGGTGAATATTAGAGACGAACACTTACGACTCAACTCTATGCATGATCTAGATTGAGGAAGAAGGTAACAACCCTAGATGTCATGTAGCCTCCTGATTATAAATGTGGCACGCTACACATCCATAATAAAGACTCTACTAGACATGGCTCATAGACAATCCCTAGGATAGACTTGCTCTGATACCAAGTTTGTCACGACCCAAACTGGAGGACCATGACTAGCATCCGACCATACTTGCCGAGCACCAACGTACATTTTATCTAACCTTCTTTATTATCTTTTAGGCCGACGAGACCAATATAAATGGTAGACATGGATCATGAACAACCAACAATAAAATATGATTGCATGAACCTACATAACATGGGATGACCGGACAATCAAGAAACTATATACATATGGTACAAGCTACCACGCTAAAATGAAAGACTATACAACAAAAACCAGCCGACAAGGCATACCAAACTATACATGAGTCGACACTTGTCTATGAGCCTCTAAAGGAACATAAGTTCTGCAACATAGCCGGAACAGGGCCCCGACATACCCATAATGTCTATAACAAAAATGCATACCAAGACCAAGGCAAGTCCGGAGAAGGGATCTCGCCAATCACCGCCGAATTGGACAACCTACTGTGATGGGGGAGCTGCACCTGCCTGTCTATCAGGACCTGCAGCACGACATGCAGCGTCCACAAATAAAAGAACGTCAGTACGAATAAAGTACTGAGTATGTAAGGCAGAGAACCATAAATACGAACATTAATGTAAGCAGGGATAGAGAATATACAACCTGTAACATCTGAGTACCTCTAAGGGCTACTGACGTGAAATACATGATACATATGTATAAATACATAATCTTTTAAAACATACGCCTCTGTGGGCATCATCATCATCATATCGTACCCGGTCATAATAGGCTCGGTAAAAACATACCCGGCCATTATAAGGCTCGGTAGAATCGTACCCGGCCACGTGGAGCTCGCTAAAAACCAACTGATCAGTGGTTGCACAATAGGTGCCGTACCCGGCCGACTATAGCACGGCTCGGTAGAGTAAAATAGATACATATATATAATGCATGCTCGACTCATGGAAACACCTTGTTGACCTTTCGGAGTGACGTAAGGTCGGTATCCTATGTACAACTTATTAGATCTAACTCTTCACTATGAACCTTATAGGAATCAGGAAGTACCAACAAGATTGATAACATAAGAATAAGAGAAGCAACATCAACATCAATCGTTCCATAAGAGGGAAAACAATGTAAGTACTGCTTAGCTTCTAAGAATAGAGTATCTTTGGAAGCTCGTTCATTACATTATGTACAATCAGGAGTCGTGCAAAAGAAGGAAAGGGATAGCCTCACATACCTTGTATATACTGCCACAACCTCAAGCTATGCAAACGTCACGACTCCTTAGTCTACAATAGAAGAAATGACACTATCGTTAACGTTTAAGCGTCGCAACTATTATGTACCAATCACAACCTATTTTGTGATGAAACGGACAGCACCTCCCCTATATATATGACTTCACACCATTCAAAAAAATCACCAAACAGCCTAAACAACATCAATAATAAACATATTGAGCCTCCCAAAACAGTCCACACACAACCTAATCACATCATACATATGACGGCCACTATAGTCGTATCAAACGACCCAAAAATATTACGAAGAACTAGCAGACCTCAACCCAACATATATATGGTGTTTCTCCACACCCTGCCTCCTCCAAAACTCCACAAAACAGTAATAAAAACGCAGCCCAACAGCAACACAAAACAGTCCACAAAACAGTCCGCTACAAGTGAATAACTTGAACTCACGGCTTCCGATCACCGTCCCGTGAGTTCTTACATGTATATAACGAATTACCATGAATTTACAGCAGAATAAATATATGAAATATAGCAGTAAACTCACCTTAGTTGTTGGATAACTCAGCCTTTAACTTGGTTCTTCAAACTCTAGTGTTTACCCCCAATTTGAACTTGAAAGAGAGGGAAAATCAATTAGGGTTTGTGGATAATTTTTGGGAGGAAGTTTGCAGGGTTTTAGGTCTGGTTATTTGTGAAATATAAAGAGGGATATATTTCAGAAGATAAGCCTTTTAATGGGCTCCTTTTCTGACCCGAAATTTCCTCTTTTGGGCCGACATTTAACCAAGTAGCTGACCCACCTACTTGTCGCCTAGTAGCTTGTGCAGTCTCACGAAAATGTCTATATCTCTCTATTCCAATATTGTATTGATAAACCGTTTAATACGTTGGAAACTAGACTCATAGATCTTCAATTTGGTGGGTAGATCACCCCGTAATTCCAAGTATATTGGGAGAAAACCTTAATAACATTTGACCTAAAGTTTAGGTAAAACTATGAACCTAAATTGCAACAACCTTTGTCGACTTTTGTTTCATAACTCGTTTGACTTCAAGACTTATGATACAGATATTATATGATTCAAATACCTTAAATCATGACCTCCTAAGTATACTAAGAATCTATAGGTTTACCCAAAAGTACGAGTTACAGCATCCTTGATTCGTTTAACTTCTAATACTTGTTAATCACCCTTATGCACCCTTGTATCACTTAAGATTAATCGGATTAACTTCTTATCATCTCAAGGATAATTCCTTCTTGGATTTGTGTTATCTAACTTATGGAATGAACTAACGTGTGTGGATATGGGTTGTAACATGTGGTGCCTGATAATTCTGAGTCTATAAGTACAGTTAAGGCTCAAGCTTTTGAAGCAACGTATGAAGAAAGGCACAAAACGATCAATGATGTTTTGACTTGTGGTGTAGTATTTGAGAGACATGTAATGGTCGTCGTTCTTGAGATAGCATGGCCTCATGATTTAAGGTCACTCGGGGTAAGTGCAGTTGGAATAAGTTAGGTATTGAAGGAAGATATTAACATTTCTAAGGTAATCAAGGATATCCTGGAAGGAAGTAGATTGATCAGCCATAGTTGAGTTGGCGTATTGGTGTCAATGATCGGTTCATGCAACGTGATCGAATTATGCATGTGATTTGTGGCGGTACATTTGAGACTTGTCGGCCGCGGTGATTGATGTTATTCTAAAGTATTCGTCTGTTAGGGGCTTGTTATGAGTAGGCAGATCTCGGGAAGGGTTATGGTGGCTTGGACCACTACTTAGATAATTGGCATATTTGATGGCTATAAGAATTCGCTGTATGTTGTTATAGCTCTCCTGTAGTGAGTTAAATGGAAGGTCTTATGTGATGAAGTATTAGCCTATCATCGGTTCTAGAGCTATGATGGAAATTGTGTGTATCGTATATCGGCACGTGGGGTGCAGTGAGTAGTATGAAATTTGAAGTAAGGACCAAGGTCGCAGTTTGGTCAATAAATGTGATATAAAGAGCTCGGGTGAGCAGGAAAGGAGTTTCAGTATTTTGAGTAAGATGGGTATTAACATCAGTATCATTTGAGGTCGGTGTCCTGTGAGAAAGGCTTTGCATCCCGGTTAGGGACTCCTGATTGCTTTTCAGTGTTAGTGCAGCCGGTGGGTTGAATGTGCAGGCCCGTTTAATTATTCGGAAGATAGTGGGAGCTTGACCCACAAGAAGATTGTATAGGTGTGACTTGTAGTCACTTGATTGGTTAGAAATTTAAACCAAGTATGAGGATTTTGGTGATATCATTCAATTGAGAATTTATGTTGGAGGGCACTCTGTTTATTGGGTTATGGACCTGTGAAATATTATTGACTTAGCTTGGCACGACCAGGATAGACTTAAGGTCGGTGGATAGATTTAAATGTGGAAGTGAGCCTTGCATCAGGCCGGTTGTGTTTCTTCCAGTAATGCGCCCTTTGTGGAGGGATAGTCGCGGTCTTATTTCGCGGTTAGTTAATTCATGTAAAGATATATTGCGCCGTATGAGTTGTGAGACGGCTTGGTAAGTCCCTTATGTGTTGAGGTTCCGCTCAGCGGTGATGTTATATGAGCATGATGGCTCTTGAGACTCAGATCTTATATCGCACCTCAGTTGTGCTTTAGTTTGTAGCCTATAGCGCTATATGTTTCCTTGTGTCCGATATCATGCACCTTAGTATGCTTATGATCGATATTCAGCATTTTGATGTGATGAGCTATTCAGCTCGACGTATGGCTCCTTGTGTGAGTTTTATACAGGGATCGGGTGGCACGCCGCCATGGTTATATTGTTTTGATCGTGTGGCACGCCGCCATGGTTATATTGTTTGGATCGGGTGGCACGCCGCCATGGGTATATTATTGGGATCGGGTTGCACGCCGCAATAGTGTGATGTTTATTTCAGTGTCCATAATTGCTTTTAGGTGTTCTGTTTCCTATTTTTCCGAGGAAGTCCATGTTAGTGTGAGAGTTGAATAGTTCTCTCTAGTGTTCGCCTTCCTTTTGTATCACGTGCGAATTAGTAGCCTACTGGCACATCGTGTCATCTTGCAGGACTTTTGATTATGTCTGAGGTGGCTTATCGCCTGAGCAGTTCGTACTGGGTGAGATGAGGTTATGGGATTTGGGATCAGTGCAAACTGATTATATGAAGTATATTAGAGAGGAAAATAACATTCTCTGGTTTAGGACAAGGTAATGGATCTTGTTAGAAGTATAAACTGAATGATTTGTTGACTTGGCAACTAAATATGAATTCCTGCACATCTCTTCCGTCGTATCGGTGTTGTAAAAGCTAGAGCAAGACCCATGTAGGTCATGAGATGCAATGAGAGCATCGGATTTGTGGAATTTCGACTATTATATTTAAAGAATATTATTGTGGTCCCATGAGTAAAGTGATGCAAAGTGTGAATTCAACAAAGTTATGCAATCATGTATGGGTACAACGTGTGAAGAATGATATTGTGGTCGTATGATGGAAACATGCTAGGCAGGAAATTCCGAATGTTGGAATTGGGTCTAATGGCTTATTCACTCGAATAAAGGAGTATATCTATAGAGTTATCGAGCTAATGTGCTCAAATGAGTTGTGGAAGCGCAGGAAGTTGCATGAGATGTTAAACCAGTGATTTCAGACTACTTCAGTGTAGTTCTCAGCACGTTCGAGGACGAACGTATGTTTAAGTGGGGGAGATTGTAATGACCCAACCGGTCGTTTTGAGATACGTCCATGAGCAACTTCATCTCAAGTATATTGACTTGTGTGTATGGTCAGAATTAAAATTCAAGAAGTTTGGAGTCAAATTTAAATGAAAATTCTCATTTCCAAAGCTTAAAATTGAAGAAATGAACTAGGATTGGAATTTTGAGTATACGACCTCGGAATTGAGATTTGAAGGTTCCAACAAGTTAATATGATGATTTCGGACTTGGGCGTATGCCTGGATCGGGTTTTGGATAACCCGGGAGCGTTTTGGCGCATATTATGGAAGATAGCATTTTAAAAGAAATTGCATCAATTTGGCTTAAATGCATTTTTAGTGTTATTGATGTCCGTTTGGGATTCTGAGACCGGGAGTAGCTCCATATGGTTATTCTGTATTTGGGAGCGCGATCGGAAGTGAATTCGGAGGTTCGTGGGTCATTTTGGAGTCGTTTGGCTAAAGATAGAAAATTGAAGGTTTTTGAGAAAATTTGACCGGAAGTGGAAATTTTGATATCGGACTCAAAATGCAAATCTTATGGTTCGGATAGCTTCGTTAGGTGATTTGGGACTTAGGAGTGTGTCCGGAATATTTTTGTGATGACCGGTGTAGAATTAAGCTTGAATTGGCAAAGTTAGTATTTTGGCGAATTTCGGTTGATAGGTGAGATTTTGATCCGAGGGTCGGAATGGAATTCCAAAAGTTTCTGTAGCTTCGATATATCATTTTGGACGTGTGTGCAAAATTTTAAGTCAATCGGATGCGATTTGATAGGTTTCGGCATCGGAAATAGAAGTTGGAAACTTCAAAGTTCATAAAGTTTGAATCGGGGTGTAATTCATGGTTTTAGAGTTGTTTGATGTGGTTTGAGGCCTCGAGCAAGTCCGTAATGTGTTTTGGGGTTGGTTGGTATGATTGATTGGGGTCCCGGGGGCCTCGGGTGTGTTTCGGGTTGTGATCACGCTCTTATTTGATGTTTCAACATTGCTTCTTTGAACATAAAGGGGTACCATATTAGGTAAATTATCTCCAAATTCAGTTTTGTTTGAACCATTAGATCCGTATCGTAATTTCGGAGCCATAGCAAAAAGAATCGTCGAATTTGGACATCGTATAAGAAAGTTATGCTCATTTCCGTGCCGAGAAAAGTGCTGGTGTATGTCAGAACCGCAGAAGCGGAATTTGACCGCGGATGCGGAACCGCAAAAGCGGATATGGAACCGCAAAAGCGGTCCCGCCTATGCGGAAATTATCCGCAAAAGCGAAGAATAGGCCTGGTTAGTATTTAAAACCGAGAAGTTTAGTATTTTGGGCATATCTTGAGTTCTAGAGCTCCGATTGAGGTGATTTTCGCGGTGTTGTTCTCGTCTCATCAAGGAGGTAAATATAAGAACTTTATTTTGATGTTTCTCCATCATTATTTCACTGTTAATGGAGGATTAATGGAGGGTTTGAGCCCTAGGCCTAAATTTTAGGAAATCTTTGATTTGAATGGGCAAACGGAATCCGATTTTGATAAATTTTATATGCACGGACTTGTGTTGAGATAAGGAACCCGAATATATAACTTTTGTAGTTTTTCGAGAAGTGTACCGAAAGTCGAGTTTTGACAACTTGTGAGTTTTGGTGTATTTTGAATTGTTTTGGTTGGGTAATGCCCAATTGGCCTATTTTGATGTGATTCTATTAATTTTTATCAGATACTATGCCTGTGGAGGCCGACATTCGCGGCAAGAGAGTTGTCTCTTAGCGGTTTTGTACCGGAGTCGAGGTAAGTGGCTTGTCTAACCTCGTGTGGGGGAACTTTCACCCCTAAGATATTATGTGATAGTTTAAATGCCTTGTACGCAAGGTGACGGGCGTGTACATGCGCTGGTTGTTGTAACACACACCATACTTGAATTATCCGATTAGTGATATTCCTACTCTTAGGTGATAAAAGCCTTACTTTACCCGGTATTAGTTAGAAAAGCATGATTAGCTAGGATTCAACATGTTTAATTGCCTAGTTGACTTACTTGAACTTCTTGATAAATAGTTGGCACTAGCTTCGGTGAAGTTGTAATTAAACATATTATACTCTCCCTGTGTGTTTTCTTTATTTGATGTGTTGGTGGACTGCGGGTTCAATTCCCGGAGATCCCAGGGCTGTGGGTTCGATTCCCAGAGACCCGAAGTGATATTTGTAGGGACTGCGGGTTCGATTCCCGAGATCCTGAGTTATTGGTAGGGACTGCGGGTTCGATTCCCGAGATCCTGAGTTATTGGTAGGGACTACGGGTTCGATTCCCGAGATCCTGAGTTATTGGTAGGGACTGCGGGTTCGATTCCCGAGATCCTGAGTTATTGGTAGGGACTACGGGTTCGATTCCCGAGATCCTGAGTTATTGGTAGGGACTACGGGTTCGATTCCCGAGATCCTG
Source organism: Nicotiana noctiflora (assembly GCA_032618575.1). NCBI lineage: Eukaryota > Viridiplantae > Streptophyta > Magnoliopsida > Solanales > Solanaceae > Nicotiana > Nicotiana noctiflora. The sequence continues at coordinate 40,377 of JASVEL010009218.1, read as the reverse complement.
AGTTATTGGTAGGGACTACGGGTTCGATTCCCGGAGATTCTCGAGATCCTGAGTTATTTGTAGGGACTGGGGGTTCGATTCCCGGAGATCCTCAGATCTATTGAGACATGGGCTGCGGGTTCGATTCCCGGAGACCCAGGGGTACTGTTAATGGGACTGTGGGTTCAATTCCCACAGGTTCTGGACTTGTTAATTGAGTTGTTACTTGTTGGTAGTTTAATTGTAGACGGTTGCAGTAATCACTTTATTGTTGTTATTTAAAGATTATTGTCATTTAAACTGCTCTTTATTGTTATTGTCATTTTATTATTGATTTCTCTCAGTAGGGCCCTGACCTTCCTCGTCACTACTCCATCGAGGTTAGGCTTGGCACTTGGTGTACTCATGCTACTCTTCTGCACACTTTTGTTGTGTAGATCCAGGTACATTAGGACAGGCTCGTACTAGGTGATTCCGCAGCTTTTTGGGAGACCACGAGGTATGATCTGCTACGTCCGCGGATCCGGAGGCTTTCCTTCTATTCTGATAGTATTAGTTGACATTTTCCTTCATTTCGTTGTTAGATACACATAGAGCCACAGTTGTATATTCTCTTTTAGTCTGTGTTACCCGTGGGATTCCGGATCTTGGTGGTGTTTATACAGTGTGTTTGACAGGTGTATGTGCCAAGCGGCACATATTACATTCATATTTATATCGTTTTCCGCTATTTCTTATTTAATGTTCATAAACTTGTATATTCCGCAACGTGTTAGGCTTACCTAGTCGTGGGGACTGGGTGCCGTCATGACATGTTCACGATTGGTGAACTAGGGTCGTGACAGGAAGGATACTACAATAGATACTACACACCTATGATAGACACAGGATCAGAAGTAAATTTATGTAGATATAATTGCCTACCAGAAGAGAAATGGGAAAAACTTAGAACACCCTTACCAGTAACAGGATTTAATAATGAAGGAAGCATAATTACCCACAAATCAAAAAATATAAAAACACAAATACGGGATAAAATACTTACTATAGAAGAAATATACAATTTTGAATTACCCACAAGAGATATTTTACTAGGAATACCATTCTTAGATAAATTATACCCACATGTAATAACTAAAACACATTGGTGGTTTACAACACCATGTAAACAAAAAATAGGAGCAAAAAGAGTTCTAAAAAAGAAAAGAAAAACAACTGATTGGATAAAAGGAAGTAACACAAAAATTAGAAAATGAAAAAGAAGATGATAATAAAATAGAATTAATTATCTTTTCAATAAATACAGTTAAAATAATCCAAGAAAAACTAGAACCATTGTATAGTGAAAACCCCTTACAAGGTTGGGAAAAACATAAAACAAAGGTAAAAATAGAGCTAATTGATGAAAATAGTATAATAACACAAAAATCCTTAAAATACAATTTCAAAGATTTAAATGAATTTAAAATACACATTGACGAATTACTAGAACAAGGTTATATACAAGAAAGTAATAGTAAACATACAAGTCCAGGCATTTATAGTAAATAAACATAATGAACAAAAAAGAGGAAAAAGTAGAATGGTTATAGATTATAGAAACCTAAATGCAAAAACCAAAACATATAACTACCCAATACCAAACAAAATACTAAAAGTAAGACAAATCCAAGGATATAACTATTTTAGTAAATTTGATTGTAAATCAAGATTTTACCACTTAAAGTTAGAAGAAGAATCCAAAAAATTAACAGCATTTACTGTACCCCAAGGATTTTATTAATGGAACGTATTACCATTTGGATATAAAAATGCACCAGGTAGATATCAACATTTTATGGATAACTATTTCAAACAATTAGAAAATTGCATAATATATATTGATGATATATTATTATATTCAAAAACACAAGATGAGCATATAAAATTATTAGAAAAATTTATATATATTATAGAAATATCGGGAATAAGCCTAAGTAGAAAAAAGGCAGAAATAATGAAAAATCAAATAAAATTTCTAGGAATAGAAATAGATAAAAGCGGAATTAAAATGCAAACTCATATAGTACAAAAGATAATAAATTCAAATGAACAATTAGATACAAAGAAGAAACTACAATCATTTTTAGGATTAGTAAACCAAGTAAGAGAATATATACCAAAATTAGCAGAGACTTTAAAACCATTGCAGAATAATTTAAAAAAGGATATAGAGTATCACTTTAGTGAAGAAGATAAAAAACAAGTAAGAAAAGTTAAACAAATATGTAAAAATCTACCAAAACTATACTTCCCGGATGAAGATAAAAAATTTACATATATAATAGAATCAGATGCAAGTGAAAAAAGCTATGGAGGAGTATTAAAATACAGGTATGATAAAGAAAAAATAGAACATCATTGTAGGTATTATTCCGGAACATTCACAAACCCGGAGATAAAATGGGAAATCAATAGAAAGGAATTATATGCAGTATATAAATGTTTATTGGCATTTGAACCATATATTGTATATAATAAGTTTATTATAAGAACAGATAATACACAAGTAAAATGGTGGCTAACCAGGAAGATACAAGATTCAGTTACAACAAAGGAAATATGAAGGCTTGTATTGAATATAATGAATTTTACATTTACAATTGAAGTAATTAGTACTAACAAAAATATGATTGCAGACTACCTATCAAGACAAAGCTACACAAACTGAAGAAATAGATACAACAAAAGATATAATCTCAATCCTTGAGAAATTATCCTCTCAAATGGATAATATGGGAACGAGAATACAAAAGCTAGAAGATGCCAAAAATCTAAGTCAACAGCATGACTCTAAAGATGCGGATATAAGTCAATCGGAAGACTATAAAATTCCAGAGCTACAAGGTGACGTTGGGAAACACCTTAAAACCCATAACATGTGTTTTGATACAGCTGCAGGAAGTTCATCTACAAAGAAAGGAGTTAGAAATACGAACATGAATAAAATATTTGATAAACCATACATACCCAAAATACCAAAAGACCCATTATTCGTACCTCCACAAATGACATCATATTTAGAAAGTCTAAATGTGACGACCCGGCTCGTCGTCACGAGAATTACCACCCCGTTATGTTTTAAATACATGTTTTATGATTTTATATCAGTGTTAGAGTCTATCGGGTGAGTTAGGAGTAAATTGGATTGAAAATGAGGCATATAGCCTTTTTGAAGGAACTTGAATAAGGAAAGTCAACCCGGAGTTGACTATTTGGTTAGAGGGCTCGGAATCAGGTTCTGATGATTCGGTTAGTTCCAGGAGGTGATTTGTGACTTAGGGGAACGATCGGAATTGAATTTAGAGGCCCGGTGTAGAAATAGGCTTGAATTGGCTAAGGTTGAATTTTGGCGAAATCCGAACGGTAGGTGAGATTTTGATCCGGGGTCGGAATGGAATTCCGACAGTTGCAGTAGCTCCGTTAGGTGATTTTGGATGTGCCTGCAAAATTTCAGGTCATTCGGACGTTGTTTGGTCGGGTTTTTGATAGAATGCGTGATTCGGAAAGTTTTAAGGAATTTAGGCTTGAATCCGTGTGTAATTGGTGATTTTGATGTTTAGGATGGTGTTTTTATGATTGGAACAAGTTTGTATCGTGTTTTGGAGTATGTTGGTGGTTTTCGTTGGGGTCCCGGGGGCCTCGGGATGAATTCGGGGGTCCAAACGGACCAATGTGTGCCAAAAGGCACTGCTGTTCTGCTGCAATAATTGCAGAGAATTTTTGCTCTCTGCGATCACGAAGTTTTGAATGCGATCGCGTAAGGCAGCGTTTGGGTGTATCACGATCGCGTGGTGATGTCTGCGATCGCGTAGGTCAATGTCGGAATAAAGTGCGATCGCGTTTGGGTTCACGCGATCGCGTAAGGTCAAGTCCGGATGCAATGCGATCGCGTGGCTGGAGTTGCGATCGCGTAGGGATCTTTTGTTGTTCATTGCGATCGCGTGCCAAAGGCTGCGATCGCGTAGAGGAAAAATCAGGCCCCAGGGATTTATGCATCGCGATCGCGAGCCCAGTGCTGCGATCGCGTAGGGTTAATTGGCCTGGCAGTGAGTTTAAGTTCAGAACAGAACCAGTCGCGGGTTTAATACCCAAAACCTCCATTTTTGAGTTCCAAGAGAAGAAATTGACGGGAGATTGCTGGAAAATCATCGGGGTTTCGTTGGAGGTAAGTTTTGTGGCTTAATTACATCATTTTAACATGAAATCATGGGTTAAATTTCTGTAAATGGAAGATTAAAGGTGGGTTTGAACCCTAGGCCTAAATTAAAGAAAAACACTGAATTGAGTGGGCAAATGGAGTCCGATTTTGGTAAAATTTATATGCCTAGACTCGTATCGAGATGAGGATTCCGAATATGTAACTTTTGTAATTTTTCGACAAGCGTACCAAAAGTCGGGTTTTGACAACTTTGGGAATTTTGATGTAAATCGAGTTGTATTGATTGGGTATCGTCCCATTGGCCTAATTTGTTGTATTTCTACTGTATTTGATCAGATTCTACGCGTGCAGAGCTTGATTCTCGTGGCAAGGGAATTGCGGAGTAGTCGTCGTGCCGTATTGAGGTGAGTAATAGATGTGGGTGATGACCAGCGGGTTCGAAACCCCGGTATACCACTTTGTGACGCTCTATAGCGGCGAGACACGCACACTCTTGAGAGTGCGGGGTCGATCATGAACTGGAGACTATATATTAGTCCGACCTGTTGATACTGTATTATTGGCTATTCTCGAGCTGTTGAACCCCCTTCTTGGGCGGTTGATTATACTTGTGGGCCGTGAGCCAGTTATGGGATCCCGCAAGGATCGTTATAATTGTCTTATCATATAGACATGCTAGTTTACTACTAGTCCGCCTTTCTGTTATTATGCTAATTCCAATCTCTGGAACTTGATATTACTGTTTTCCAACTGAAAAATGATAAAAGAGTTTTCAAAAACTACTTTTGAGCCTGCGAGGCTGTATCCGCATATTAGCTGACTAGTAGTGGATCGGGCTGCGCGCCGCAGCGAGATATATGTTGGATCGGACTGCACGCCGCAGGAATATCTCTATGAGATGTGCTTGGGCTGTAGGAGCCCCTCCGGAGTCTGAACCCCCACAGTGAGCACGGGTACCCAAAATTGGAGTCGGCTATGCGCCGTAGCGGTCATATCATGCATTGCATTGCATTTAGCTACATCTGCTAGTTGTTATGCTATTTATTGGTATTTGTTGGTACAGGTACAGTGAATATTGATTCTATGACAGGGTAGCTGATTATAGTTTTACATAGTGCTTTATTGCGGATTTCTTATCTCTGCGCTGTCTTACCCTTGTTTATTACCACTGAGTCTGGCAGTACTCATTTTACTCCCCGCACCTTGTGTGCAGATCCAGGTACCTCTCAGCAGTGATCCAGTAGCTGTGCGAGGCGACATCTGTGGGATATACGAGGTAGCTGCAGAGTCCGCAGGACCCGATATTCCTTCCTACTGTCTTTTGATTTTGTATTGACATTTCTTTCCGCACTTGGTATCTTGTAAACCTTTATACACTCATGTTCAGTAGAGGCTCATGACTCTTGACCCTTCGGTCTATGGGAGTTAGTATATTTTGGGACTTGGTCTCCCCGCTGTTGGTATAAATATTACTATTGTTTCATATTTTGAAATGCTTAAATGGGTTAAATAGAGAGCTTCTAGCTCCGTTGTTGATATTGATTGGTCAGGCTGGCTTAGCAATGTGCTAGGCGCCATCACGACCGGATTTGGGGTCGTGACAAGTTGGTATCAGAGCCTAGGTTTACTAGGCCTCATGAGTCTTGAGCCGGTTAGTAGAGTCTTGTGGATCGGTACGGGGACGCCTGTACTTATCCTCGGGAGGCCGCGAACCTTTAGGAAAACTTCACTTTTCTTGAACTCTGTCGTGCGATCTTGTTGTTCTGAGAACTGAACTTCTATATTCTATTCTCTCGCAGATGGCGAGAACGCGAGCATCAGGACGAGGTGGACGACCTCCATTGCCACCTGTTAGAGGCCGTGGGCGCGGTCGTGCTAGAGGTAGAGGTAGGGCGGCCGAGGCAGTGCCAGCTGACCCGCCCGTTGTACCGGTTCAGGAGCAGCCCCCAGTGGTTGATGCCCCAGCAGCCCCAGTTCAGGGCCAGACTATATCTATTGCTATCCCTGGTCTTCAGGAGACTCTTGCTCAGATATTATCAGTGTGTTCCGGTTTGGCTCAGGTAATACATGAGACGGATCTCCAATGTACTTCCGGAGCATAGACACATGGAATACTGGATGAACGCTGGATAAGCTGGGCGGCAATGCTAACTCATAAGCCACCTCTCCAACTCTCCTAAGTATCTCAAAAGGACCAATGTACCCGGGACTCAACTTACCTTTCTTCCCAAACCTCATGACACCCTTCATAGGTGAAACCTTCAACAATACTCTGTCACCAACCATGAAAGACAACTCTCGAACTCTACGGTCTGCATAACTCTTCTGGCGAGACTGTGCTGTGCGAAGCCTCTCCTGGATCAACTTTGCTCTATCCAGAGCATCCCGGACTAACTCAGTCCCTATCAATCTATCCTCACCAGGCTCAAACCATCCGACAGAAGATCTACCCGTCTGCTATACAATGCCTCGTACGGGGCCATCTGAATACTCGACTGGTAACTGTTGTTGTAGGCAAACTCAGTAAGTGGCAAGAACTCATCCTATGAACCACCAAAGTCAATCACACATGCCCGCATCAACCTGAATACCATCACGAGACACCACATGTCCCATAAATGCTACGGACTCGAGCCAAAACTCGCACTTGGAGAATTTAGCATATAGCTTCTCCTCCCTCAATCTCTCCAACACAATACTCAAATGTTGAGCATGCTCCTCCTGACTACGGGAGTAGACTAGAATGTCATCAATGAACACAATCAAAAATGAATCCAAATAGGGCCTGAACACACTGTTCATCAGATGCATAAATGCTGTTGGGGCGTTGGTCAGCCCAAACGACATCACAAGAAACTCATAATGACCATATCGGGTCCTGAATGCAGTCTTCATAATATCCGAGTCCCTGATCTTCAGCTGATGATAGCCTGAACGAAGATCAATCTTAGAAAACACCCTCGCACCTTGTAATTGATCAAACAAATCATCTATGCGCGGTAGAGGGTACTTGTTCTTCACTGTCACTTTGTTCAATTGCCTATAATCAATACACATTCGCATGGAACCATCTTTCTTTTTAACAAATAATACCGGCGCACCCCACTGGGACACACTAGGACGGATGAAACCCTTATCCAGAAGTTCTTGGAGCTGCTCTTTTAGTTCTTTCAACTCGGCTGGTGCCATTCGATAAGGAGGAATGGATATGGGCTGAGTGCCCGGCACCAAGTCAATGCCAAAATCAATATCCTTGTCCGGCGGCATGCCCGACAGGTCTGAGGGGAATACATCTGGAAAGTCCCTCACAATAGGTACAGAATCAATGCTAGGAGACTCAGCTCCCACATCTCTCACAAAATCCAAGTATGATAAACACCCTTTTTCGACCATCTTCTGAGCTTTTAGGAACGAAATGACACGGCTAGGGACGAAATCAGTCGAACCCCGCCACTCAATCTGAGAAATACCAGGAATGGCCAACGTAACTGTCTTAGCATGACAGTCCAATATAGCATGGTACGGAGACAACCAGTCCATACCCAATATGACATCAAAATCCACCATCCCCAACAATAATAAATCTGCCTGGGTCTCCAGACCCCCAATAGATATAACACATGATCTATAGACGTGATCCACAACAATCGTATCACCCACTGGGTGGATACATGAACAGGTAAATCAAGACTACCACGGGTCGCACCCAAATGATGTGCAAAATAAGAGGACACATAAGAATATGTGGACCCTGGATCAAATAGAACAGAGGCATCTCTGTGACAGACAGAAATGATACCTGTAATCACCGCATCGGAGGCAACTGCATCACGCCTGTCAGGAAGTGCATAGAATCGTGCCTGGCCTCCACAAGATCTCTCCTCGCCCCTGGGGCGACCACGAGAAGACTGACCTCCACCCCTACTAGCCTGAGATGGTGCTGAAGAGGAGGGCTGATCCCTACTAGACTGAGATGGTGCTGAAGAGGAGGGCTGATCCCTCTGCTGAGTCTTGCCCCTACGTAGTTGAGGGCACTGTCTCCTCATGTGACCAAACTCACCACACTCATAACATGCACCTGGTGCTGGAGAAGTAGGTGTTGCACTCTGGGCTGGGAGGGCAATAAGTGATGACTGACCCTGCTGAAATCCCTGTCGACCACGACCATAAGAACCTCCGCTCTGCTCTAGGTGGCCTGAATGAGAAGGTCTAGATGAGCGACCTCTGCTCTTCCGGGAATGCCCTCTAGATGGAGCACCACTGAAACTGCCAGAACCACGAGGCCTCTTGGCCTCCCGCTCCTCCCTCTCGCGGCGACGATCCGCCTCAATGGAGCGTGCCATATCAACAACCTGCTCAAAAGATGATGACAGAACTCGCTCTCCGGTCATAAGAATGCGGATAGAATAGTTGAGGCCATCAATGAACCTCCTGATCCTCTCCCTATCAGTAGGGATCATCCATGTGGCATGCCTAGCCAACTGTGTGAATCTAAGCTCATACTGAGTCACAGACATGTCGCCCTGAACCAACCACTCGAACTGGCGACGTAGCTCCTCGCGACGAGACTAAGGTACATATTTCTCTAGAAAGAGAGTAGAGAACTGCTGCCATGTGAGAGGTGCTGCTCCTGCAGGCCTACGCCTCTCAAACTCTTCCCACCAATCAAATGCGGGACCAGTGAATTGAAAGGTAGTAAATGAAACTCCGCTGGACTCAAGAATACCAGCCGTCCGCAACATCCTCTGACACTTGTCCAAGAAACCCCGGGCATCCTCGCCCTCAACGCCACTGAAATGGGGTGGCTGAAGTCTACCAAACCTCTCAAGACGACGCCGCTCGTCGTCGGGCATAACCTGAACCATATGCTCTGGAGCTGGAGCTGGTACAGCTGGAGGAATTACCGGTGCAACCACCTGAGCGGGGACCGCCCCTAGCGTCTGAAGTCCCTGAACAACCGGGTCAGGTGTGCGAGCTGCAGGGGTCTGCTGACCACCCCCTGTCTGAGATGTCACTGCAGTAGCAGTAGCTAAAACTACCTGAGCCAAATCGGAACACACTGAAAATATCTGAGCGAGAGTCTCCTGAAGACCGGAATAGCAATAGATATAGTCTGGCCCTGAACTGGGGCTGCTGGAGCATCAACCACTGGGGGCTGCTCCTGAACTGGTACAACGGGCGGGTCAACTGGCACTGCCTCAACCGCTCTACCTCTACCTCTAGCACGACCGCGCCCACGGCCTCTAACAGGTGGCAATGGAGGTCGTCCACCTCGTCCTGATGCTCGCGTTCTCGCCATCTGTGAGAGAATAGAATATGGAAGTTCAGTTCTCCGAACAACAAGATCGCACGACACAGTTCAAGAAAAGTGAAGTGTTTCCTAAAGGTTCGCAGCCTCCCGAGGATAAGTACAGGCGTCCCCGTACCGATCCACAAGACTCTACTAACCGGCTCAAGACTCATGAGGCCTAGTAAACCTAGGCTCTGATACCAACTTGTCACGACCCCAAATCCGGTCGTGATGGCGCCCAGCACATTGCTAAGCCAGCCCGACCAATCAATATCAACCACGGAGCTAGAAGCTCTCTTTAGCCCATTTAAGCATATTAATTCACGAAATAACAGCGGTACATATAACAAAAATGGGGAACCAAGTCCCATAATACATCAACTCCCATAGACCGAAGGGTCAAGAGTCATGAGCCTCTACTGAACATAAGTGTATAATGGTTTACAAGGTACCAAATACGGAAAGAAACATCATTACAGAGTCAAAAGACAGTAAGAAGGAATATCGGGTCCTGCGGACTCTACAGCTACCTCGTATATCCCACGGATGTCGCCTCGCACAGCTACTGGATCACTGCTGAGAGGTACCTGGATCTGCACACAAGGTGCAGGGAGTAAAATGAGTACTGCCAGACTCAGTGGTAATAAACAAGGGTAAGACAACGCAGATAAGAAATCCGCAATAAAGCACTATATAAAGCTGTAATCAAATACCCTGTCACATAATCAGTATCAACTGTACCTGTACCAACAAGTACCAACAAACACGATAACAACTATCGGATGTAGCTAAATGCAATGCAATGCATGATATGACCGCTACGGCGCGTAGCCCGATCCAATTTGGGTACCCGTGCTCACCGTGGGGGTTCAGACTCCGGAGGGGCTCCTACAGCCCAAGCACAATATCACTGCGGCGTGCAGTCCGATCCAACATATGTACCGCTACGGCGCGCAGCCCGATCCACTACTAGTCAGCTAATATGCAAATACAGCCTCGCAGGCTCAAAAGTAGTTTTGAAAACCTTTTTATCATTTTTTAGTTGTTAAACAGTAATACCAAGTTCCAGAGATTGGAAATAGCATGATAACAGAAATAGCTACGGATCGGTAGTAACTAACATGTCAATATGATAAGACAATGATAACGATCCTCGCGGGATCCAATAACTGGCTCACGGCCCACAAGTATACTCAACCTCCCAAGAAGGGGGTTCCTCGGCTCAAGAGTGGCCAATATCATAATATATAGTATGCAACCATCCGAGAAGGAGGTTCGACGGCTCAAGAATAGCCAATGTCTTAACACAGTGCCAACAAGTCGGACTAAGCCATAGTCCCTAATCATAATCGACCCCGCACTCACATAAGAGTACGTGTCTCGCCGCTATACAGCGTCACAAAGTGGTATACCGGGGTTTCGAACCCGCTGGTCATCACCCACATCTATTACTCACCTCAATACAGCACGACGACTACTCCGCAATGCCCTTGCCACGAGAATCAAGCTCCGCACGCGTAGAATCTGATCAAATACAGTAGAAATACAACAAATTAGGCCAATGGGATGACACCCAATCAATACAACTCAATTTACATCAAAATTCCCAAAGTTGTCAAAACCCGACTTTCGGTACGCTTCTCGAAAAATCATGAAAGTCACATATTCGGAACCCTCATCTCGATGCGAGTCTAAGCATATAAGATTTACCGAATTCGGACTCCATTTGCCCATTCAAAACCTTGATTTTCTAAAGTTCAAGCCTAGGGCTAAATCCTCCATAAATTACCCCAAATTCCTCCATTTTCATGATATAATTGCATAATATTATCAATACAAATCATAGTTTAAGTCCATAGTTGATTACCTGATGATTTCCCTTGAGTTTCTCTTCAAAATTGCCAAAATCGCCTCCTTAAGCCGAGACCCAAATGTGTGAAATGTTTCTAAAATTTTCTAACTTCTGATACAATTAACTCACTGCGATTTTCGCTTCTGCGGGCCATTTCCGCCCCTGCGGAACCGCTTCTGCGACCAAATGGTCGCTTCTGCGACCCCAGGCCTACTTGGCCATTTACGCACCTGCGATCCCATTGACCGCTCCTGCGGGTCCGCTCCTGCGGATTCCACTCCACCCCTGCGGTCCTTCCCGCTTCTGCGGACAAGAGTCCGCTCCTGCGGACTCGCCTATGCGATCGACTATCCGCTTCTGCGCACTCTTCCATTTCGCCTCTTGACCGCTTCTGCGGTCCACCCTTCGCTCCTGCGACGCCGCCTCAGCGGTTATTTTTCCGCTTCTGCGAAGACAAGCGCTCCTGCGCCTCTTGTCCGCTTCTGCGGACTCGCTCCTGCGCCCCCATTTCCGCAGGAGCGAAAATAACAGAACCAGAACACTTCCCTGAAATTTCCATGTTTTTCTTCCGTTTAGTCATCCGAAAACACCCCGAGGCCCCCGGGACCTCGTCCAACCACACCAACACACCCTAATACCTTATTCGAACTTGTTCCAATCCTCAAAACACGTCTAACAACATCAAAATCACCAATTACACACGAATTCAAGCCTAAGTTTCTTCAAAACTTCCGAATTACACATTCTATCAAAAACCCGACCAAACGACGTTCGAATGACCTGAAATTTTGCGGACATATCCAAAATCACATAACGAAGCTATAGGAATTGTAGGAATTCCATTCCGACCCCCGGATCAAAATCTCACCTGCCGTTCGGATTTCGCCAAAATTCAACCTTAGCCAATTCAAGCTTATTTCTACACCGGACCTCCAAATTCAATTCCGATTGCTCCCCTAAGTCACAAATCACCTCCCCGAACTAACCGAATCATCCGAATCCGATTCCGAGCCCTCTAACTGAATAGTCAACTCCAGGTTGACTTTCCTTATTCAAGTTTCCTTCAAAAACGCTATATGCCTCATTTTCAATCCAAAACACTCCTAAATTACCCGATAGACTCTAACACTGATATAAAAGCATAGAATATAAAATTACAACATAACGGGGTGGTAATTCCCGTGACGACGGGCCGGGTCATCACAAAAATATACCAAGGAGATAAAAATATTATATTAGGAATAAAATGGCTAGAAAAAGTTAAACCAAACAACTTAGATAATGAACAACTAATCATACATTATGAAAATAAGAAAGTAACAATAAAAAGAACTATATTATAAATATGAAAATACATATATTAGTAAAACTAATAGTGGAAGGATACTACAATAGTCCAATTGACTTATGTGGTTGTCGTAGGCCGATGCGTCCTAGTATATGAATGAAATAATATTCATAGATGGTCAATTACTAAATAACAACCACGATATATAAACGGAAGGTCCTATTACTACAATCGTATTAGTCAAATGGACTTAATAGGTTGTCGTAGGCCGATGCGTCCTACTACAATCGTATTACATTACTCCCAATCTGTTATGACTACAATCGTATTAGTCAAATGGACTTATGTGTTTGTCTTAGGCCGATGCGTCCTAGTATATGAATGAAATCATATTCATTCACGGTCAATTACTAAATAACAACCACGATATATAAACGGAAGTTCCTATGACTACAATCGTATTAGTCCAATGGACTTAGGTGGTTGTCGTAGGCCGATGCGTCCTAGTATATGAATGAAATAATATTCATAGATGGTCAATTACTAAATAACAACCAAGATATATAAACAGAAGGTCCTATTACTACAATCGTATTAGTCAAATGGACTTATGTGGTTGTCGTAGGCCGATGAGTCCTACTACAATCGTATTATATTACTCCCAATTTGTTTTGACTACAATCGTATAAGTCAAATGGACTTATGTGGTTGTCGTAGGCCTATGCATCCTACTACAATCATATTACATTACTCCCAATCTGGTATGACTACAATCGTATTAGTCCAATGAACTTATGTGGTTGTCGTAGGCCGATGCGTCCTAGTATATGAATGAAATCATATTCATTCACGGTCAATTACTAAATAACAACCACGATATATAAACGGAAGGTCCTATGACTACTATCGTATTAGTCAAATGGACTTATGTGGTTGTCGTAGGCCGATGCGTCCTACTATAATCGTATTACATTATTCCCAATATGTTATGACTACAATCGTATTAGTCAAATGGACTTATGTGGTTGTCGTAGGCCGATGCGTCCTACTACAATCGTATTACATTACTCCCAATCTGTTATGACTACAATCGTATTAGTCAAATGGACTTATGTGGTTGTCGTAGGCCAATGCGTCCTACTACAATCGTATTACATTACTCCCAATCTGTTATGACTACAATTTTATTAGTCAAATAGACTTATGTGTTTGTCGTAGGACGATGCCTCCTACTACAATCGTATTACATTACTCCTAATCTGTTATGACTACAATCGTATTAGTCAAATGGACTTATGTGGTTGTTGTAGGCCGATGCGTCCAAGTATGTGGTTGTCGTAGGCCGATGCGTCCTACTACAATCGTATTACATTACTCCCAATCTGTTATGACAACAATCGTCTTAGTCAAATGGACTTATGTGGTTGTAGTAGTCCGATGCGTCCTACTACAATCATATTACATTACTCCCAATCTGTTATGACTACAATCGTATTAGTCAAATGGACTTATGTCATTGTCGTAGGCCGATGCGTCCTTGAATATGAATGAAATCATATTCATTCACGGTCAATTACTAAATAACAACCATGATATATAAACAGAAGGTCCTATGACTACAATCGTATTAGTCAAATGGACTTATGTGGTTGTCGTAGGCCGATGCGTCCTGCTACAATCGTATTACATTACTCCCAATCTGTTATGACTACAATTGTATTAGTCAAATGGACTTATGTGGTTGTCGTAGGCCGATGCATCCTAGTATATGAATGAAATCATATTCATTCACGGTCAATAACTAAATAACAACCACGATATATAAACGGAAGGTCCTATTACTACAATCATATTAGTCAAATGGACTTATGTGGTTGTCGTAGGCCGATACGTCCTACTACAATCGTATTACATTACTCCCAATCTGTTATGACTACAATCGTATTAGTCAAATCGACTTATGTGGCTGTCGTAGGCCGATGCATCCTAGTATATGAATGAAATCATATTCATTCACGGTCAATTACTAAATAACAACCACGATATATAAACGGAAGGTCCTATTACTACAATCGTATTAGTCAAATGAACTTATGTGATTGTCGTAGGCCGATGCATCATAGTATATAAATGAAATCATATTCATTCACGGTCAATTACTAAATAACAACCACGATATATAAATGGAAGTTCCTATGACTACAATCATATTAGTCCAATGGACTTATGTGGTTGTCGTAGGCCGATGCGTCCTAGTATATGAATGAAATAATATTCACAGATGGTCAATTACTAAATAACAACCACGATATATAAACGGAAGGTCCTATTACTGTAATCATATTAGTCAAATGGACTTATGTGGTTGTCGTAGGCCGATGCGTCCCACTACAATCGTATTACATTACTCCCAATCTGTTATGACTACAATCGTATTAGTCAAATGGACTTATGTGGTTGTCATAGGCCGATGCGTCCTAGTATGTGGTGTTCGTAGGCCGATGCGTCCAACTACAATCGTATTACATTACTCCCAATCTGTTATCACTAGAATCATATTAGTCAAATGGACTTATGTGGTTGTCGTAGGCCGATGCGTCCTACTACAATTGTATTACATTACTCCCAATCTATTATGACTACAATCGTATTAGTCAAATAAACATATGTAGTTGTCGTAGGCTGATGCGTCCTAGTATATGAATGAAATCATATTCATTCAAGGTCAATTACTAAATAACAACCACGATATGTAAACGAAAGGTCCTATGACTACAATCGTACGTAGGCCGATGCGTCCTGCTACAATCGTATTACATTACTCTCAATCTGTTATGACTATAATTGTATTAGTCCAATGTACTTATGTGGTTGTCGTAGGTCGATGCATCCTAGTATATGAATGAAATCATATTCATTCACGGTCAATTACTAAATAACAACCATGATATATAAACGGAAGGTCCTATTACAACAATCATATTAGTCAAATATACTTATGTGGTTGTCGTAGGCCGATGCGTCCTAATACAATCGCATTACATTACTCCCAATCTGTAATGACTACAATCGTATTAGTCAAATCGACTTATGTGGTTGTCGTAGGCCGATGCATCCTAGTATATGAATGAAATCATATTCAAGTCCTCCCGACTGGCCCAACATGAACTCACGGAGATTATATCTCGCCCCTTGATTGAAGAATCACAAGCCATCAAGGCAATCATATTACCGGGCGCTCGATACGTACACAGACGTGCGGAAGGAATTTCAAAATTATACCTCAAGTTGAATCAAGTGCGCACGATAAGAATTCCAAGAAATGTGAAGGGTTTCCTAAAGGCTCGCAGCCTCCCGAGGATAAGTACAGGCGTCCCCGTACCGATCCACAAGACTCTACTAACCGGCTCAAGACTCATGAGGCCTAGTAAACTTAGGCTCTGATACCAACTTGTCGCGACCCCAAATCCTGTCGTGATGGCGCCCAGCACACTGCTAGGCCAGCCTGACCAATCAACTACAATCATAGAGCTATGAGTTCACCTTATCCCATTTAAGCATATCAATTGTAAAATAACAGTGATGTATATATCGAAACAGGGGAACCAAGTCCCAACGCATACCAACTCCCATAGACCTGTAACGACCCGGCCCGTCGTTACGGGAATTACCACTTCGTTATGTTGTAATTATATGTTTTATGCTTTTATATCAGTGTTAGAGTCTATCGGGAGAGTTAGGAGTGAATTGATTTGAAAATGAAGCAAATAGCATGTTTGAAGGAAGTTTGAATATGGAAAGTCAACCTAGAGTTGACTATCGAGTTAGAGTGCTCGAATCAGATTCTGATGATTCGACTAGTTTCGGGGGATCATTTATGACTTAGGAGAGCAATCGGAATTGAATTTGGAGATCCGGTATAGAAATAGGCTTGAATTGGCTAAGGTTGAATTTTGGCGAAATCCGAACGGTAGGTGAGATTTTGATCCTGGAGTCAGAATGGAATTCCGACAGTTGCAGTAGCTCCGTTAGGTGATTTTGGATATGCCTGCAAAATTTCAGGTCATTCGGACGTCGTTTGATCGGGTTTTGGATTGAATGTTAGTTTTGAAAGTTTTGAAGAAACTTAGGCTTGAATCCGTGTGTAATTGGTGATTTTGATGTTTAGGATGGTGTTTTTATGATTGGGACAAGTTCGAATAAGGTATTAGGATGTGTTGGTGTGTTTGGATGAGGTCCCGGGGGCCTCGGGGTGTTTTCGGATGGCTAAACGGGATAAAGTGTGAAAAATTGCAGGTTTGTGATTCTGTTCTGTTGTTTTCGCTCCTGCAGAAAGGGGAGCGCAGGAGCTAGTCCGCAGGAGCGGACAAGAAGGCGCAGAAGCGGAGATGACCGCTGCAACGGAGCCTGGCCCGCAGGGGCGGCTTCGCTGGTGCGAGAGGGCGATCGCAGAAGCGGGAAAGAGGCGTGATAGAGGAGTCCGCAGAAGCGGATAGCTGGTCGCATAGGCGAGTCCGCAGGAGCGGACTCTTGTCCGCAGAAGCGGGATAGACCGCAGGGGCGGAGGGGATTCCGCAGGAGCGGACCCGCAGGAGCGAACAATGGGATCGCAGGTGCAGAAAATGGCCAAGTAGGCCTGGGTTCGCAGAAGCGACCATTTGGTCGCAGAAGCGATTACGCAGGGGCGGAAAATGGTCCGCAGAAGCGAATATCGCAGTGAGTTAAGTGTATCAGAATTTAGAAAATTTCAGAAATATTTCACACATTTGGGTCTCGGCTTAAGGAAGCGATTTGGGCGATTTTGAAGAGAAACTCAAGGGAAATCATCAAGTAATCAACTATGGACTTAGACTATGTTTAGTATTGATAATATTATGCAATTATATAATGAAAATGGAGGAATTTGGGGTAATTTATGGAGGATTTAGCCCTAGGCTTGAACTTTAGAAAATCAAGGTTTTGAATGGGCAAATGGAGTCCGATTTTGGTAAATTTTATATGTATGGACTCGTGGCGAGACGAGGGTTCTGGAAATATGAGTTTCAAAATTTTTCGAGATGTGGGCCCGAGGCTCGGGTTTTGCAAATTTCGTGATTTTTGATATTTTTCGAGTTCTTTCGATTGGGTTATGTTCCATTAGCCTATTTTGATATATTTGTACTGATTTTGGCTAGTTTGGACGTGCGTGGATGCCGGTTCGAGGAGCTAAGGCGTCGCGGGCATGAGTTTTCGTCTGTTCGAGGTGGGTAATACTTGTAAATGATGTTCTGAGGGTTAGTAAACCCCGGACTTGCACATCTTAGTGCTGTGTTGAGGTGACTTGCACGCCGAATAACGGGCGTGGGGTAGAGCACCATTGGGGATCGTGACTTGGTCCGTCCCGCGTAATAAATAATAACACCTAATTGTTAAAATGAATTGGACTAATTATCATGTTTGGGCTTCGTGCGAATTATTTTGTCACGACCCGGATTTTCCCCCAATATCGGGATCGTGATGGCGCCTACTCGTGGTAGCTAGGCAAGCCACTGTATTCATACTATCCTAGTTTTTAACACAATTTTAATTAAATAAATGCGGAATACTTTATCGAAATGGAAATAACAAATCACAAGGTGAAAATCATACCGAAATCCTCTACCCAAGACGTGGAGTCACCAACTCACAAACTACTATGGAATACTACACATAAAAGTCTCGAAGGAAATATAACATAATTCCGTTTGTCTCGGAACAATGAGACTACAGCTATTAACATAAATAAAGAAAGAGACGCCGGCCCGCGGACGTCCGCAAGCTACCTCGGTCTCAAATGTGATCAACTCCCACGCAATCTATTTACCGCTGCTGCTGCTCCCGATCGTAACTCGGACTCGTGCAAAAACGCACGTAAGTGTAGCATCAGCACAACCGACCCCATGTGTCGGTAAGTGCCTCGGCCTATCCCAACGAAGTAGTGACAAGCCTAGGACCGTACACTCACATAAACCCGTGCAATTCAATATATATATATGTGTACCACAAAATAACAAGAAATAATCACGTAATAACACAATAAGGAATATCTTAAAGAATTCAACAATTAACCACAATTAATAATTTCACAAAGAAAACAAAGTATAATGTAAACACGAATAATATCACTTCAAGAAATAGCAAGCAATTGCACGGCATCACCCTTCGTGCTTTTACTCTCATCCTCACCAAATAAACAAATAAAGTACACGGCATCACCCTTCGTGCTTTTACTCTCATCCTCACATCCATAGTACGGCATGATCCTTCGTACATGGTTCAATAACGGGGCACGGCATGATCCTTCGTGCATAATCAATAACAGGGCACGGCATGATCCTTCGTGCATAATCAATAAATAAACATGGCACGGAATTAACCTTCGTGCATAAATAAATAAACATGGCACGGCATCACCCTTCGTGCATTATCACTCTTCCTCACCCAAATAACAATCACAGTTAAGGGCAGAGAAAGAAACAGCAATTCATAAATCGTCCCATCAAGGGCAATCAATAATTATCTTCACAACAAGTCCCAACAAGGGAGAACAATAACAATTCACCAGTAATATATCTCAAAATATCATTTTCCAACGACTCACGGTCATACTAGATGCCAGTGTATGGATGCTCGTCACCACAGCCCATACACCGCACTCGATCACATAACACATAACACATACTCCTATTCCCTCAAGCTAGGATAGAACAAACACTTACCTCGAATGCTTATGAACAATTCACTCCGTGGAAATGTCTTTTCTTTCAATTTGGCTCCAATCCAACCGTATCTATACACAATTGATTTAATATCATCAATTCTACTCAACAAACTAATTCCTAATACCAAATACTACTTTTACAACATTCTGCCATGAATAGTGAATTTCAACCCCGGCCCACATGGTCGGAATTCGGGGTTAGGACCAAAATCCGGTTACCCATTCCCCCACGAGTTCATATATATAATTTGTTTCAAAATCGGACCTCAATTCGAGGTCCAATTCCCCAATTTATGAAAAACCCTATTTTCTAACAAAAACAAGAATTTTACCATGAAAATCTTTGATTTCTTATGAAAAACATGTTTAATGATGTTAGGAATTGAAAGAATTAAGTAAAAAGTGACTTACAATCGTTTTGATGAAGAAGAAATCCTTGAAGAATCGCAAATGGGTGTTTTGGTTTTGTAAAATGTGAAGAAATGACTGAAATTCGTGTTTTTCAAGTCTCTGTGTTCGCATTTGCGAACATGGGTTCGCAATTGCGAACCCCGACCAATTTCTGGAGTTTGAAAAATAAGCTAAGGGTGGGAAGTTCTCATTTGCGAACTTTTCTTCGCATTTGCGAAGCCAAGGCAAAACTGGGAAGTTCGCATTTGTGAACTATTGTTCGCAATTGCGAACAAAGGCTAAATATGGGGAGGTTCGCATTTGCGAACTATTGTTCGCATTTGCGAACCCAGGCAGAATAGTGGCCGGTTCGCATTTGCGAACTATATCTCGCATTTGCGAACACAGGCACA
Source organism: Nicotiana noctiflora (assembly GCA_032618575.1). Classification (NCBI taxonomy): domain Eukaryota; kingdom Viridiplantae; phylum Streptophyta; class Magnoliopsida; order Solanales; family Solanaceae; genus Nicotiana; species Nicotiana noctiflora. Next base: position 20,225 of record JASVEL010009218.1, on the reverse strand, counting down.
GTAGGGTCAAGTTCGCATTTGCGAACTATTGTTCGCATTTGCGAACTCAGGCACAATAGGGGGGAGTTCGCATTTGCGAATTATTGTTCGCATTTGCGAACTCTGCAGAATAGTGGGGAGTTCACATTTGCGAACTATTGTTCGCATTTGCGAACTCTGCAGACCAGTTGCAGACAGCAACTTCTAACATGAAAAATTGACCTCGTGGCCTATCCAAAGTTCACCCGAGCCCTCGGGCTCCAAACCAAATATGCACATAACCTCAAAAACACATTATGAACTTGTTCGTGCGATCACATCGCCAATATCACCTCGTTTTCATCAAATCAAGCCTCAAATGCATGATTTTCATACCTTTAGTTTTCAAAACTTTCAAACTTGGGACTCAAGGTCCAAAACCTCTCAAACGACATCCAAATGTCACCAAACTTTACAGAAATCACATATATAATATTTAAGACTTGTACCAGGCGTCGGAACCAAAATACGAGCCCGATACCAAGGTCAATTAATTTATTTCCTTTAATAATTGCATCAAAAACAATTTCACAAAAAAATTCATAACTTGGGCTCTAGGCCTCAGAATTCGACTCCGGACGCATGTCCAAGTCCCATATTTTCCTACGGACCTCTCGGGACCATCAAATCTCCGGTCCGGATCCGTTTACCAAAAATGTTGACCGAAGTCAACCATATCAATATTAATATCATTTTTATCCAAATTTCTCATAGAATTCATATTTTCTATCACAAAATCTTTCCGGCTACATGCTCGGATCGTGCACGTAAATCGAGGCAACATAGAATGAGGTTTTCAAGGCCTCCGAAGCTCGAAATGATTAATTAAATAAGTGATGACCCTTTGGGTCGTCACAATCTCCACCTCTAAAACAACCGTTCGTCCTCGAACGGACAAAAGAAAGAAGTACCTGAGTCAGGAAACAAGTGTGGGTAGCGGCTCCGCATATCAGACTCGGACTCCCAGGTCGATGCCTCAGGAGGCTGGCCTCTCCACTGAACACGCACAGAAGGATAACTCTTCGACCTCAACTGTCGCCGGTCTAGAATGGCTACCGGCTCCTCCTCGTAAGATAGATCATTGTCCAATTGGACATTACTGAAGTCTAACACATGTGTGGGATCGCCGTGGTATCTCCGAAGCATAGATACATGAAAAACCGGATGCACGGCTGATAAGCTAGGCGGCAAAGCTAATCTGTAAGCCACCCCTCCCACTCTGTCTAGAATCTCAAATGGACCAATATACCTAGGGCTGAGCTTGCCCTTCTTTCCGAACCTCATCACGCCCTTCATAGGCGACACCCGAAGCAATACTCGTTCACCAACCATGAAATCTACATCTCGCACCTTGCGATCCGCATAAGTCTTTTGCCTAGACTGAGCTGAACGCAATCTCTCCTGAATAGTCTTGACCTTATCTAAGGCCTCCTGAACTAAGTCTGTACCCAACAACCGAGCCTCTCCCGGTTCAAACCATCCGACCGGTGATCGACATCGCCTACCATACAATGCCTCATACGGAGCCATCTGGATGCTAGATTGGTAACTGTTATTGTAGGCGAACTCTGCTAATGGTAGAAACTGATCCCACGAGCCTCCGAAATCAATAACACAGGCTCGAAGCATGTCCTCGAGAATCTGAATAGTCCTCTCGGACTGGCCATCCGTCTGAGGATGAAATGCTGTACTCAACTGAACCTGAGTGCCTAACTCCCGCTGGACCGCTCTCCAGAACCGCGAGGTAAACTGCGTACCCCGATCAGAGATAATAGATACCGGCACCCCATGGAGACGAACAATCTCCCTAATGTAAACCTCCGCTAACCTCTCCGACGAGTAGGAGACAGATACTGGAATAAAGTGTGCTGACTTGGTCAGCCTATCAACAATGACCCAAATAGCATCAAATTTCCTCCGAGTCAAAGGAAGTCCAGTGAACGAAGTCCATAGTGATCCGCTCCCATTTCCACTCGGGAATTTCAATCCTCTGGAACACACCACCAGGTCTCTGGTGCTCATATTTCACCTGCTGACAATTTAGACACCGATCGACATACGCAACGATATCTTTCTTCATTCTGCGCCACCAATAGTGTTGCCGTAAGTCCCGGTACATCTTCGCGGCGCCTGGGTGAATAGAATACCGTGAACTGTGGGCCTCTGCTAAGATCAACTCTCGAATCCCTTCGACATTGGGCACACAAACTCGACCCCGCAATTTCAATACCCCATCATCATCTAGGTTTACCTGTGTGGCACCTCCCCGCTGTACCGTATCTCTCAACTCACGTAAATGAGGATCATCAAATTGCCTCTCACGGATACGCTCTAATAAGGAAGAACGAGCGACCGTGCGGGCTAACACTCTGCTAGGCTCAAAAATGTCTAGTCTCACGAACCGGTTGGCTAAGTCCTGGACATCTAAAGCTAATGGTCTCTGATTGACCGGAATATATGCAAGACTACCCATGCTGGCATACTTTCTACTCAATGCATCGGCCACCACATTGGCCTTACCCGGGTGATATAATATAGTAACATCATAGTCTTTTAGCAACTCTAACCATCTCCGCTGTCGTAGATTCAACTCCTTCTGTTTGAACAAGTACTGTAGGCTTTTGTGATCAGTGTACACCTCACATGTCACACCATATAGATAATGCCTCCAGATTTTTAAGGCATGAACCACTGCTGCTAACTCAAGATCATGAACTGGATAATTCTTCTCATGTATTTTTAACTGCCTCGAAGCGTAAACGATAACCTTACCATCCTGCATCAATACCGCTCCAAGCCCTGTACGAGATGCATCACAATAAACTGTATAAGGCACTGCACCCGTAGGTAGTATCAGCACTGGTGCGGTAGTCAAGGCTGTCTTGAGGTTCTGAAAGATCGCCTCACACTCCTCTGACCACTGGAACTGGGCGCCATTCTGGGTCAACCTGGTCATCGCGGCAGCAATAGAAGAAAACCCCTCTACAAATCGACGGTAGTAACCTGCTAATCCCAAGAAACTACGGATGTCAGTCACTGAAGCTGGTCGAGGCAAATTTTGGACTGCCTCAATCTTCTTTGGGTCCACCTGAATACCTTCCATTGATACAATGTCGCCCAGAAATGACACCGAACTTAACCAGAAATCACATTTCGAAAATTTGGCATATAGCTGATTATACTTCAGAGTCTGAAGAACCACTTCGAGGTGCTGCTCGTGCTCTTCCTGGATACGGGAGTATACCAGGATGTCATCTATAAAGACTATCACGAACAGATCTAAGTAAGGCCTGAACACCCGATTCATCAACTCCATGAATGCTGCTGGGGCACTGGTCAATCCGAAGGACATGACCAAGAACTCATAATGCCCATATCTAGTGCGAAAGGCTGTCTTAGGAATGTCAGCCGCCCTGATCTTTAGCTGATGGTAGCCTGACCTTAAGTCTATCTTAGAGAATACCCTCGCTCCCTGGAGCTGGTCAAACAAATCATCAATCCTCGGCAGTGGATATTTATTTTTGATAGTCACCTTGTTTAACCGCCGGTAATCAATACACATCCGCATCGAGCCATCCTTCTTCTTTACAAATAATACAGGTGCTCCCCAGGGGGAAACACTGGGCCTGATAAAGCCCTTCTCAAGAAGGTCCTGCAACTGATCCTTCAACTCTTTTAACTCCGGCGGGGCCATACGATAGGGTGGAATAGAGATGGGCTGAGTGCCCAGTGCCAGATCAATACAGAAATCAATATCCCCGTCGGGTGGCATGCCCGGCAGGTCTGAAGGAAAAACCTCCGGAAACTCCCGTGCAATAGGGACCGACTCAATGGAAGGAACTTCTGCGCTGGAATCACGAACATAAGCCAAATAAGCTAGACACCCTTCTCGACCATACGTCGAGCCTTAACATAAGAAATAACAGTGCGAACGGAGTGGCTTGAGGTACCCTTCCACTCTAATCGGGGTGATTCTGGCAAGGCTAAGGTGACAGTCTTAGCATGACAATCAAGAATAGCATGGTATGGGGACAACCAATCCATCCCCAATATGACATCAAAATCTACCATATCCAAAAGCAACAGATCAACACGGGTCTCAAGACCCCCAAATATAACTACGCACGAACGATGCACCCGATCGACTACAATAGAGTCACCCACTGGTGTAGCCACATAAACTGGAATATCCAGAGCATAGCTGGGCACAGCCAAATACGGTGCGAAGTAGGAAGACACATAGGAATATGTAGATCCAGGGTCAAATAATACTGAAGCACCTCTGCCACACACAAGAATAGTACCTGTAATCACAGCATCTGATGCCTCCGCCTCTGGCCTGGCCGGTAAAGCATAGAATCGGGGATCTGCACCTCCCCTCTGAGCTGCGTCTCTAGGACGACCATCAACTGGCTGACCTCTACCTCTCGCTGGACGGTCTCCACCTCTACGGTCTCGACCTCCACCTCTATAATCTCTACCCCCGCCTCTGGCTGGCTGGGCAGGCTGAGGGTCAGCTGGGGCCTGAATCATAGGATGAGGACCTCGCTGCTGAGAGTTGCCCGCTGCTAGAGGGCAATTCCTGATAAAATGACCTGGGTCACCACAACCGTAGCAACTCTTAGACTGATAGGGCTGCTGGCCCTGACGACCTGAATGGCCTCCACGAACACTCTGAAGAGGCTGAGCATTAATAGGAGACTGGTCTGAATAATGTCCCCGAGAACCACGATCACCTGATCCACCCTGTGAAGCCTGAAGGGCGGAATGAAAAGGCCTGGAGGACTGGCCTCTATCAAAGGATTCTCTATTACCAGAGGAAGAACCACCAAACCTGCCTGAATGACGAGGCCTCTTATCTGAAGAATAACCGCCTCCCCTAGCAAGAGCCATCTCAACTCTACGTGCTGCATTGGATGCCTCCTGAAATGATATGTCACTCCCCACACTCATAGCCATCTGGAGTCTAATCGGCTGATTGAGCCCATCTATAAATCTGCGGACCCTCTCCCGCTCCGTGGGAAGTATCACCACTGCATGACGAGCCAAGTCAATAAATCTCGTCTCATACCGTGTAACTGTCATAGTGCCCTGATGGAGGCGCTCAAACTGCCTCCGAAGTACATCCCGCTGAGTAGCAGGGAGAAACTTCTCCATAAATAGTTCCGCAAACTGGTCCCATGATAGAGCTGGGGACCCTGCTGGTCGAGTCAGGCAATAATCTCTCCACCAAGTCTTGGCGGATCCTGCAAGTCTAAAGGTACAAAAGTCAACTCCGTTTGTCTCCACGATCCCCATAGTCTTGAGAATCTCATGGCAACCGAATAAGAAGTCCCGAGGATCCTCTGATGCGGCCCCACTGAATATAGTGGTAAATAGCTTCGAGAACCGATCAAGCCTCCATAACGAATCGAAGTCATGGCCGTTCCATCACCGGCATGAGCCGTGGTACCGGACCGAGTGGCCACAGCTGGCTGACTACCGGTGCCTGAGGCCGAGGAGCTACCGGCTCCGGAGACGAGCAACAGGAGTCCGGGCCCCTCCTCCACCCTGAGAAGTAGCCGGGGCAACGGATAATAAACCCGCTCCGGCAATGCTCGTCCATGAATCCCGCTATTCTCGACCAAAGCATCCCGTAGATCCGGGGTGATTAAAGCCTCTCCCGGGACCCGAGCTGGGCCCACCGGAGCCGCCGGAACCGGAACCTCCTCGTCAATCTCAATACGAGGCTCCACCTCTGGAGTAGCTGCCTGGGGCCGAGCTCTACCCCTACCACGGCCTCTGATACGGCCTTGGCCCCCGCCCCTCACGGGAGCTGCCTGGGGCTCGGGCTGCTGGTCAGCGGACGAAGAAGCGCGTGTCCTTACCATCCGCGAAAGGACAGAATAGAAATTCAATCAGTATTTGAGGAACAAGTCGCACGACAAGAAAGAACAAATGAGAGACTCTTTCCTAACTCAATAGACTCTCTGGAGGACAAGTACAGACGTCTCCGTACCTACCTCTCAAACTCTACTAAGCTTGTTCGTGAGTGGTGAGACCTATGTAACCTAGAGCTCGGATACCAACTTGTCACGACCCGGATTTTCCCCCAACATCGGGATCGTGATGGCGCCTACTCGTGGTAGCTAGGCAAGCCACTGTATTCATACTATCCTGTTTTTAACACAATTTTAATTAAATAAATGCGGAATACTTTATCGAAATGGAAATAACAAATCACAAGGTGAAAATCATACCGAAATTCTCTACCCAAGACGTGGAGTCACCAACTCACGAACTACTATGGAATACTACACATAAAAGTCTGAAGGAAATATAACATAATTCTGTTTGTCTCGGAACAATGAGACTACAGCTATTAACATAAATAAAGAAAGAGACGCCGGGCCTGCGGACGTCTGCAAGCTACCTCGGTCTCAAATGTGATCAACTCCCACGCAATCTATTTACTGCTGCTGCTGCTCCTGATCGTAACCTGGACCCGTGCAAAAACGCACAGAAGTGTAGCATCAGCACAACCGACCCCATGTGCTGGTAAGTGCCTGGCCTATCCCGGCGAAGTAGTGACAAGCCTAGGACCAGACACTCACATAAACCTGTGCAATTCAATATATATATGTGTACCACAAAATAACAAGAAATAATCACGTAATAACACAATAAGGAATATCTTAAAGAATTCAACAATTAACCACAGTTGATAATTTCACAAAGAAAACAAAGTATAATGTAAACACGAATAATATCACTTCAAGAAATAGCAAGCAATTGCACGGCATCACCCTTCGTGCTTTTACTCTGATCCTCACCAAATAAACAAATAAAGTACACGGCATCACCCTTCGTGCTTTTACTCTCATCCTCACATCCATAGTACGGCATGATCCTTCGTACATGGTTCAATAACAGGGCACGGCATGATCCTTCGTGCATAATCAATAACAGGGCACGGCATGATCCTTCGTGCATAATCAATAACAGGGCACGGCATGATCCTTCGTGCATAATCAATAAATAAACATGGCACGGCATTAACCTTCGTGCATAAATAAATAAACATGGCACGGCATCACCCTTCGTGCATTATCACTCTTCCTCACCCAAATAACAATCACGGTTAAGGGCAGAGAAAGAAACAACAATTCATAAATCGTCCCATCAAGGGCAATCAATAATTATCTTCACAACAAGTCCCAACAAGGGAGAACAATAACAATTCACCAGTAATATATCTCAAAATATCATTTTCCAACGACTCACGGTCATACTAGACGCCAGTGTATGGATGCTCGTCACCACAGCCCATACACCGCACTCGATCACATAACACATAACACATACTCCTATTCCCTCAAGCTAGGATAGAACAAACACTTACCTCGAATGCTTATGAACAATTCACTCCGTGGAAATGTCTTTTCTTTCAATTTGGCTCCAATCCAACCGTATCTATACACAATTGATTTAATATCATCAATTCTACTCAACAAACTAATTCCTAATACCAAATACTACTTTTACAACATTCTGCCATGAATAGTGAATTTCAACCCCGGGCCCACATGGTCGGAATTCGGGGTTAGGACCAAAATCCGGTTACCCATTCCCCCACGAGTTCATATATATAATTTGTTTCAAAATCGGACCTCAATTCGAGGTCCAATTCCCCAATTTATGAAAAAACCCTATTTTCTAACAAAAACATGAATTTTACCATGAAAATCTTTGATTTCTTATGAAAAACATGTTTAATGATGTTAGGAATTGAAAGAATTAAGTAAAAAGTGACTTACAATCGTTTTGATGAAGAAGAAATCCTTGAAGAATCGCAAATGGGTGTTTTGGTTTTGTAAAATGTGAAGAAATGACTGAAATTCGTGTTTTTCAGGTCTCCGTGTTCGCATTTGCGAACATGGGTTCGCAATTGCGAACCCCGACCAATTTTTGGAGTTTGAAAAATAAGCTAAGGGTGGGAAGTTCGCATTTGCGAAGCCAAGGCAAAACTGGGAAGTTCGCATTTGCGAACTATTGTTCGCAATTGCGAACACAGGCTAAATATGGGGAGGTTCGCATTTGCGAACTATTTTTCGCATTTGCGAACCCAGGCAGAATAGTGGCCAGTTCGCATTTGTGAACACAAGCACAGTAGGGTCAAGTTCGCATTTGCGAACTCAGGCACAATAGGGGGGAGTTCGCATTTGCGAATTATTGTTCGCATTTGCGAACTCTGCAGAATAGTGGGGAGTTCGCATTTGCGAACTATTGTTCGCATTTGCGAACTCTGCAGACCAGTTGCAGACAGCAACTTCTAACATGAAAAATTGACCTCGTGGCCTATCCAAAGTTCACCCGAGCCCTCGGGCTCCAAACCAAATATGCACATAACCTCAAAAACACATTATGAACTTGTTCGTGCGATCACATCGCCAATATCACCTCGTTTTCATCAAATCAAGCCTCAAATGCATGATTTTCATACCTTTAGTTTTCAAAACTTTCAAACTTGGGACTCAAGGTCCAAAACCTCTCAAACGACATCCAAATGTCACCAAACTTTACAGAAATCACATATATAATATTTAAGACTTGTACCGGGCGTCGGAACCAAAATACGAGCCCGATACCAAGGTCAACTAATTTATTTCCTTTAATAATTGCATCAAAAACAATTTCACATAAAAATTCATAACTTGGGCTCTAGGCCTCAGGAATTCGACTCCGGACGCATGTCCAAGTCCCATATTTTCCTACGGACCTCTCGGGACCATCAAATCTCGGTCCGGATCCGTTTACCAAAAATGTTGACCGAAGTCAACCATATCAATATTAATATCATTTTTATCCAAATTTCTCATAGAATTCATATTTTCTATCACAAAATCTTTCCGGCTACATGCTCGGATCGTGCACGTAAATCGAGGCAACATAGAATGAGGTTTTCAAGGCCTCCGAAGCTCGAAATGATTAATTAAATAAGTGATGACCCTTTGGGTCGTCACATATTTGAATCCTTCAGGGATAGGTATCACTGTCTTGATAACACTGTGCATATTTTATCTAAATTTAAGGTTTTAAAGTGTATTTTGCTATTCAGCATTCTTATAAGGTTATGAAAAAAACTTGAACAAGGTCTTAATAACATTTTTGCTGTGAACTAATATGATATTGTTGCCCGTAGGGTTTTCTTGATTATTTGTTAGACTGATTGGGGCCGAGGGCCATATGTTAGGGCATGACATTCATGTGAGCATATGCATACACATGCATGGATCGGACTGCACGCCGCAGTGGTATACGGATCGGGCCGCGCGCCGCAGCAGGTGTGATATTAATATTGTGCTTGGGCTGTAGGAGCCCCTCCGGAGTCTGAACCCCCACAGTGAGCACGGGTACCCAAATTGGATCGGGCTACACGTCGTAGCGGTCATATGCATTGCATGGCATACATACATTGGTTTACGTGTACTACGTGGCATAACATTTAGCACTCATACATTACCGGCACACATGCATTAGTTGCCTTATTGACCAGATCTCCTGGTGTAAATTGATAAGGAGTGCTGAGCCCGAGGGGCTGATTTGAGTGCGGACTTGCACTGCTTGAGATTGTATCCAGGTATTGGTATATTGTCATGAAAGAAAGAAGCTAAAAATTGAGATTTCTAAATAATCTACTCACATATGCTGAAAAGGAATAAAATGATAGTGTTTTGAAGTTTAATGATAGTTCTGTATTGTGTAGCAAGAGATAGTGCCTTGCGTGGTTTTCTTCCCTTCAGCATTATTTACTTTTATTACCGCTGAGTTGGAAGCACTCACACCCGACTCCCTGCACCTTGTGTGCAGATCCAGGTACATCACAGTGTAGCTGATTCTATTGCGGCTCGGGAGTGCTTTTGGACAGTCGAGGTAGCTGCCAGCGTTCGCAGGACCTGATTCTCCAGTTTGTCTATATTTTGTTCTGACCATCCCACACTTGTGCACAGTTATATTCACTATTTACACTTGTATATTCCGTAGAGGCTCATGACTCTTGACCCTTCGGTCTATGGGAGTTGGTATGCGTTGGGACTTGGTTCCCCTGTTTCTATATATACATCACTGTTATTTTACAATTTTTATGCTTAAATGGGATAAGGCGAGCTCATAGCTCTATGATTGTTGTTGATTGGTCGGGCTGGCCTAGCAGTGTGCTGGGCACCATCACGACCGGATTTGGGGTCGCGACAAGTTGGTATCAGAGCCTAAGGTTTACTAGGCCTCATGAGTCTTGAGCCGGTTAGTAGAGTCTTGTGGATCGGTACGGGGACGCCTGTATTTATCCTCGGGAGGCTGCGAACCTTTAGGAAACCCTTCACATTTCTTGGAATTCTTATCGTGCGCACTTGATTCAACTTGAGGTATAATTTTGAAATTCCTTCCGCACGTCTGTGTACGTATCGAGCGCCCGGTAATATGATTGCCTTGATGGCTTGTGATTATTCGATCAAGGGGCGAGATATAATCTCCGTGAGTTCATGTTAGGCCAGTCGGGAGGACTTGAGGCCAGATCCTTGTCTATGGCTTGAGCACCAAGGTACTAATTTCGCGAGCAGGTGTTATGAAGTTGATACGATCGGTATTGATCTTTATTGTGATTTGATATGTAGCCCTAGCTATGGGCGTGGGAAATATTTTCATCGCCTCTTAATTGGAAGGTAAAGTGCCTTATGTGTAGTGGAACGAGTTCAAACTCAGAAAGACTAAAATGATTATGCTATGTGTATCCTGGTGGAAGGTGTTGTGCTGAAATGCTAAATTGAGAAGAAGTAGGAGGGTTGATCCTCATGTGTAATTGAAAGGTATTTGATATGTGTTATAATTCGAGCAGATACAGCGCAGGTTCAAGTATAAATTGTGATAATATGATTCGTGTAATATTGAGATTTAATGTTGTTGAAATACATTGTGATATCTTGTTGAGTTGTGGAAGTATTGTTAGAATGGTTTGGTGATTCTCTGGCAGGTGGATAGGCCAATTTACAAAGGAAACTCTGCCAAAATTTTTGGAAAATTTGGGACTTAGAAAGATTTCTGTCACCTAAAGAGAGTGGGCTTATTGGTGGTGCGTGTATATTTGCAAGAATTGCGGAAGAGCTAAGGTCTCTGATGATTCGAGTCTCTGTCAAGGCTTGTAAATGACTCGAGTTTAATCTCATATTAATATTTCGGCATCACTTGAGTAATAATGATATGAGTGGTTGAAAGTGCTTTGATGAATGGCTTCGAGCTAAGTTGGGGAGGTTGCTATTGATTAACCGATTGCACTATTGTGTGCTATGTTGATTCTGTCTCTAAGTATGTTGGGAAATTCTGGTAAAGGTTATGGTGCTTCGTAGATCCGATGAAGTACTAGGGTGTTTTGAACTGCTGTTGGTAAAGAATATTCACCGTATAGAAAAGAAACATAGCTGATTGTATCTATAAGTAATCATGTTCTGCGATGTCAGAGTTCTAACAAAACACGAGTGGTTCTACTTAATAGGACAGTTGAATTATAGCTGAATAAGGGTGAATGATGCCCGAGAATGGTGTTGCAGTGTTCAAGATTTTGCTTGTAACGGTCAGGTGCCTTAAGGTTTGTGTATGTGGCTAAAGATGGCGGTTTCGTTAGAGAAGATCAAGGCTTGTGTTATATCATGTGAATGATGGGATTCTAGGTATCCGTATTGGGAAGTAATGATAACAATTTAAAAAAATCGCGGGAAGTTCATCAAAATAAAGTATGGTAGAATGTGGTACTTTTGGGAAACATTGAGAGAGTATTCAGTGGCCTATGGGTCTTAGACCGTGTGGTCTTGTGTACGAGTCTCGTGTGGTAACATGAGTTGATGTATTATGGTACTATAGTAAAGACTCGATATGAAATTAGAGATGAATCAGAAAGGAAACTGGGTAACGACTTGTTAATAAACCAGAATGGTATAAAAAGGAATACGATTGATTCCTGGTGTGTGGTTGAAGTAATGAGTCTTGCAGACATTATGCAGCAAAGCTCTTGAGTGCTGGCAGTTGTGTAACTTGAGATGGGTATAAGGACTCAATCCTGGCAGTTAAACTTATGCAACGAATGGGAAGAAGGAGTTTGTGATGTGTTTTACCATGGTTTGAAAATGAGTATATATCCTGTTGTTATGCAAGGCTTGGAATGGGTAATGAGTTTTCTTTATATGGGATCATGAAAGTCCTCGACTAGTTGAGTGCGCTGATGTTTGCGGCGGAGGAAAGGGATATGAATTCCCATGTTGTCTTAGTGTGATATGGTATACCCGATGTGTTATGAAAAGTTGATAATGGTATATTCTAGGTTTTGAGATCAGTTCATAATATATGGGAAGTCAATAAAATTATTGAGCAGCGCGGACAGCTGCAGGTGATTTAAGAATCGATCTTTCTGGTGATTTAAGAAAATGGTACTGCTATTCCAGTAATTTGGCAGGGTATATGGTGCAAAGGGACAAGGGTAAACTGATAATATCTAGGGGTATAGTAGTGTTCGCTTGTCGGATCGACTGTGATGATCGAATTGTTGATGGCATAGGGAAATTTCTCAAATGGCTTTCGTGGTACGAATGGGCGTTTGATGTGCATTATGTATTCGTAGGGTGGAGTGTGGAAACAGGTATAGTGATTCATGTGTTATATATGTGTTGGAGACTGGAAGTTCTCGTAATCCGCCTATGCAGTGGTTGTATATCGTGTGTATCAACACCGTTTAGCGGTTATTGGAAAATTGGAAGCCCTAATGGCTCTCTTATTACTTGATATGATGAATTTGGTTATGATACCTTATTTCAGACTGGTTGACATGAGTCAGATCGTCTAGACTAATGTGATATGGGCTATGTCGGAAAATGGCACAAATTGCGTAGCAGAGAGCATCAGAGTATGCTCCAACAGAGTAGTTGTACCCGGGACCAGCGGACGGCTGGTAGGCATTGCTTTGTCAATTGGACCTTAGGGGCGGATGTTAGTGTAGAGGTATCTACCATTGATTCAGTTCCAGTATTGAGAAACGTTGTCAGATGCGTTTCATGTGGCCGAGCTTGAGGCTATATATATATATATATATATATATATATATATATATATATATGTTTGTTGTAATGAGAAAAACTCGACTCGATATGCATTTTCCTTTTTGCAAGATTTATGCGTGGATCGGGTGGCACGCCGCCACGGGTTATTTGGATCGGGTGGCACGCCGCCACGTGTATGTCATTGGAGCGGGTTGCACGCCGCAACAGTATATTGTGAAAATATAGTTAGTTATAAGCTACAACAGAATATTGTGAAAATATAGTTAGTTATATGCTACCTGGTATACAATACTTCCTCGCTTCTGAGGAAAAGACCGTTTTGAGTATTGCTTGACTATATGGTGTTTTCGGACTTGGGTGAGATAGGGTGACGTATGGTCGCCCGAATATATGCTTGGTAAGGTCATTCAGCTATTGGGTTGCTTCTAGTACAACTCTGAGTCCGCTCGAGCACGAGCGTTTGTTTAATGGGGAGAATGTAACGACCCGGCACGTCGTTACGGGAATTACCACTCCGTTATGTTGTAATTATATGTTTTATGCTTTTATATCAGTGTTAGAGTCTATCGGGAGAGTTAGGAGTGAATTGATTTTAAAATGAAGCAAATAGCATGTTTGAAGGAAGTTTGAATATGGAAAGTCAACCTAGAGTTGACTATCGAGTTAGAGTGCTCGGAATTAGATTCTGATGATTCGACTAGTTTCGGGGGATCATTTATGACTTAGGAGAGCAATCGGAATTGAATTTGGAGATCCGGTGTAGAAATAGGCTTGAATTGGCTAAGGTTGAATTTTGGCGAAATCCGAACGGTAGGTGAGATTTTGATCCAGGAGTCGGAATGGAATTCCGACAGTTGCAGTAGCTCCGTTAGGTGATTTTGGATATGCCTGCAAAATTTCAGGTCATTCGGACGTCGTTTGATCGGGTATTGGATTGAATGTTAGTTTTGAAAGTTTTGAAGAAACTTAGGCTTGAATCCGTGTGTAATTGGTGATTTTGATGTTTAGGATGCTGTTTTTATGATTGGGACAAGTTCGAATAAGGTATTAGGATGTGTTGGTGTGTTTGGATGAGGTCCCGGGCGCCTAGGGGTGTTTTCGGATGGCTAAACGGGATAAAATGTGAAAAATTGCAGGTTTGTGATTCTGTTCTGTTGTTTTCGCTCCTGCGGAAAGGGGAGCGCAGGAACGAGTCCGCAGGAGCGGACAAGAAGGCGCAGAAGCAGAGATGACCGCTGAAGCGGAGCCTGGCCCGCAGGGGCGGCTTCGCTGGTGCGAGAGGGTGATCGTAGAAGCGGGAAAGAGGCGTGATAGAGGAGTCCGCAGAAGCGGATAGCTGGTCGCATAGGCGAGTCCGCAGGAGCGGACTCTTGTCCGCAGAAGCGGGATAGACCGCAGGGGCGGAGGGGATTCCGCAGGAGCGGACCCGCAGGAGCGGTCAATGGGATCGCAGGTGCGGAAAATGGCCAAGTAGGCCTGGGTTCGCAGAAGCGACCATTTGGTCGCAGAAGCGGTTCCGCATGGGCGGAAAATGGTCCGCAGAAGCGAAAATCGCAGTGAATTAATTGTATCAGAAGTTAGAAAATTTCAGAAATATTTCACACATTTGGGTCTCGGCTTAAGGAGGCGATTTGGGCGATTTTGAAGAGAAACTCAAGGGAAATCATCAGGTAATCAACTATGGACTTAAACTATGTTTAGTATTGATAATATTATGCAATTATATCATGAAAATGAAGGAATTTGGGGTAATTTATGGAGGATTTAGCCCTAGGCTTGAACTTTAGAAAATCAAGGTTTTGAATGGGCAAATGGAGTCCGATTTTGGTAAATTTTATATGTATGGACTCGTGGTGAGACGAGGGTTCTGGAAATATGAGTTTTGAAATTTTTCGAGATGTGGGACCGGGGCTCGGGTTTTGCAAATTTCGTGATTTTTGATATTTTTCGAGTTCTTTCGATTGGGTTATGTTCCATTAGCCTATTTTGATATATTTGTACTGATTTTGGCTAGTTTGGACGTGCGTGGATGCCGGTTCGAGGAGCTAAGGCGTCGCGGGCATGAGTTTTCGTCGGTTCGAGGTGGGTAATTCTTGTAAATGATATCCTGAGGGTTAGTAAACCCCGGACTTGCACATCTTAGTGCTGTGTTGAGGTGACTTGCACGCCGAATAACGGGAGTGGGGTAGAGCACCATTGGGGATCGTGACTTGGTCCGTCCCGCGTAATAAATAATAACACCTAATTGTTAAAATGAATTGGACTAATTATCATGTTTGGGCTTCGTGCCAATTATTTGAATCCTTCGGGGATAGGTATCACTGTCTTGATAACACTGTGCATATTTTATTCTAGATTTAAGGTTTTAAAGGGTATTTTGCTATTCGGCATTTTTATACACAATACAGAACTATCATTAAACTTCAAAACACTATCATTTTATCCCTTTTCAGCATATGTGAGTAGATTATTTAGAAACCTAAATTTTTAGCTACTTTCTTTCATGATAATATACCAATACGTGGATACAATCTCAAGCAGTGCAAGTCCGCACTCAAGTCAGCCCCTCGGGCTCAGCACTCCTTATCAATTTACACCAGGAGATCTGGTCAATAAGGCAACTAATGCATGTGTGCCAGTAACGTATGAGTGCTAAATGTTATGCCACGTAGTACACGTAAACCAATGTATGTATGCCATGCAATGCATATGACCGCTACGGCGCGTAGCCCGATCCAATTTGGGTCCCCGTGCTCACCGTGGGGGTTCAGACTCCGGAGGGGCTCCTACAGCCCAAGCACAATATTAATATCACACCTGCTGCGGCGCGCAGCCCGATCCGTATACCACTGCAGCGTGCAGTCCGATCCATGCATGTGTATGCATATGCTCACATAAAATGGCATGCCCTAACATAAGGCCCTCGGCCCCAATCAGTCTAACAAATAAACAAGAAAGCCCGACAGGCAAACAATATCATGTTAGCTCACACCTAAAAAATGTTATTAAGACCTTGTTCAAGTTTTTCATAACCTTATAAAAATGCTGAATAGAAAAATACCATTTTAAACCTTAAATTTAGAATAAAATATGCACAGTGTTATCAAAACAGTGATACCAATCCTTAAAGGATTCAAATAATCGGCACGAAGCCCAAACATGATAATTAGTCCAATTCATTTCAACAATTAGGTGTTATTATTATTACGCGGGACGGACCAAGTCACGATCCCCAATGGTGCTCTACCCCACGCCCGTTATCCGGCGTGCAAGTCACCTCAACACAGCAGCACTAAGATGTGCAAGTCCGGGGTTTACTAACCCTCGGGACATCATTTACAAGTATTACCCACCTCGAACCGACGAAAGCTCATGCCCGCGACGCCTTAGCTCCTCGAACCGGCATCCACGCACGTCAAAACTAGCACAAATCAGCACAAATATATCAAAATAGGCTAATGGAACATCACCCAATCGAAAGAACTCGAAAGATATCAGAAATCACGAAATTTGCAAAACCCGAGCCCCGGGCCCATATCTCGAAAAATTTCGAAACTCATATTTCCAGAATCCTCGTCTCGCCACGAGTTCATACATATAAAATTTACCAAAATCGGAGTTCGATTGGCCTTTAAAAACCCAAATTTTCGTTTTTAATATCTAGGCCACAATCCTTCACAATTTCTACCCAAATTCAAGAAGATTGATGTTTATTCTACCATAAAATGATGTTTTTGAGTCAAGAAACTTACCTCCGATGAATACCCGATGATTTCCCAGCGTTTTCCCGTGATCTCTTCTCTCTAGGGCTCAAAAATGGTGTTTTGGGGTGTGAAACCCGCGAGCCCTCTGTTCTGCAATTAAACTCACTGCCTGAGAATTTAACTCTACGCGTTCGCGATGTCTCTCACGCGAACGCGATGCCCAGCATCATTTTACTCTTCGCGTTCGCGTTACCTATCACGCGCCCGCGATGCACTGATCAATTTTCCCTTCGCGAACGCGACATGCCCCACGCGTTCGCGATGCACATTTCTTCAGCCATCCGGAGGCCCTTCTACGCAAACGCGGCCTCCATCAACGCGAACGCGATGCTTCACTATTTCCTCTTACGCGATCGCGACTAACCCCAACGCGAACGCGATGCTTCCCAGATTCCTTCTACGCGATCGCGGCCGTACTCCTCGCGAACGCGATGACCAAAGTGCCCCAGCCTACGCGAACGCGGGCCTTTCCCTTGCGAACGCGAAGGCTTAGCCTTCTGCACAGTGATCTGCAATTTACAGAAGATTTTGCCAAGTTCAAAATGCCCGGATGATGGTCCGGATTCACCCCGAGGCCCTCGGGACCCCAATGAAAACCACCAACATACTCCAAAATACGATACGAACTTGTTCCAATCATAAAAACACCATCCTAAACATCAAAATCACCAATAACACACGGATTCAAGCCTAAGTTTCTTCAAAGCTTTCAAAACTAACATTCAATCCAAAACCCGATCAAACGACGTCCTAATGACCTGAAAATTTGCAGACATATCCAAAATCACATAACGAAGCTACAGCAATTTTCGGAATTCCATTCCGACCCCCGGATCAAAATATCACCTACCGTTCGGTTTTCGCCAAAATTCAACTTTAGCCAATTCAAGCCTAAAACTACACCGGACCTCCAAATTCAATTCCGATCGCTCCCCTAAATCATAAATGATCCTCCGAAACTAGTCGAATCATCAGAATCTGATTCCGAGCACTCTAACTCGATAGTCAACTCTAGGTTGACTTTCCATATTCGAACTTCCTTCAAACATGCTATTTGCTTCATTTCCAATTCAATTCACTCCTAACTCACCCGATAGGTTCTAACACTTATATAGAAGCATAAGATATGTTAATTCAAGGTAACGGGGTGGAAATTCCCGTAACGACGGGCCGGGTCGTTACACATAGATGGTCAATTACTAAATAACAACCACGATATATAAACGGAAGGTCCTATTACTACAATCGTATTAGTCAAATGGACTTAATAGGTTGTCGTAGGCCGATGCGTCCTACTACAATCGTATTACATTACTCCCAATCTGTTATGACTACAATCTTATTAGTCAAATGGACTTATGTGGTTGTCTTATGCCGATGCGTCCTAGTATATGAATGAAATCATATTCATTCAAGGTCATTTACTAAATAACAACCACGATATATAAACGGAAGTTCCTATGACTACAATCGTATTAGTCCAATGGACTTAGGTGTTTGTCGTAGGCCGATGCGTCCTAGTATATGAATGAAATAATATTCATAGATGGTCAATTACTAAATAACAACAAATATATATAAATGGAAGGTCCTATTACTACAATCATATTAGTCAAATGGACTTATGTGGATGTCGTAGGCCGATGCGTCCTACTACAATCGTATTATATTACTCCCAATTTGTTATGACTACAATCGTATAAGTCAAATGGACTTATGTGGTTGTCGTAGGCCGATGCGTCCTACTACAATCGTATTACATTACTCCCAATCTGTTATGACTACAATCGTATTAGTCCAATGGACTTATGTGGTTGTCGTAGGCCGATGCGTCCTAGTATATGAATGAAATCATATTCATTCACGGTCAATTACTAAATAACAACCACGATATATAAACGAAGGTCCAATGACTACAATCGTATTAGTCAAATGGACTTATGTGGTTGTCGTAGGCCGATGCGTCCTACTACAATCGTTTTACATTATTCCCAATATGTTATGACTACAATCGTATTAGTCAAATGGACTTATGTGGTTGTCGTAGGCCGATTCGTCCTACTACAATCGTATTACATTACTCCCAATTTATTATGATTACAATCGTATTAGTCAAATGGATTTATATGGTTATCATAGACCGATGCGTCCAACTACAATCGTATTGCATTACTCCCAATCTGTTATGACTACAATCGTATTAGTCGAATGGACTTATGTGTTTGTCGTAGGACGATGCCTCCTGCTACAATCGTATTACATTACTCCCAATCTGTTATGACTAGAATCGTATTAGTCAAATGGACTTATGTGGTTGTCGTAGGCCGATGCGTCCTACTACAATCGTATTACATTACTCCCAATCTGTTATGACAACAATCGTCTTAGTCAAATGGACTTATGTGGTTGTAGTAGGCCGATGCGTCCTACTACAATCATATTACATTACTCCCAATCTGCTATGACTACAATTGTATTAGTCAAAAGGACTTATGTGGTTGTCGTAGGCCGATGCATCCTAGTATATAAATGAAATCATATTCATTCACGGTCAATAACTAAATAACAACCACGATAAATAAACGGAAGGTCCTATTACTACAATCATATTAGTCAAATGGACTTATGTGGTTGTCGTAGGCCGATGCGTCCTACTACAATCGTATTATATTACTCCCAATTTGTTATGACTACAATCGTATAAGTCAAATGGACTTATGTGGTTGTCGTAGGCCGATGCGTCCAACTACATGTCACGACCCAAACTGGAGGACCATGACTAGCACCCGACCATACTTGCCGAGCACCAACGTACATTTTATCTAACCTTCTTTATTATCTTTTAGGTTGACGAGACCAATATAAATGGTAGACATGGATCATGAACAACCAACAATAAAATATGATTGCATGAACCTACATAACATGGGATGACCAGACAATCAAGAAACTATATACATATGGTACAAGCTACCACGCTAATATGAAAGACTATACAACAAAAACCAGCCGACAAGGCATACCAAACTATACATGAGTCGACACTTGTCTATGAGCCTCTAAAGGAACATAAGTGCTACAACATAGCCGGAACAGGGCCTCGACATACCCATAATGTCTATAACAAAAATGCATACCAAGACCAAGGCAAGTCCGGAGAAGGGATCTCGCCAATCACCGCTGAACTGGACAACCTACTGTGATGGGGGAGCTACACCTGCCTGTCTATCAGGACCTGCAGCACGACATGCAGCGTCCACAAATAAAAGGACGTCAGTACGAATAAAGTACTGAGTATGTAAGGCAGATAACCATAAATATGAACAACAATGTGAGCAGGGATAGAGAATATACAACCTGT